>CM077223.1:9502500-10102500 GCA_039654775.1 Spinibarbus caldwelli
TAATTTTTTTCTTTTTGTCCTATTGCTTAGTTTCTTATTCTTATTTAATCGCTGGCTGTTTACTTGTCTTCAGTGAGCTTGATTTTTTTTTTTTTTTTGTGATATTGACACTGGTGACAAGAATTATGAAATTTCTATAGTATCAAAAGTTTTGATATCATAAAGGCCTTATTTAAAGCAAAAATAACTATATCATGATATATATCATAACTGTGAAATATATTTTAATATATATTTTATTAACTGTGTGACATGTGTTCCCTAATCTAAAAGTGTTACCAAAAAGACCACATTTTAATTTCCTGGCCTCATTTTAGCAAAATCTTTTCCGAAGTTGCAATAGCGTCCTCAACTCTGTTGCTTCTTCAGAATCATTTTTGTGGCTTTTTTCTGAAGTGTTCTTGATGACACTGTGAATGTTAAGATTTGACCTTTTCTAAGTACTGTCTAGAATGGTTTATTCTAACTTCCACTTCCTGTCAATTGAACCAGCAGTGCACAATTTCGACTTCCAAACATTTGGATGTTTTGTATCCATTTCTCAATTTATGAATTGCACTTTTGTTTTCATTTTCACATGGATTGAAGCAAATCTCTTTATGCACTGATAGTGGGTCATGCAAGCAATATTAGTTGACTTATGTTGCATAAGTTACTGTAAGTTGTTACCAGACTTACTTATTTGTTAAGAATATTATTTGCATCATATTTTCAAATAGTGAAATAATTTAATGAGGTGAAGTATGTTTCATTTGAAAAGCATTAATTCAATTAATTCAATTATCCAAATATATATTACCAAATGGTTACTTAAAGCGGTATGTATAATGCATTAGATATTCATAATGCATCACAAGGCATAATTCATGTATTATTACTGGTTATTTCATACGTAAACCGTTTGTAGTTGCAATACCATTAAAAATAGCTTATCTTATATACTTTTACAGTGTATATAGACCATACATAGCTATGCCATACCGTTACAGTGATATCCATAAAATAACCGTTGTATTTTGGTTAACTGGCATGTGTGCCTAAGGACCCCTGTCATATAATCATAATTCACATGCCAGTTCACCCTCTTTCACTCGGCTGATGCATAAACACAATCTCTATTCTCCTCATTTTGTCATATCTCTCTCTGTCTGTCTCTTCTCAGTATCATCAACAGACCGTATTTGTCATAGTGCCACAGCTCTGTCAGATCTTCCTTTTTTGGAAGCACTTTGCTCATCCTTGCTTCTGAAAGGTCTTGCAGGCAATGGAAACTTACTTGAAAGCCTCAGGATATTTAATGATATAGACCTGCAGTAAAAAAGTGTTTACCATCTCACTGAACCACATAAGGACACTGACGTATTGTGTAATCGCTTGCTAACTGATGAAGATACCATAAACAGAGCAGGCTGCTTTATTTAAGAGTTGTGTACACTCTCTGATTTCGTCAGCATCGTGTTCTTGACCAAAGAGGTTTTTATTTGGGAATTTATTGACATTTTTATGTCTTTAAACAAACCAGATCTCTTGGGATAAAACACGAAGGTTTCAATGAATACTATCAAGTTCTCTTGGAGAAACAACATAATTTAATTCATTAGATTGGAGAAAACAAATGCAAGACATTCAGAGACTTTTGTACACTAGTACATTTTAAAGTTTGGGTGGTTAAGATTTGTACGTTTTTAAAAGAAGTCTCATTATGATCACAAGGCTGTATTTATTTGATTAAAAAATAGTAAAACAGTAATATTGTGACATATTATTACAATTTAATAGAACTGTTTTCTTTTTCAATATATTGTGAAATGTAATTTGTTGCTGTGATCAAAGCTGAATTTTCAGTATTATTACTTTAGTCTTCAGTGTCACATGATCCTTCGGAAATAATTCTAATATGCTGATTTGCTGTTTAAGAAACAATTCTGATTATTATCAATGTTGAAAACTGTTGTGCTGCTTCATATTTTGGTAGAAACCATAATACTTTTTTTGAGGATCAAGAACAGCTTTTATTTTAAATATAAATATTTTGTAACATTATAAATGTCTCACTGTCACTTTAGATCAATTTAATGCATCTTTGCAGAATAAAAGTCTTATTTTCTTAAAAAAAAAAGTTTTATTGACCTAAATCTTTTAAATGGTAGTGTCTTCAATTCCAAAAAATTGTACATGACAAATGAAAATTCTCCCCAGTAATCTTTGCAAAATGCTGGATCCCACAATACAACATGACTAATGTGGCAATCAATTTCATGGGACCACAATTTTTTAATGTTATTTTATTGGTATCATTAAGATACTATTATCTTTTTTAACTATTATATCTAACTATTTATTCTTATTTATTTATTTTAGGGATGCACGATATATCAGCCACCATATCGGTATCGGCCGATAAATGTTAATTTTTCTGTTATCGTTATCGAACCGATAAGAAAATTTGGCCGATATTTTAAAGACGATAAATAATGCATTATTTCCTGTAGAGGCACTTCAGATGCGCACTGTTCGCCATGATGGTTTTTAATTGCTTGAAATATTATTGGAATCACTTTGAAAAGGAAAATACAGTGAAGTGCAACGTGCAGGGCAAGTCTGTCATATTAGAATGAGAACATTACTGTTAAATAATTAATGGAATCTTTGTGCTCCCATGCTTTAGTGCGTTGTTACGGGAAGAGTGCATCCACAATGGAGCTATACATTCATGACTAGCACAGTTAAGTTCACTTGTGCATTTGCAGTCTTTTGTGCAATTGTAGGTTGTAATATTGTTTATTTTATGCATATATATCTGATTTATCTCATAGGCCTATAGAATTCGTTTGGTTAAGCTAATAAAGCGTTAATAGAGCGCTTCAGTGATCATCTTTAGCTCAGCGCATGCAGCTCAAACAGCAGCACACAACATTAATAACTGTATGATTGGGACTATCATATATATAATATTATAATGAGAACACTATTGTAATAAAACGTCGTGAATTATTTGGTCTAATTTGTCGTGTTTCAGCGCATTGTTGCGGGGAGAGCGCATCCACAATAGAAGTTAAACATTCTGGTTAGCACGTAACTTAGTTTGAGTTCACTTGTGTATTTGCGTCTTTTTGTAAATATATAAGTTGTAATATTATGTTTATGTTTATTAATAGCTGATTAATCTCATATATGATGCATTTCCTTGAGTTAAATAAGCTGCCAGCAAAGTGCTTCAGTTTACCAGTGTTCATTCAGCTCTTAAGTTTCATTGCACACAGCTCGAACAGCAAGGCACAACATTAATAACAATGATTGGGACTACATATATATAATTATTATTATTATTATTATTATTATTATAATGAGAACACTCTTATAATAAAACGTTGTGAATTCTTTGGCTTAATTTGTCGTGTTTAAGCGCGTTGTTGCAGGAAGAGCCAAGAGCGTGTCACATCTTATTAGCGCATAACTTAGTTCAAGATCACTTGCGCATTTGTGTCTTTTTGTGCATATATAAGTTATAATATTATGTTTATGTTGAATAAATAATAAGCTCTTCAGTTTACCGCTGTTCATTCAGCTCTTCAGCAGTGCACGCAGCTAAAACTGCATGCTGCTATTTGAAACACTGGTATCAATTTAAGGTACTTCTTTTTCAAAATCATTGATATATTAATAATAATAACCACCACTTTTATTTTTATCTTATTATTTTCATCAACAATATGGTTTAATTGAAATAATTTAATTGTCGGTGCGGAGGCTATTCTGTTTAATTTATCCATGGCACATGATTTTTTATTTTATTTTTATTTTTTATTTTTTTTACATGTATGTTGTAAAACTTGTTTGCATTATTTAAGCATTGTTTTATTTATTTGCAAGGCTGCTTTATGTTTGATTTATGTTGAAGTGTTTAATGCTTTTAATGGTGAGACTTTTTTGTAATCAGGCTCAAAAATCATATAAAAATTTGGATTTAGATTTATCGGCCAACATATCGGTTTATCGGCTTTCATTTGTAAAGAATTATCGGTTATCGTATCGGCCAAAATTTTCATATCGGTGCATCCCTAATTTATTTTATTTCAAGTAACATAAAACATATTTTTTATGGTTTTAGTTTTAGTTAACTATAATAACTGTGGCCAGTACACACTACTGTGGCAAGGAGTACGTTTGTACTCCATGCTGAACAGCCAGAGAGCATGGAGGGCGCTGAGCAGTGTTTACATTAGCAGTAATGTGACCATGCTAATTTATGAGCCCTGTGTGGTGCCATTGTGGCAGCTTACATAACAGACTAAAGGCTCTACTTCACTCTCATCCACTCCAACTGAAGCTATATGTAACATCTGAACAGTGCTGTGTAAATATTTCTTGGGGTGGTATGATGTTTTCAAATGTACACCGTCATTAGACGTTCTTAAGAAGCTCAGTGTCATCTAAATCTTGTTAGTTTCTTAACTGTTGTCATTTTGCTGTTTTCCTGTTCTCTCAGAGCTAACACTTGGTTTGAGAGCAATGCCGTTTAAAGTGACCAGCTCAAGTCTCTCATCTGGATCCTCTGTTAAGGTATTTAAAATACACATACCGTTTTAACACAAAACAAAACTATATTTGCATGCAGATGAAGTCTCTACTCAGCATTTGTCTTCATTTCCCACCTGAGGTCCACTTGTAATATTAGTCAGTGTTTTTGTACCGTAAACAGTAATAATTAAATTTCTTCTGATAATGGTCCATCCTCTCTCTGACCCTTATAATTAAACAGATCCTTTTTTTGCTGCTGTTCCTTTAAGGCCTTCATATAAACGGCATCTTAACACATTAAATAAGTGACAGCGGTTTGCTGTGTTTGAGAAACACACCCTCTGAACAAAACTGTCTCAGCGTAAACTTTGACACTTTAAATGATCTCGTCACTCACTACTGAAACAGTTGACAAGTGTAAACAATTCACAAAAGCTTCAGAAAGGAAGTGCCTCTGGGACCAAAGATCTGTTAACCAACAGATATTTTCAGCATCAAAACTATAGAGAGCAGCAGAATAACACTGATAATCCATGTTCATACCTCAAAAAATCTTAACTGAGCATATGTTCTATAGAAGATCTTGCTTTAACTAACATTTGTGACTGAAGACATTTAGGCCCATAAGCACAATGCAATGTGTGAGAAACACATTCTACAACCAAATTCAATCCTGAAAATTTCATGTAGGAACAACTACACAACTGTTCAAAAGATTGGAGTCAGTATGGTTTTCAAAAGAAGTCTCTTCTGCTCACTAAGGCTGCATTTATTTGATCAAAAATACAGTAAAAACGGTAATATTATGAAACATTATTACAATTTAAAATAACGGTTTTCTATGTGAATATATTTTAAAATGTAATTTATTCCTGTGATCAAAGCTGAATTTTGAGCATCATTACTTCAGTCTGTCACATGATCCTTCAGAAATCATTCTAATATGCTGATTTGCTGCTCAAGAAACATTTCTGATTATTAGCAATGTTGAAAACAGTGCTGTTTCATATTTTTGTGGAAACCATGATGCAATTTAAGAAAAACAGCATATTTTAAAATAGAAATCTTTTGGAACATAATAAAAGTCTTCACTATTACATTATCAATTTAATGCATCCTTGCTGAATTAAGGTATTAATTTCTTTAAAAGAAAAATCATACTGTCCTCAAATTTTTGAGCAGTGTATGTTTATGTTTTCACTCATTCACACATCTCTCTATTGCCAGATCTCACTGGAAAAACAAAGCCAAAACAAGCGACTTGCTTCACCAAAATAAGCTCTAATACGGGACTGAGTCCTTTAAATAAGCATAAAAAACATGACTGCCCATAAATAAGCTTCTTTATGAAAAACTAAGCTTATAAAAAGCAGACATGGCAGCACTGAAAGAAAGCACACTTTTTAGCAACTTTTACGAGCATGAACACAATGGGGCAATCATGGTCTAATGGTTAGAGAGTCAGACTTGTAACCCGAAGTTTGCAGGTTTGATTCTCTGTACCGGCGGGAATTGTACGTGGGGGGAGTGAATGAACAGGGCACCAAACCCCCAGTTGCTCCCAGCTAAAAGCAAAAATGGCTGCCCACTGCTTTGGCTGTGTGTTCATGGTGTGTGTGTGTGCACTTGAATGGGTTAAATGCAGAGCACAAATTCTGAGTATGGGTTACCATACTTGGCCACATGTCATGTCACTTAAAACACAGCGCCTCTGTTGACAGTGGTTTACTTAAAATTGTCTTATATAATACATCTCCAATAACTTTGGTCAAAAATCACAGACACCAAACAAGTTAAAGTGTCATTCAGCTGTGAAATGCGAAACCATTGAAAGACATCATTGCAGTTTTGGTAGTAACTCTGATACAGTCAGATGTTTAATTGCAGTTGAAACTTTTGAAAATTTGTGGCATGTGTGTACTAGGTGTTCCCTACAATATGGGGACCAAATGTTCCCACAAGGATATTAATACTAGTAAATTTTGACCTTGTGGGGACATTTTTTGGTCCCCATGAGGAAACAAGCTTATAAATCATACAGAATGAAGCTTTTTGAAAATGTAAAAATGCAGAAAGTTTCCTGTGAGATGTAGCTTTAGGGTAAGGGGATAGAAAATACAGTTTGTACAGTATAAAAACCATTACGCCTATGGAGTGACCCCATAATAGTAGGAATACCAGTGTGTTTGTGTGTGTTGCAGTCATCCTGTCTCCCCAACAGCTAATACTACACAGAGCATAATAAACTCTTAAAAGGATGACATCTGCAAATCTGTAAAGAATTGAGAACAATAGTCCTTGTGAACAATAAGTACACTTTAGTAAAAGAGTATTTATGAAAATAATACAGATTGGATTTAGAAAGTATTCAGATGTTTTAAATTTTTTCACACTTTGTTGAAGTCTTCTGCTAAAAAGTTTTTTCACATCAATCTACACTCTATACCCCATAATGACAAAGCAAAAAACAGATTTGTGTTGACTGTGAAGTATCACATTGCATAAGACAGTACTTAGTTGAAGGACCTTTACAGCCGGCAATTACAGCCTCAAGTGTTTTGGGTCTGATGCAACAAGCTTTGCACTCTAGATTTTGGGATATTCTGCCTCTCCTTTTTGTCGATCCTCTCAAGCTCTATCAAGTCGGATGAGGACCATCGGTGGACAGCAGTATTCAGGTTTCTCCAGAGTAATTTGATTGGTTACTCCAATCAACGTGTAGAAACAATTCAATGATAATGCAGAGAAATTAGCTAAATTTCAAATGTCTTAGCAAAGGCTCTGAATGCTTATGTCAGTGTGATAGTTCAGTTTTTTTCTTTTTATTAAATTTGCTGCGATCACAAATCTGTCATAATGGGTGATGGAGTGTAGACTGATGTAAAAAATAAAATAAAATATTTAGGAGCACTTTAGCAAAAGGCTGCAACATGACAAAAAGTAAAAAACTGAAACGTCTGAATACTTTCTGAATCCACTGAACTTTGAAATATATACTTAAGTGTGAACTGAATGTAATGTTTTCTGACATTTAATTTCATGTTAATTTCGATTAAGTTCAATTAGGTGATTAAGTCCTACACTTTAGTTGGGCTTAAGCACATCTTTATATGTAAATTTATAATTACATCAATTGTCTTTGAAATATGGTTAAAGTGTACTGACAAGCATTTATGGTAAACTAAAATATATTTTAATGTAATTTCTATGAAAACTTGAATGCCTTGTGTTTAAATATATTTGTAATTACACATTTGTAATTTTAACGTCTTTAAATGTATTATCAAATAACACTACAGTTAAAATCAAGTGCTTTGCATGTGCTTTAGTATGTTAGTCAACACATCAAAATAAGTACTTTTTTGAAGCATGATTGAAACAATTTAAAATGTACTATAAAGTAATTTTTTTCATTTGGAATTGTAACAAAGTGCACTTTTTGAAAGTGTACTTAAGTGTGTTAAGAAACAGTCGTGAAAGTGTCTTAAGTACACTTAAGTGGCCTTTTATTTAATTAATATTATGGTCTGCAAGTACAATTTTGAGATATTTTAAGTTTTAGTTTTTATTTCAAAACCTTTAAGATTTGAAGTACACTACAAGTGCATATTCAATACAATTAAACACTTTTTGCACAAGGCAGGAAAAGCTGCTCCTATGTGCATAATTGAGGTAAAATATTTTAAATATAGCAAAACATCACAACAGGTACATAAGTAAATGCGTCTTTTGCTGGTAATTCCCGTTGTGTCTGTAACTCAAGTGGGGCAGTGTGGTAATCTTGTTAAAGGATAAGTACTGACGCTTCGTTAGCAGGTTGACAAGGCTATTTCGCACAAATGAGGGATTAATATCTCAGTGTGAGAGCAACAGAAGAAAGAGAAAGCCTCGAGAGTGAACACACACAGCAGGAATCATGATTTAAAGGCAAACTTATATACGACAATCTGGGTCAGAGGTAAAAATGATTAGGATTTGAGGAATAGATAGTGATTCTTGTGTTGTGTGGAGATTTGGTTGAGCTTTATTTTCAAATACAGTGATAACTGCGATGACAGACAAATGTCTAGCACTGTTAACAGCTGATCGTAATGGATGCATTTGTGTGGTCATAAAATTAATGTTGTTTGCTCTTTGCTTCTTCCTTCCTTTTAAAAGCAATTTCCTGTATGGTGATTTGAGGTACAGATTGTACTAGATGTAGGTCAAACTGTTTAGCATTCATGGGACAGTAATTAGAAGCAGGATTTGGAGAGACTTGATGAGAAAACCACAAGGAGTGGTGTGGGAAATAATTACAGCTCTTCCAACCACAAATGACTCAAGTTTCCAGTATGAAAACAAAAATGCTGCTTAAGGTGACAAAATCAGAGCCGATCAGTATATGGAGGAGATTTTGGATCAATAATATTTTATGGTATGAGAAATTCAATGTAAAATGACAGAAAACATGACAGATCAAATGACCAAATTTTAATAGCTGTTTTCTTGTGTCATTCCTGTTTAGGACAATGTTGAGAAAGTTGTTTTTTTTGTTTTGTTTTTTTTTTTTTTTACAATATTATTCTTAAATTTTTTATTACGCCTTTCAAGATTAAAGCAGCTGGAGTAACTGGCCTTTGCATTATTTCAGCAAATTAAGAGTTTATATACTTTATATTTTATGTGTGATTCCTTTGTGTTTTTACCCTGGCTGGGTGAATATACTTAATGCATGTAAATATTTTTTAACTCTCTGACAAAAAAAAACTTATTTCTCAATATTTATGTATAGTATTGTTCTGAATGGGTAAAAAAAGTGGATGTCATAGATGTTTAAATGTTTAATGCAGCAGCAAAAATCTAATAATTATGGCATGTTTTATGGCACAGGTTTTTAAAAAAAAAAAAAATTTAACCATTTATTCATATGAACCAATGTAAGTGGGGAGATGAATATATATATACATATATATATATGAAGAGTTCATTTGCAAAAACTGATAACTCCATTTAATTTTTAATTTTTTTTTTATTGTGCATTCCAAGTAATATCAATCAAACTGCAGTTGGGTTGTTTTGATTAAGTAATAATAACTTAAACAAATACAGGTAATTTACAAAATTAAAATTCATTGAAAGTATGTTTTTTTTTTACATATTAAAAGCAGATAACTCCAACAGTCGTTTTTTGGCAAAAGCAGATAACTCCACATTTCATGTTTTAATCTTTGTAATCTCCTCAGATGACAATGTAGATGCCTGACGAAGGTTGTTGTTGTTGTGATCGTAGACTGTATGGATGTGATTACACGCAATACTCACCATTGTAACGCACTGCTTTTGCAAGGTTCCGTGAAAAGGTTTCAGCTTTTATTTTCCTTTTACATCCTGAAGAAGATATCACAGATTCATCAAGTTCGTTGAAATTATCCATCCTCGATCACTTTTAGTCAGCTTTGACGAAACTCCTCTCAGCTAGTGCGTCTTTTCAAAGTGAAAGGAGCCTTGTCACCTGACCTGAATACATCGCGCTGATTCGCTAAAATGGACTTATCGGCTTCTGTTCAAAAACAACAAGGGCGCTTGTTGGCTTCTGCAGTAAAACATGAACTCGCGATGCCTTGAAAGTGGACAATACCGGCTTTTTTGACAAAACGTGTATAGTGTTCAGATCGCGCTATATGTGGAGAATAATGTACGGCAATCAGCTCATTTTTTTTTAAAGTGGCGTTTATCGGTTTTTGCAAATGAACTCTTCATATATATATATATATATATATATATATATATATATACACACACACATGAATTTTAAGAATTTATATGTCCAGTGCCAGTGAACATACATATTTAAATACTTTGTGTCCAAAATAATCTGTGCTATTCAGAAAGCTTCTAACCACAGTCACTGACTATTTCTGGACATCCACCACACGATGCCAACCTGTACTTTTCAATACTCTTTCCTAGAAAGAAGTAGTAGCTTTTTAGCTTCATACATGGATGCCTATAGGATGATGTTCCAAGCTAAACAGATGTTTTGAAACTTTTCCCAGCAAAGTACTGTTTGTCTGTTCCTTCCAGCTGTACGTACCTACATTCTTCACAGGGTTTGTTTTGTGGCCACTCTTTTACAGATTGCGGTGGTATATTTAGATGCTCTGTTTTGAACTATGCCGGATATTTTTAGATGCATGGCTGTCAGTAAGTCTGAGGGTCAGGCATTGTTGCTCGAATGAGACCAGACTGATTGGAATAGCTGTCTGAGCCTCAAATATATGCTGACGCAGTCGTGCTATTGAATGATCTGTCATCTGGGTCAAAAAGTTCAGAGGTGATTTTGGCTACTCAAAGTTTCCTGATGACAGCTAAAGTGATTTTTAGTGATACATCTGCTGCGCTACGTCAAATCAATGCCAAAAATCTGAAACGTGTCACAGAACTGTAGTGCTTTCAAAGAATCGCTTGTACAGGTGGAATATTTTTTGCATATTTTTGCATACATTTGCATATAGATGCATTGTTTTTAGATAGCAATTTAGTTGACTTAGGGGCCATTCACACAAAGTGTTTTTCAATTCCTATGCGCTACTTTTCCACTGTTTTTCTATGTTAACGCGTATGACCATTGCACTTGTCTCGCGTCTTTTGCAGCGCCTGCTGTGTCAAGTTAAAATAATTTCAACTTTTATGCGAATGTCAGTTTCAGTGGACCAATCAAAAGACTCCAGAGGCAGGGCAAGCATTGCGAGCTTTTGTTTACAGTAGCAAGTTGGCATGGAAACTTTAATTTGATGGCAACATGGCGGAGGAGGCATTCTGCACTGTCTTTTTAAACCATTCCTAAGTGCTGCGTCTCGCATTTTTAGATACAAATTCCTGAATTCCTTGTACTTTTGATTGGAGTGTCTACAAAGTCATAACAGGAAAACCTTCATCATATGAATTTAAAGTGCAAAGGTACATCTTAGCCTAGTTTTGACGTAAAGGGGCACTAAGCTACTTATGCACAATTAAATATTTTTGTGTTGCACCATTAAAATTAGTTAAATCATAACTAGGGTTGGGTATAGAGAACCGGTTCCATTTTAGAACCGGTTCCAAATTTCCAATAACCAGGTATTCGATAAGACGTGCATTTCAATTCCGCTTAACGATTCCTGCATTCGCATTTCAATGTGATTTTAAACTATTTAAGCGCAGGAAGGGAAAGAACTTGTAGCGTACATATCTGAAGCGCGAGCATGGAGAACAGCGGTCCCGATGTGTGTTCCCAACCTGTGTCTGTTCTTGAACCGTTCCGTGCATTTCCACTGCAGAAAAGGTTGTTCCGGGCCTGAACTGACTTCTCTTTCATATTTATCGACCGATATGCACAAAATACGTCAGTATATCATCATAAACACAGCCGTTTTTGCCTTAAGTGAACGTAAACAGATGAGAAAGAAAACACACGTGTAACAGTATTTTTAGATCCGTGTGCGTTCGGTGTTAAAGAGACAGCCACCTAATAAAAGTGCTGCCTGTCATTAATGTTAATCAAAGAACAAAAGAAAATAATTAACTGACTGAATATCTTTCTTATTTTAAGAAAAGAAAACTATGCAGTGTTTTTAAACTTTTGATTTCAATTTCTTAACATTACTTGAAATTTGTTCAGTTTTATTTATTTATGCCATTGCTAATTGATTTGTTTGTTCCTATTTTGTTACTTACTGTTTACTTGTATTTAACAATTTAATGTTTGAAATTTATATTAGTCTAGTTGTTTTTTTTTCTGTGGTATTTTTTTGGTAAAACCATAAGCAAATGACAGAATAAATATGTTTATCTAAATGTACGTCTGCAAGATGTCTGTTAAAGATCGTTTGATCTGGAAAGCATCTGCTGTGTACAAACATCTGATGATAAGATGTCAGTTTTACATACATTCTAAATCATAAACATCTTAAAGACATCTAATAAATGTTTATTTGACATCTGATAGGAAACGTATAGATGTATTGCAGATGAGCAAACACTCTAAAAAATACATCTTGCAGATGTAAATGCAGACGTCAAATAGACGTCTCTGTGATGTACATGTGCTATCAGGGCTATATGTTTGACTTAAAATTTTTTTTTATCTTATTGGAATCGAAATTAGGAATCGTTAAGAATCAGAATCGGAATCGATAAAATTCAAATGATACCCAACCCTAATCATAACTCTACATGTAACTTGGTAACACTTTATTTTAGGGTCTCTTAACTAGTTGCTTATTAGCATGCATATTACTAGAATATTAGCCATCTATTAGTAGTAATTAATCACATATTAATGCCTTATTCTACATGACCTTATTCTACATCCCTAATCCTACCCAATACATAAACTTAACAACTACCTTACTAACTATTAATAAGCAGCAAATTAGGAATTTATTGAGGGAAAAGTTGTAGTTAATAGTGAATAAGTGTTCCCTATTCTAAAGTGTTACCTGGAACTTAAATATTTAGGGAAGCCTGTGAGCAGGAGTAACATTGGGAATAAAACAGCAGATTGACTGAATTGCATCAGTAAGTTCTTGTTTTACCTGACAGACTGTCAATCCTTTAGACATGTATGATAATGTTGACATTTACAATCATTTACCATTAACTGTAACTGAGAGAACATTATGTGAATAAATTACTTTGTTAGCAGCTCAACACAGTCCTGACTCAAACAGCACCTGTGTGCATTGCTCAGTGTTGTGTGTCAAAAACGATCAGCCATAATAAATAAATGCCATTTCTTAAGGATTTATTTATTTATTTATTTATTTTTTGTATCAGTATTTGGTAACACTAGTTTAGGGGCCAATTCTTATGTATTGCTTATTAGCATGCATATTACTAGCATATTGGCTGTTTATTAGTACTTATAAAGCACATATTAATGCCTACCCCATACCTAAGCTTAAGAACTACCTTACTTACTATTAATAAGCCGCTAATTAGGAGTTTGAGGCAAAAGTCATAGTTAATAGTGAGAATTGCTCTCTAAAATAAAGTGTGACCCGGTTTATTTATTCATCCTGAATCACTGAGGTTAAATGTCATATTACACGACGTGTTACTTTTAGGAGTGTTAAGACCTACTAGCTGCATTCAGCCTCAAGAACAAATGCAACCAAATAAAGTACAGTAATAAACTAGCTAGTAGTTACTAAATGTTTAGTGGGCTTTAGGTTACAGTGTAAATAAGAACTTCCAAACGACTGGTGCAACTCTACCCTGCTGATTAAGTACATCTAGTGTTTAAGATTGTTCAAACGCCCTTGGAAAAAGCTAATCAACCATTTGTGCCTTGGATTTGCACTATGTACGTGGTCACACTGTTCACCGCTGCTCTCCAGACTTTGTTCTCTGCTAGTGAAAGGTGTGAAGGACAAGAGCTCTAAAAAAAAAGAGAGCCGGGGGCTTATGGGCGATTGCCCACTGGAATAATGGCCACTGTTGATAAATAGATGACTGTGGCACCTGAGTTAGCGGGGGCTCTGGGGCCTCCAGCTGCCATGGCGACAGAATTCCAAGGCTCGCCATTGGCTGACGTGTTGGACAGCTGATGGGGGGTCTGGAGTGAGGTATAAAGGGCCGGGATTTGTCTCAACTGGGAGTCGAAGTTAGGTGTATTTTGTGTCGTCTATAACTATTACAAGGTGATTTTCTCTTATTGATCTTATAAACTTTATTTATTGGAGCTTTTAACGATTGTTTGGCACCTGTTGATTAGTTACTAGAGAAGCAGCCAAACATACCATGCCTGGTGTCAGTTTGGACTCCACACCAGATCTAGGCGACCAAGTCAGTCTCCAGGACAATCTGGATCAAGATTGTGCTGATTCAGGCCTAGAGGCTGTGATTGGAGACCTTCTGTTACAGACGGTTGGAGACGATGAAGACGAAAAAGGAGCAGATGAACGTTTTTATGAGCTGGAACTTAATCTTCAACGAGCCGTGCAAGAGGTACATTGCGATTTGAAGGTTTTCGGCAAAAGTATAGAGGCCCGTTTGGAGGAGGCGACAGCCCAGTTTGCGCCTGTTGTCGAGGCCATTGCCACCTTACAGCAGGAGAACTTGAGTTTAAGGATCCAGCAGGAGAAACTTGCAAGGCAAGTAATGGCGCTTTACGACGCCCTTGGATTGCCTGAACCGAAACTGACACAAGAGCAAGACGTTGATCCAGCAAACAGCAATCCCTCTGATGGTGAAGTAAACCCAGTGCTACACCCTCCAACCTTTGCTGCCGTTTGCCACACATCATCTGTGTCATCTCCAACTGGCAGTGTCTCACGGAGCAATAGCATGGTAGTATACGTGTGCCCTTTTTGCAGATATTTAGCAGAATGTAAACATTAGTAGTTTTGCTAAGGCAAAGAATCACTTTTGCAATTTAAAGTGAGCTAAAAACAGACTTGCATTGGGATCTGAACCATATGTAGAGACCACTCTTTTGATTTGGACCAGTTTACCACCTAGAATCACTTACTAATCTAATTGCAGTGCCCTGGCAATCATCAAGAACGCCTAGCATAGTGGTTTGTAAAATTATTTCATCCAGTACATGAACTGTGCTTTTGTCGAATGGAAATGAGCAGTATTTTGAATAATAGAAATGAATGATAGAAAAGTGTCTCAGAACAGTAGCAATATGTTGACAATTTTCCAGTGGTGTAAAGTATTGGATTAAATTTAATTAGTTTCTGTAATTAAGTGTCTTTTTGGCTACTTTGTAGTTTTACTGCATTTCAAAGATATTAGCATCTTTTACTCTCTACTTTACTACATTTTTACATAAGTATATGCAGGGTTGGGGAGTAACGGAATACATGTAACGGCGTTACGTAATCAGGATACTAGTCATCAGGAAAATCAGGAAAATCTAGTAACTGTAATCCGTTACAGTTATATCAAAAAACAAAGTTTTCAGATTACAGTTACATTTGGTAAAAAGTGGAAATACTATCAGGATTACATTTGTTTCATTTAAAATTAAATAAATGAATATTTTGACATAATAATGCTATATTTAGCGCTGCTTCATCTTAGTTCCTGGTTCTGTTGACACGTTAACTCACGTGAGCCACCTGCTGGTGCGTGTGCCAGAAACACCCTTCTACAATTATTCTCCTCAAACGCGTAAAAGACGCTGCTGCAGTAAATTAGTTACGTTCCTTTCTGCTGGGAAAAATGTTTTCATGTCTGGAAATTTCATAGTTATTTTGTTTTCAAAAAGGATAAAGGAAATAACATAGCTGTACAGAGTAAGCTATGTATGAAGACTCTTGCTTTAACAAACAAAGAAGGCTACTCAACCAACTTGAACATTTGCAGGTACGACTAGCATGGAAATAATCATGTTAGCTAAAATTTAGTGTTTGTTAGTGACTTAAAATTCCATGGTGTGCATGACTGCAGTTGTGTGCAAGTTTTCTAGCGGAAAATTAGGAAAGTATCACGAGAGTCCCTATACGCCGGATCAGTCAATTAAATAAAGAAAGATCACAGCATTTCACATACATTTCAACATATAGGCTTATTTTAAAATAGACTATGTATATGCTGTAAATTTTTGAATGTTGTGTATAAACTATATTTTTACTTTTGCATGTTAATGAAATAAAAAATAATAATAAAAAATAAAACTGTAATACTAAACTGTAGCCACTAGATGTCTGCATAGCCTTTTATATCAATATATGGACTGTAATATCTAGATGGTGAAACAAGACATGATTTTTAATAGTTTCAAATATTTTTTACAATACTTTTTATTAGTTGTAATTTAAAAGTCATAGTAAAATAAAAGTAGGCTACTTAGATATTGCATTTTCTACTTTATTTACATATGTGACTAAAAGGAATCCAAAAGTAATCCGATTACATTACTTTCATATTGTGGTACTTGGATTACGTTACTGAATACTTTTTTAATGAAGTAATTTGTAACTGTAACGGAATACATTTTAAAAGTAACCCTCCCAACCCTCCCAGTATATCTACTCTTTACTCCAATACATTTGTCATGAGTAATGCAGTTACTTTTTACATTTTGCATGGCACCTAACTTTTTCTGCAGCAGTTTTTTTCTGCTACAAAAGATGTTATATTGCCTTCTACAGGGCATTGAATGTACTATATCTTGTATGTTTAATCTTATCACCCAGACTTGTCAACAAGGCTTCTTTACGTGAATGGAAGTGCATTAGCAGGTAGTTGTGAATCGCAGATGTTTCATATATGAGTCAAAATCGGCCATGGCATAACAAATCATCTTCTCATAAATACCACTGTGTATTGTGCATGATTTTTGACAGACAAAATCTTGACTTTTGAAAACCAAGCCTTTTTTATATCCAGAAAAGAAATGTTTTTGATGCACAAAGTTGTTTTTATTGTCTCTTATAACAAACAAAAAAAATAAAATAAAATAAAAAACAAACGAAAAAAAAATATGAAAAAGCAGAACCTGTTGTAAATAAGGGTGAAAATTTTTTTGTTTGTTCACTTTTTTGTTGTTCCATTATTACCCCTTAGCAGATTTTGACTCGTATTAGATGAGGACATGGCTGAGACCTTTTTGAAAGATATTGTTTGACTTATGCCCTTTTTGAGTACTTGAGCTTAACTGAGACTTTCGGTGTTTGTAGATGTTCAAGAGGCTTTTGATTTATTGCAATTCAGGTTTATTTTGATTTTTGAAAATAAATAATAAAAAGTGATTGCTCTCCTCACAAATGAACTGTTTCTTGATTTTCACTGGCATTTCCTTGGATGTTGAGTTCTAGTGTGTTTTTGAGCCTACATTAAGTACAAGTAAAATACTTCTACTGTTATAATCAGATACTCTATGACTTCTACTCAAGTTGTAGTGGAATTGGTGACTTGTAACTTGCAATGGAGTCATTTTTGTTGTAAGGTATCTGTGCTTTTACTCAAGTATGGTTTTCAGGTACTCCAGACATTTGTCTGATTGTAAACATTAATAGTTTTTCTAAGGTGAGAATCACTTTTGCGATAAAGTGAGCTAAATACAGACTTGCACTGGGATGTGAGCCATATCTAGAGACCACTTGGTGTGGATCTTTCAATTTGGGCCTGTTTATTTACTACTCAGAATGCCTAAGCAATCAAATTGCAATCGCCTGGCCACCAATAACATCTAGCATTGGGTTTTGCAAAAAATATTTCTTCACATAGGTGAACAATGACTTAGAAAGATGGATATTGTAAGCTTTTGCCAACTGAAACAAGTAGTATTTTGCATATTTATGCTTACCAATGATGGAAAATTGTTTTTCCTTCATGAATCTGCTGTCATCATTTGGATGGCTTTGGTTTTGAAAGCATCATTTTCCACTATGTAGTATTATTAGTCATCTGCACTCGTGGTAAATAACGTGGACTGGAAAATCTGCCAAGAAAACCATCTAAATATAGGGGTTTAAGTTAAAGATTTTCTTTCATTGGAGCTTGTGCCATACTTTTTTCTTCACAAATAGAACATAAACTTACCATCAAAGGTCCCATCTGGTATGAATAATTAATTTTAACTTGTGCTTCAAATAGATTTTATGGCTTAACGCAGTAAATTTGAAAACGAAATGAATCATATGGCCCATTTATGTCTGATTAATTGAAAGTCTTAGTGTCTGAGTTTGCTTCCAGGAAGAGATTTGATTCAGTCAGATCAGATTTTCCAGGGATCTCTTGATTTAGGGCAAGTTACGCTCTAGATACAGTGCAAGTAGTTCAGTGAGCAGGACAATTGGTGGTAATTTAATTTTGCATGCATGTGCTAAAGTGAATATTAGAGTTCTAGATTGAAAACTAATGTTTGTGTACCGCTTAAAATATGCTTTAGTTGGTTAAAAGTGGGCTAAAACCTGTCTGAATTTGCTAGTGTGAAGCAAAGCCTTGTTAAGCTGGGATTAGTAAGAGGTAAAAAGATGGTAACTCATTGTGGCACAAGATTTGCAGTGGGTATTCGGGTCTATTTCTGTACAAGTCTGTTACAGGTCTTTGTATATGTTTGGTGTTTGGCAATGTGAATAATTGTGAATGAATGCCAGACTCTCTTTAGGAATAGCGCTTTTGCATTACCAATGATTTTTTAACAGGGCTGCCAAAGTTAGCACATTACCTTATGAGATTAATTAAATATGTCTAATGCTGTTAAATTCATTCAACACTTCAAATGCATTTACCTGATTTGACGTAACAATTGCTTCATTGCAGGGGTTGACAGTGCAAGCGCTGCACTTGCATTTGTAATTTAAAAATAGATGTGTGTGAACTGTAAAATGGATTTATGAGAACATATGCAAATAAAAAAAATCATCATTTTAAGAGGTCTTAAATATGGGGACGGAAAAGCAGGAATGACGATACAGCCTAATGTCAATATTAAACTTCAAAAGGCTATGATTTCATTAAATAAATATGTGTGCTGCATGTTTCAAAGTAAAAATGTGCCGCTGTTTTGGGTTCTACAGGCCCATACTTTCAGATCAGTTCATAATCAATGAATACCACATATTTATAGCTAATGATCGACTGTTGATGAATTATGACAATATTTACTTTATGGTTTTTATATTGAAATATGTTTATAGATGGCTGTAAGAGTGTATCTTCATTTTTGAATGAGCAGCCAACAATAGTAAAGCATTGAAATTTCAAAATAAGAGTCCCAGTGTATTTTAGGCTTGTTTATAATTTAAAGTCATGCATATGTGGTTCTTTGAAAGAACACAAGCATCAATCCCTGCAGTTAAGATCTTTATGCAATGAGTGAAGATCAAATAGATTTAAAGTTGTCCATTGTTTTTCCTTTGTCACAAATATTGTATACAGTAAATACCTAATTTTCCATTGTCTCAAAGTACTAATGCTCTAAACGCTCTCCATTACCATCCGTCCGACCTGACCTGCACGTCCACGGCGCTTCATTGAAGCAGAGATCAGTGAAGCGGTGAGTGTGACATGGATGAGAGCGGCAGGCTGAGGCACTCGGGGACATTCACAGAAATCACTGAGCTCTCATTCCTGTCTAAATGTCAGCGAGCTTCCACGGCTTTTGTGTAAACACAGCTGTAGTCGTAGATCAGATTCAGAAACATTCTCTCCCTTCCACCAGCCCCCTTTTTCCATCTCCTCTGTCTGCTGTAAGGGTTTCACTCGCTCGTTGCTCTTTTTTTGCCCATCTCTCCATCACTCTGCCAGTTTTATTTTTGGACGGCTATTTTTTATCGTCTCTGCTCTTAAATCCTGATGTCAATTGTATTGCTGTCGATTATAGCCTGCTGTAGGGATTAGCTGTTCAGAGATATAAATGTCATCACTGTGTTTTAGTGTCATAGTATAAGATCTTAACAGGCATCTGTCTGTCTGTCAGCAATATATACAGGTGCATGTCAATAAATTTGAATGTCGTGGAAAAGTTCATTTATTTCAGTAATTCAACTCAAATTGTGAAACTCGTGTATTAAATAAATTCAATTCACACAGACTGAAGTAGTTTAAGTCTTTGGTTCTTTTAATTGTGATGATTTTGGCTCACATTTAACAAAAACCCACCAATTCACTATCTCAACAAATTAGAATATGGTGACATGCCAATCAGCTAATCAACTCAAAACACCTGCAAAGGTTTCCTGAAACCTTCAAAATGGTCTCAGTTTGGTTCACTAGGCTACACAATCATGGGGAAGACTGCTGATCTGACAGTTGTCCAGAAGACAATCATTGACACCCTTCACAAGGAGGGTAAGCCACAAACATTCATTGCCAAAGAAGCTGGCTGTTCACAGAGTGCTGTATCCAAGCATGTTAACAGAAAGTTGAGTGGAAGGAAAAAGTGTGGAAGAAAAAGATGCACAACCAACCGAGAGAACCGCAGCCTTATGAGGATTGTCAAGCAAAATCGATTCAAGAATTTGGGTGAACTTCACAAGGAATGGACCGAGGCTTGGGTCAAGGCATCAAGAGCCACTACACACAGACGTGTCAAGGAATTTGGCTACAGTTGTCGTATTTCTCTTGTGCGTCTTACCTGGGCTAAGGAGAAGAAGAACTGGACTGTTGCCCAGTGGTCCAAAGTCCTCTTTTCAGATGAGAGCAAGTTTTGTATTTCATTTGGAAACCAAGGTCCTAGAGTCTGGAGGAATGGTGGAGAAGCTCATAGCTCAAGTTGCTTGAAGTCCAATGTTAAGTTTCCACAGTCTGTGATGATTTGGGGTGCAATGTCATCTGCTGGTGTTGGTCCATTGTGTTTTTTGAACACCAAAGTCACTGCACCCGTTTACCAAGAAATTTTGAAGCAGTTCATGCTTCCTTCTGCTGACCAGCTTTTTAAAGATGCTGATTTCATTTTCCAGCAGGATTTGGCACCTGCCCACACTGCCAAAAGCACCAAAAGTTGGTTAAATGACCATGGTGTTGGTGTGCTTGACTGGCCAGCAAACTCACCAGACCTGAACCCCATAGAGAATCTATGGAGTATTGTCAAGAGGAAAATGAGAAACAAGAGACCAAAAAATGCAGATGAGCTGAAGGTCACTGTCAAAGAAACCTGGGCTTCCATACCACCTCAGCAGTGCCACAAACTGATCACCTCCATGCCACGCCGAATTGAGGCAGTAATTAAAGCAAAAAGAGCCCCTACCAAGTATTGAGTACATATACAGTAAATGAACATACTTTCCAGAAGGCCAACAATTCACTAAAAATGTTTTTTTTTATTGGTCTTATGAAGTATTCTAATTTGTTGAGATAGTGAATTGGTGGGTTTTTGTTAAATGGGAGCCAAAATCATCACAATTAAAAGAACCAAAGACTTAAATTACTTCAGTCTGTGTGCATTGAATTTATGTAATACACGAGTTTCACAATTTGAGTTGAATTACTGAAATAAATGAACTTTTCCACGAAATTCTAATTTATTGAGATGCACTTGTAGATATTCTTTCCATACACCAGTATAATGCATTTTAATATGATATAACCTGAAATTTTGTGATGATTGTGCATCTGCAATGACAACTTTTTAAAACTTTTGAATATTATATATGGTCTTAATTTTTATTAATTTATTTTGGCACATTTTAAAGCTAAAGACATTTATTGTTAAATATTAAATCAGAGAAATTGAACAAAGTAAAACAAAAATGACTGAAATTGAATTAATTCTAATTAAAATTTTAGTGTATCTGCTGTTACCACAATATAAAAATACCAAAAGTACTTTGAGGAACACTTGAGTTCTTCCTTAAGATAAAGGCCATATGTGGTGAAATGTTACATGTCCATGAAAAATATCAGTTTTTAAATTTTTGAAGGGCCTTTTTAAATATTCAGTGATCTTATTTATGCTATATAACCCTGCAGCACCATTTGTTTGTTTTATGAGTTTGTTCCTCAGCATTTCTTTGTAAATCTTGATATATACCACTGATAAGATCAATGGCAAATTATTGTTTTCTAGTTTTAATGATTGTTCAAATGCTGTTTAATGTTGTCACTCTAATCTTCATGCAGTCCTTCTGTTTATTGGTAAATACAGTACTTCGTTAAAAGGATAGCATGACTTTAGTTTCACTAGTTTAAATTACAAGTAGCTTAAAAATCAGGGAAATTTACAATTAAAAAAATAAAATAAAATAAAATAAAAATCTGCAGCTGTAGTTGCCAGGACTTTTAAGGATTTAGGATTTAAGTTTTAAGGATTGAATTTAAACTTACAATAAAAATGTTTTTCATTAACTGAAATAAACATTTAACTAAATATATATATATATATATATATATATATATATATATATATACACACAAGATATATGTATATATTTAATGTTATAATATATTGACAACCACGTTAAAAACAGGTGGTAATGAGAGTCAGATGATGAATTGAAGTTCAGCACAAGTAGCTTTTCCACAAGCTGAGGTGAATATTAATGTAAAGAAAATACATGCTGTCATGAACCCAAATACAAATACAAGACACTATCATGGTAACACAAATGACATGAAATAATATAATAAACATTAATTTATCAGCATAAAACCCAAATGAGCTTAACTGAAAAAAGAAGCTAAGAAGTTATTTAAATGGAAAACCATCAAATGTGAGCTGTCACATTTGGAATTCTGGGAATATCAGTTTGTTTTTTCACTGTAAACTATAAGATGACTTGTTCTTATTTGCACCACAAAAATAGTACATTTAATAGTATTTTACTGTAAAATGACACCATATATACTAAATAAGGGCACTTATCCTTAACCAGTTAACAGGTTTTTACTGTAGCATATTTACGGTGTTTTTTTTTTTCTTTTTAAAGTGTTCCTTCGTAGTCTATTATACATTGTCTTTTATCCCCCTGCACACACACAGATGGAGACGGAGCCTATATCTCTTGTGGGTGAATCTGTGAACGAGGCGTCCCGTGACGTCCCTGTGCTTCCTAACGGCTCATCCATGACCGCCATCAAAAATGAGGTGCAAAGTGAGAAGCTGACCTCAGAGAAGCTGCAGGAAATTGAGGACGAGGAGATCCTTGACAAAATGGTAACTAATTTCTCCTGCTGTTATATACAAACATCAACAAAAATTAAAAATGATTAAAGATGTATTATGACAAACTGTGGCATGATGATCATGCAGACAACACAGGTTTAAAGGGGTAGTTCACCCAAAAATGAAAACCATTTCATCTTTTTTTTCAGTGGATACCTTCAACAGTTTGGCTACATACATGCTTCAAAATATCTTTTTTTTTTGACAGAATGTTCAATTTTGGATGAACCTATCAGTTTAAATTTGGCTCACAACATTCTTTGATCATGTTCCATCCTCTTTACCACATAAATTTCCTGTTCTTTCTTTTAAAGAAATAAAAAGATATCAAATTGTACCTCATTTACTTTTAAAATACAGGTTCCTGGTATTATTGTGCATGATTCATTAATTAATTTTGGCAGACTTTTTTTTTTTTTTTTTTTTAATGCTTGGCAGTATGGAAGTACGATGAGTTGCTTTCTTCTTCTTATGGTCTGTTTGTGGTGGGATTTGATTTTACAGCTTGATGATTGCAAAGATTTTGAAGAAAGGAAAATGATCAGGACTGCAATGAGAGAACTACGAAAGAAAAAGCGAGGTGATAATCTTTACTTTTGTTTTCTTGTACAGCACTCATCTCTCCTTCCCTTCTTTCTTTATTCTCTTTATATACTGAGGGGCGTCAACATAGAAAGTGTATCAGCTCACAGTGCTAGACAGTCAGCCTTTACTTCCCTTTTGTTGAGTGCTGTTTCTCTCTCTTTGCTCTCAGAGGCTAGGCTGGGATGCACACAGGAGGAACTGGGTAGGGTTTCTGGATTGTGTTTGTTTTTGCCCTACTGACCCTTTGCTAATGCCCAGGGCCTTAGTGAAGGGTCAGTTAGGCTTCATTTGGCTATAGACTTGGTTTGTATTTGAAGATACGGTATGTAGTACCACGTGTGGATATGTGTGATACGTGTGATCTGGTCATGTTGTTTGACCATGCATGAAAGTATTCATATTTGGTTATTATATGGTACTGCTTGCTCTGTGTTTGCTTGATCAAATGTACACACAGTGCTATGATCATCTATGGTGTGGGGGTGTGAAATATTGACTAAAAGTGATATCTCTGTATTTTTCATGGGTTTTGTCGATAATTAGAGACTATTTTGCTAAATTGGTGCTGGAACCTTGGCTGGTTTAGATCTGCCGTGGACAAGCTTTTCATATTCTGTGCAGTGATTTCCATTTTTACCTTATATAAGCATTTTTTTCTAACCATTTTAGATATACGCTTTATCTTTTATGTCAAATTCTCAAATTTAATCAATTAATTCAATAGCTGTTACCAATTAAATTAAATCAGTATCAACAAAATCCATTTCTGCACTGCAGAAGTGGCACAGAATCTGAGCCAAAGTGACATTTAGATGTTTTTACACAGACTGCTTAATGCAGTTCAGAGGTGGAATGAATGCATTTACACAAATGCAGTGTATGTGGTATCACATCAATATCACAATTTGCAATCGTACTGATATTCAGGAAAAACAACATGTCAGCTCGCACATTGTTAAACAGCAATTGTGATATTGTGATAGATGACAAATATTGCACACCCCTACTATGGTGTTAATCTAAGATGTTAATGCTTTCACACAAGTGCTTTGAACGTGATAGTGATAGAGTCTGAAGTGTGTGATTTCTGTGTCACTAGAGTTGCAAAATAAGAAGAAACAAGTTTCTTGGACACTCTTGCTAGTCAGATAGTTTTGCCCATGTTGATCATTGCAAAAGTACTAAAATGGTCACTCGTGTTTTGTGCATCCCTGATCCATTCTCCATCTTCACCCTAATATCTCTTCCCTTCATCCTGGCGCGATTTATTTTGCCCATGTCCTCAGACCAGAGAGAGAAGGAACGAGATCTGCGTCTTCAGGAGCTCCGACAGCAGCGGGAGGAGAGATCTCAGAAAGCCCGGGTGGGTGCAGACACTAGTGAAGTCGTGATGAAGAAGATCGAGTGCTCCACAGACGGCTCCACTATCAGTCACGTCACCAATTGCGTTTCCCATTCAGGTAACACAGCAGTAATGAACTCTGCTTGGCTGGACCCCCCCCATCTTAAAAATCAATAATTTTTGGTACATGAATGAAACTTTGGAAATGGGTTAAAAAACATTACATTGTATTACATCTATTACATTGTATTGTGTTCGATATCAACTGACGTTTTGCACATGACATTATGCCGACTTTTTATCTGTTGGTTCGATTTGTCTCAAAAATACTTTTGTAAAATATCTTTAGTCTCTTTCCCATATATCTCACACTTTTAGGACTGTTTGTGTTGGTAAACACACAAAAATAGTTCAAAAGAATGTAATTAAATCCATTGATTTTATTTTAGTGAATACTGGTCATTTTTAGATTATATGTTCTTATATGGTCACACTTTATTTTAAGGTCCAATTCTCACTATTAACTAACTATTAACTATGACTTTTGCTTCAATAAAATCTAATTTGCTGCTTATTAATAGTTAGTAAGGAAGTTGTTAAGTTTAGGTATGGAGTAAGATTCTAGAATATGGTCATGCAGAATAAGGTGCTTTGTAAGTACTAATAAACAGCCAATATGCTAGTAATATGCAGGCTAATAAACAGCTAGAATTGGTCCCTGAACTGAATTGTTACCTCCACTACATTTCATGTAATGATATATTCAACTAAAATTTGTCATACTGAAAAAATGTAAACTTCAAATAATCTCTTAATTTAATAAAAATGGTAAAATATTGTAGTTTCATGGTCAAAGACTTCTCTCTTATGATTGGCTGGCCACTTTAAAATGAGTAACAACACTTGCAGCTGGGGGGGGGGCCCAGTTTTTTTTTTTAATGCTGCCTGATCCTTCAACAAGAGCCTCTTGTTCTGTGTGTGATTTGATCGTGACACTGTAATTGCTTGTGTGTGCAGATGACAATGGCAGGACATCCCGCAGCACTATCATGGAATCCAGCTATGTTCAGAAGACAGACAGTAAGTTTACTCTGTTTGTACTCGGTATTCAGTCTTAATTTCTACCAGCACCCATATCAAACCCTTTTTTCTCTTATTATCTCATCAGAAAGCACAGTGCAAACAAAATCCTACAGTTACTCCAGCACCACGTCCACTAGGAAGGTTGGCAGGTGAGTGCTTTAAAGTCAACATGAACTCTTTTTGGTCCTGGTCTTATTTTACACTGTAGTTCATTTTAAAATAATTCCCAAATAACTATTCATGCATTATATAACACAGTAACGTCAGTTAATGTAATATCAACATAACATGTAATCTCATCCTACATGCACTACTGTTCAAAAGCTTGGGGTCAGATTTTTTTCAGCAAGAATGCATTAAATAAATTTTTTATTCATCAAAGTATCCTGTAAAAACCTGTAAATGTACTGTATCACACTTTCCACAAAAATATGAAGCAGCACACGGATTACAAATCTTTCAACATTATTGAAAACAGATTTAATAAAGGTACTGTTTGTATTTTTTTTGGACTGTACT
Source organism: Spinibarbus caldwelli (assembly GCA_039654775.1). Lineage (NCBI taxonomy): Eukaryota > Metazoa > Chordata > Actinopteri > Cypriniformes > Cyprinidae > Spinibarbus > Spinibarbus caldwelli. The sequence continues at coordinate 9,529,137 of CM077223.1, forward strand.
ACAGCATAAAAATACAATATGTTACTTAGGATAATTAGGAACCATGCTAAGTTCACATTCTTGTTTCTCTGCAAAACAGTGCTAAAGCCAGTTATTCTACTCTGAAATGTGTGCTCCATGTCAGAATGTCTGTTTTTGTTTTGGTTTGTGATTCCGCCCACTGCCAATTTACCCAATAGTATTTCAACACCCCGGGTTGGCAGTTGTCAATGTGCTGAGTCATGTGTCTGCAGGGCAGCAAATGAACTGGGTCAGAGATGGCAGATTCTACCTGACCTAAAAAATATTAAAACATATTAAAACACGGATAAATCAAGTCATCACATTACAGTGCAAGGCTCGTCGCTTTCCATTCTGTTCCTTGTCCTCAATCTGGCAACCCGCGTGAGCATTGAGTCTGAGGAGGAGAGTGCAGAAGAAACGACTCTCTCCAATATTTTGAATTTGGACTCCAGTGCCCATTTCAACCGCTTGCTGTCAATATTACATACAGCAAGGTCTTTTTTCATATTTGGGTGATTTATTCTGTAATGTATTCTTTCTTATATACTTTTTCTCTTTGTTTCTTTCAGTGTTTTTGACCGTGAGGACAACACGTCTCGTAGCTCCAGCAGAACATCAGCTCTTGAGCGCAGACAGGCAGAGAGATCAGAGCTGATGAGGGCTCAGACGTTACCTAAAACATCTGCAGCACAGGCACGAAAAGCCATGATTGAGAAGCTGGAGAACACTGGAGGCTCTGGAGGGTGAGCCTGTGGTTTTCACACACTTTCAGGCTCATTTAACTCACACAAATACCTTCTATTCAACAGCATTTCTCTTTCTGACTGTAGCAACTCAGCCATTACTCAAGTAAACAAGGTGCAGCGCTCCACAAGCTTTGGTGTCCCCAATGCAAACTCCATCAAACAGATGCTGCTGGACTGGTGCAGATCCAAGACTCGTTCCTATGAGGTAACTGGAGAAAATCACATCCTGAATGAAAAATTAAACCTCAGTCTTCATTTGCTCACCCTCAAGTTGTTCCAAAGCATTTTGGACTTGCTTTTTTCCATCAAACACAGTTATTTAGCATGTGCTTACAATTAAATGTGAGTGAGATATAGGGCTATCAAGCTCCAAAAATGACAAAGCACCACAAAACTGCCCTAAAAACAGTCCTCAACTTGGAATATAGTGCATTAGTGTGCTGTAGAATGTACTGAAGTAGCTTCATGTGAGAAATAGACTGAATTTCTTTATGATTTGCTGTATTTGTATAATTACATTACTATTCAAAATCTGGGGTCAGTAAGTTTTTTTTTTTTTTTTTTTTAAGGAAATTAATACTTTTTTTTTTTTTGGCAAGGATGCATTAAATTTATCAAAAGTATCAGTAAACACATTTATAATGTTACAAAGGATTTCTATTTGAAATAAATGTTGCTCTTTGTAACTTTTTATTTATCAAAGAATCCTGAAAAATAAAATGTATCATGGTTTCCACAAAAATATGAAGCAGTACAACTGTTTTCAACATTGATAATAATCAGAAATGTTTCTTGAGCAGCAAATCAGCATATTAGAATGATTTCTGAAGGATTATGTGACACTGAAGACTGGAGTAACGATGCTGAAAATTCAGCTTTTCATTGCAGGAATAAATTGCATTTTAAAATATATTCCACTAGAAAACAGTTATTTTGAATTGTAATAATATTTCACAGTATTACTGTTTTTACTGTATTTTTGATCAAATAAATGCAGCCTTGGTGAGCAAAAGAGACTCATTCCAAATCTTACTGACCCCAAAAGGTTGAATGGTAGTGTACGTTCTTATTGGCAACCATTGCTCTCTGTCTTAATATTGTTTCTCTCTCCTCCATGTTATGAAGAATGTGGACATCCAGAACTTCTCCTCCAGCTGGAGTGACGGCATGGCATTCTGTGCTCTGGTGCATAACTTCTTTCCAGAGGCCTTCGATTACTCCAGCCTCAGTCCCGCAAACCGCCAGCAGAACTTTGAGGTGGCCTTCAGCACAGCAGAGTGAGTCCAGAGTCGCTCGCGTACATCACATGATCAAACACATACAAAAGAATTAAGAACCAATAAAATGACAGTCAAAAATGCAATTCAAATCTGAGTTTCTGCACTTTGGGGCGAATTCACTAAACAGTTGCTTCTGACATGGAGCTCATCCAGTTGTATGTTCTTCCTAAGTGTGTTCGTATAGCACTGTTCATTAATCCATTCTTACATTCCCATGTTGCATTTAATGTAACAATTTATGTAAGAATGTTATTCTTTAGTGACAAAACACACACAGTTCCTTCTATGCAAATAAGGCATTTTAGAAACATCGGCCTCGTGCAATTAATGTGTTGCCACAGATGGAAAGCTGGCAGCAAACAGTTGTTTGTGTACAAGTGTTTGTGCACATTGTTTTAATTCCGTTATAACCAGGCAAATATCCAGACGTGTCATGCGCACTTTCTGCATCTTGAGCTAATCAAGTGCCTGGATATCACAGCGGTGGAGCGAGGCTGTACAGTCTCAGTAAACGATGCCAGATTGAGGTGGTCTGCTGCATCCGCTACAGCCTACTGCTTAGATCTGTCTGGAGAAATGCCATGCAATTTGTGTTCTGCACTTATTTTTGTGGGCTTTTTTGCAGCATTACCTATTTTGAATGAATTATTTTCTGAATCAGATTTTGAAACCATGCAGAGAGCGTATGCAAATAAATAATGTTATCAGCAGGCGCAACTGATTTTTAGTGAATTCCCCCATGTTTCTAGTATTGTCAAACTCCAAATAACACACTTAGGCAAACAGTCAACGTCAGTTTGTTCTAGTAACCTGCCTTCATACATCACCATTCAAGAGTTTTGGCTCAGTAGGATTTAAAAAAAAAAAAAAGTTTTTGAAAGAAGTCACTTCTGCTCACCAAAGGCTGCATTTATTTGATCAAAAATACAGTAAAAACACTAATATTGTGAAATATTACCATTTAGAATAACTGTTTTCTATGTGAATATATTTTAAAATGTAATTTATTCCTGTGATCAAAGCTGAATTTTCAGCATCATTACTCCAGTCTTCAATGTCACATGATCCTTCAGAAATCATTTCTGATTACTATCAGTGTTGTCAATACAATCAATTGTGCTGCTCCATATTTTTGTGGAAACCGGGATTTTTAAGGATTCTTTGATAAATAGAAAGTTCAAAAGAACAGCATTTATTTGAAATAGAATCTTATGTAACATTAGAAATGTCTTTACTGTCATTTTTGAGTTATTTAATGCATCCTCACTGAATAATTAGTAAATCTTTTTGTAAATGTTTTGCTTTGTTTCTGAGCTTGTTTTAATACAGCAGAATTTATAACAAGTTAATCTGATCTGCATCTCCAGTCCCATCAGATTAATCATCTTTTAATAGCTGTTGTTTCCTTGAGTCAGGTCCACTTAAATAACTAAACCTTAATTACTAGCTTTTTAAAATATTATTTAATTTTCTCCTCTGCTACTTTCCTTTTCCGTTTCCCAGTAACATAACATTCATGCATTTCTAAATGAGAAACATCCAGCTGAACGCTCACGAGTTTCCCCAGAATAGTGTCTGCTAACAGAAAAGCATTACTCAAAGTCAGTATTGTTCGCTGACCTGAGAATAGGCCTTAACCTGCATCCCCTTTGATTAGTCTGTGTCCAGGTTATTCCAGTAGACACTTTCTCATTTCATCCTCCTCCACCTGACTGAGAGCACTGGTTTATCTCACTAGCCCAGCTGTTGTCATCATTAAAGGCACCATCTGTAATTGCTGTTTTGGCCTGAAGGTGAATTCATATTCGGTTATTTAAGCCGCTGTACAGTTGTTTGCTAGTTACTAGTCCTACATGACTGCAGCTTAGCCAGATCACATGAGCTCCGCTGTTGTCATTTCCAATGGTAGTTGCCACATTGCGTCACTTATTGATTATTTAGCTCAACATGTCATCTCAAATCACCAACTCTCATTGAAAACTAATGAATTTGCTTTGAGATGTTGCTGTCTGAAGTAGAGCTGAACAATATGACCATAAAACTTTCATGATAACATTTTTCATATCAGTTGATATCGATAATTATCACGCTAAATGTAAAATCTTTATTTCTTTTAAGTTTAAAGGCAGATTTCTTCTCATGAGGGAAAGTTGCAGACAGTTCATTGTGGTTTTAAAACACTTTTTTTTTCTTTTTTTTTTTTGTCAGAACCTGGTATATTTTCTCAATTAGTTAGGTTTGTTTAGGCATGAACACAACAATCATCCAAAGGACCAACGAACCAAGTTGTATCATAATTTGAATGCATGACTTATCGCAGTTGAAAATCAAAAAGTGCCTCTTCTCATTGCTCTTCTCTGAAACAGGCACGTTGCAAGGATGCTGTCTCAACAAAGCCTTTATTCCTGCTCAAACTGATAAATTATATATAGAATTCTGTATTCTGTAAAAGACAATATGAAATGTTGCATTATGAAAGCGAAAGAGAAAATTCAACAAGTCACTGTTTTGGATCCAAAAGCACTATTGGTCTCTTGGTGAATACCTGGCATGATAGTGTTTTTTGCAAGCATTAACAGATGTGTGCCTTTAAAGAGATCAGTCTCCACTGCTCCAGCATGATCCCATCACTGAGCTTCTACAGGCTGTTTTACAGTCAGACAAACAGTGTTTGTCTGGAGACAAAGGATTACATGTTTAGTCATCACTTTTTGCATTGCTGTTATTGACTCCATACTCTATGTTGTTGTTCACGGTCACATTTGCATAATGAAATCACAGAATGGATGCATTGTTGCTCTTTTTGATGTTGTTTGTCTTTGCACATGTATTTGTTATCAATGTAAAGCATGAAAACACATTTACATATGCTGTCATCACAAAGTTTAATGTGGGCTTTTTGATTTTGTCTTGTGTGTCTCATTTCTCTCTCCTCACTGGCCTTGTATATCCCACTTGTTTCTGTCCTTTTTCTGTCTTCTTTTCTTCCTCTGTCCCCCCTTGCCGTGAGAGTAGGAAGCTGGCAGACTGTCCGCAGCTTTTGGATGTGGAGGATATGGTGCGGATGCGGGAGCCGGACTGGAAGTGCGTGTACACGTACCTCCAGGAATTCTACAGGGGATTGGTGCAGAAGGGCTTGGTCAAAACCAAAAACTCCTCCTAGGGTCAAAACTCAGAGCAAACGGTGAGAGCCAGATCAGATCTTTGAGGACAAATGCAGCTCAGTCAGTCTTGGGACTGGCAAGAATTAAACATGATGGAGCAAACTAACCTTTAAAAAAATTCCCTCTAACATTCAATGAAAAAATAGATGGTAAAATAAAAAGAAATCAAAGTAGTAGTAATGATCAGGAAGAGACTGACAATTAGAGAATCAGGAAAAGTTTTACATTTTAAAATTGATTTGGTTTTAATTGGTTGGAGAAATTGATTTTTATTGACAAATTAAAATGAATTCATATTTTAAAGTGTTAAAAATAGACGTATGAATAGCACTGCTATATTAAAATATTAAAATAAGTGGCATTGTGTTAAAGGTGCACTATAGGGCTGCACAATACGGGGTAAAACTGACAGTGCAATATTTTGTTTTTCTGTGATTTATATTTTGCAATATGAAAAAAAAAATACAGGAATTTTCACCAGATAAAATAGCAATATTTGGAAAGAATGAATAATTCTTTTAGAATGATTGGGGTGATTTTGTTGGTAAGTGTATCTGCAAAAAAAAAAGCTTTTTTTTTTACTCTAAAGACTTTTTTTGATTATTTTATTTTTATTTGTATTTTTTTGGAGTGCAGACCATACTTTTAGGGCTGCGCGGTTTTAGTAAAAATGAAAAATTTGGATTTATTCTTCAGAAGAACCAACTCAAACATCTTTCAGTGACTATAAAGTAAACAAAAACATTAAAAAAAAATTATTTCTGCTTTAGTTTTCCTAGGCCAAATTCCCATTGTTTTTTACTCTTTCAGTATGACTATAAAATAAAGATTATTGTATATTTATATTAAACATTACAAATATATTGCAATAATACTATTGTACAGTAAAATGTATTTATAGTACACTGTAAAACTGCAATACTAATATTTATGTCATTTTCAAAATGTAACCCAGTGAGCTTTTATTTTAGTAGTTTGCTGGCAAATATATTTGTAGCGTGATTCAAACTGAAGTGCAGCACTGTTCATTTACTCGTGCAGCTCATGATACAGTGTTTTAAGTGTCTCAGAATCACTCAGTTCACACTTAATTAATCAAGCTGCTCTAAGACTCAGAAACTCTGTATCATGAGCTGCGTGCATGTAAATGAACAGAGCTGTGCTTCACTCTGAAACATGCAGCGCTTATTTAATTAAATATATATCACATTATTAAATCACAACGATTGTACTAAAAATGCATAATTTTTACCTTTGCGTTTTTGAAAAGTTCAGCAACGTTGTTAAAATGATCCCCGTTCACAAGAATACATGAAAAAGATGAACAACACTGTATTATGCATGCCAGACCAGTAGTTGGCTATGTATTTTTGTAAAGAAATATGGGTCTGCGTATATAAGCATTACTCGCACATGCCTATAGACTGAACACGTAAAATGTGTATTATGTCACCATTTTCACAAATTCGTATTTTTATAGTTTACATAACAGCAACGGTGCATTTTGAAATACTTTTTCAGAAGTTTGCGTTTTCAGGCCTCCAAAACACTGTTGTCGTGTAAATGAATGGCCAAAATGCATAAAGTTTTTATTTGAAAAATGTGTTGTGTAAACACACATTCAGCCATATCGCGATATCTATTTTATTTTAATATATAGTGCAACCTTAAGGTGCACACTGTAATTTTTTACTCAAGATGTTTGAATTGTACTTTTGGGAGGGGGGGGGGGGGGGGGGCAAAGACTTTTATTAAGTCTTCCTGTCATATACACTTACATGACAGGAAGACTTAATAAAAGCTGTTTTATTTCACACAGAGCAGAGTGCATCATAGGGAAGAAATATTAATATTAGATGATGAGCCAAGTACTACTCACCTACACCTGTGTGAACTGACTTCAAAACACCAGTTGGTAAAAGTCACTGCGATAATTCACGTTGAGAAAACATCATATATTAGCAGATCCCACTTGGTTTGATATTTTCAGATATTTTCAAGTGTTACTTAGTGCCAAATAAAAGTCAACATATTCATAGATCCAGTTATAGCACACCTAGACATTGAGCTTAAAAGGTAAGGCCTTTGGGTCTCACTTGCGCACAATGACAGGTATTGGTCTTTATCAGCGTGCTGTTAGTCAGTTTCTGACGATTAGCATAACAAAATATTGTGCGTCTGCCAGCTAACCCACTTTGTCAGAGAGAAAGTGTATGAAACAACAGACTGAAGCAGTGAAGACGCTGATGCCCAAACATGGTCCTGCTCATAGACATCTGAAATGAGCCCATCAAAGCCTGGCCTGCTCAAATGCACTGCTTTAGCTACCAGTGTAAAGAGCACATTGGACACTAAACAGAAGCTTGTTCTTGGCACATGCTAAATTTTCGCTATCACAGCTTCTAGAGATTTCCCTTTTGCCTGACTTAGAAAAGTAGCAAAGGGTAAATTAGAACTGAAAATGGTAAATTAGTTGTACTGAATTTCAAACTCTGTTTACAGCATCTGGCATGCATCGGTTACTGCAGACAGTCATTTCTAATTTTGTTAAAACAAGTTTACAGTAATGCACTTATAGTGGATGTCTATAGAGCCATGCATTTTGGAGGGTTTAAAAACAGAAATGTGCATTCATACAAAACTTTGTCAAGGACCCTCACACTAGGCTTATTATTATAAACTATATAATTAATTACTTGAAATAAAGTAAGTTGTTATTTTATTTCAGTTAATGTTTATTTGAAGTAATAAAACAAACTCTGTTTTATTACTTCACATAAACATTAACTGAATTAAATTTCATAAACTATTTAGGCACATTTTTAAAGAAAAAATGACAAAACGCAACAAAGTTACTAAGACTTTACCTAAAATTTAAATTAAAACAGAATATATAAAATTAAATCGAATTCAAAATATTAAAAAGTATAATAGTATATCAATAATACTAAAATAACACTGCATCATATATGATGACCCACTTGCATAAACATTAAAATGTTCGTTTTATATTTATGCAAGGTGCCTAATATATGAAAACCTCTATATAAGGAGAAGAATGAGCATTATATATATATGTGTGTGTGTGTGTGTGTGTGTGTGTGTATATATATATATATGGTGAATCTCAATAATTAGAATGTCGTGGAAAAGTTCATTTATTTCAGTAATTCAACTCAAATTGTGAAGCTCGTGTATTAAATAAATTCAATGCACACAGACTGAAGTAGTTTAAGTCTTTGGTTCTTTTAATTGTGATGATTTTAGCTCACATTTAACAAAAAACACCAATTCACTATCTCAACAAATTAGAATAATTCATAAGACCAAAAAAAAAAAAAAAAAAAACATTTTTAGTGAATTGTTGGCCTTCTGGAAAGTATGTTCATTTACTGTATATGTACTCAATACTTGGTGGGGGCTCCTTTTGCTTTAATTACTGCCTCAATTCAGCGTGGTATGGAGGTGATCAGTTTGTGGCACTGCTGAGGTGGTATGGAAGCCCAGGTTTCTTTGACAGTGGCCTTCAGCTCATCTGCATTTTTTGGTCTCTTGTTTCTCATTTTCCTCTTGACAATACCCCATAGATTCTCTATGGGGTTCAGGTCTGGTGAGTTTGCTGGCCAGTCAAGCACACCAACACCATGGTCATTTAACCAACTTTTGGTGCTTTTGGCAGTGTGGGCAGGTGCCAAATCCTGCTGGAAAATGAAATCAGCATCTTTAAAAAGCTGGTCAGCAGAAGGAAGCATGAAGTGCTCCAAAATTTCTTGGTAAACGGGTGCAGTGACTTTGGTTTTCAAAAAACACAATGGACCAACACCAGCAGATGACATTGCACCCCAAATCATCACAGACTGTGGAAACTTAACACTGGACTTCAAACAACTTGGGCTATGAGCTTCTCCACCCTTCCTCCAGACTCTAGGACCTTGGTTTCCAAATGAAATACAAAACTTGCTCTCATCTGAAAAGAGGACTTTGGATCACTGGCCAGTTCTTCTTCTCCTTAGCCCAGGTAAGACGCCTCTGACGTTGTCTGTGGTTCAGGAGTGACTTAACAAGAGGAATGTGTGTGGTGGCTCTTGATGCCTTGACCCCAGCCTCGGTCCATTCTTTGTGAAGTTCACCCAAATTCTTGAATCGATTTTGCTTGACAATCCTCATAAGGCTGCGGTTCTCTCGGTTGGTTGTGCATCTTTTTCTTCCACACTTTTTCCTTCCACTCAACTTTCTGTTAACATGCTTGATCTGCAACATCTGTGAACAGCCAGCTTCTTTGGCAATGATTGTTTGTGGCTTACCCTCCTTGTGAAGTGTGTCAATGATTGTCTTCTGGACAACTGTCAGATCAGCAGTCTTCCCCATGATTGTGTAGCCTAGTGAACCAAACTGAGAGACCATTTTGAAGGTTTCAGGAAACCTTTGCAGGTGTTTTGAGTTGATTAGCTGATTGGCATGTCACCATATTCTAATTTGTTGAGATAGTGAATTGGTGGGTTTTTGTTAAATGTGAGCTAAAATCATCACAATTAAAAGAACCAAAGATTTAAACTACTTCAGTCTGTGTGCACTGAATTTATTTAATACACGTGTTTCACAATTTGAGTTGAATTACTGAAATGAACTTTTCCACGACATTCTAATTTGAGATGCACCTATATATATATATATATATATATATATATATATATATATATATATATATATATATATATACACATATAGATACATATACACATATACATACATATACATATATACATACATATATATACATACATACATGTATACATATATATATGTATACATATATACATACATACATATATACACATATACATTTATACACATATACATATACATATATACATATATATATACACACATATATATATACACATACATATATACACATATATATATACATATAATTTTTTAGTTTTTACATTTTTCACAAAATTTTATGCATATTTAGTTTCTATTTTTGACAATTAAAATGTATTTTGTATTTTTTCCCCCACATTCCTAATATACTGTATCAATAGGTCAATAATGTAGGTAGCCCCATTGATACAACATTATGTGAGAAAATTAGAAAAATTAGCATGATTTTTTTTAAAATTATATTCATATTTGGTTTTTATTTTTGAGGATTAAAATATATTTTGTACCCCACATCCCAGTATATTTATGCCAGATTCCAAATACATCAAATAGGTCTATGTTTATGTCACATCAATTATGTACTATGTAAAAATAAATAAGTACATTATAAAGACAACTTTTTTTCTTTTTAATTGACAAAATATGCATATTTAGTTTCTATTTTAAGTATTTGTAATTTTTTCCCTTTAAATTCTCTACACGCCCCATTATGAAAAGTCCTGGTGCAAATCATTCTGAAAATTTGGAAATGTACAGAGTTCATAACCAATTTCTTCTTTTTTTTTTTTGAAAATGTTAACACATATTTTGTGATTTTATTTTGGTGCAGTGCCTCATCTCAAGTTGTGTTGTTGGTGCATTACTGTGAACACAGTTTTTATTTTTTTTTCACAAACAAATTTAAATTATTTTCTGTGGTAATCAACAGCATGCTATCAATACAGTTTAACTGTACTGCTTCACAAGAAGCAGGAGTTGCTTTATTCTCCAGTAAGTATTGAGTAAATTCTCTGTATCAGATGGCAATACTGCACCCTGTTGGTTAGGCATATCGGCTGCACAGAGTAGTGCAGACAGCATATACAGCATCATTTCATTTGCATTGTTTCCATGGTTTTTCAGTTTGTCTGTGGTTGTGTCTTTTCATTAGGGCCTATGCTAACTGCATGCCCCTGCTAGAGGTGGAGGACATGATGATCATGGGTAAGAAACCAGACTCCAAGTGTGTGTTCACGTACGTTCAGTCACTGGTGAACCATCTGCGCAAGCATGAGATGATGATGGCGCGGGCACAAAAGACCACTGACTTCTGATGCTCAACAACTCAAGTTTTAAATGTTTTTTCATTCTGATCCTGTTACATGTCAACAGTTAAAATTGTGTTTACTTTCCAGACAGATCCAAAAAACTCCTCCTGTAACAGCTGTAAAAACGCATTAGGGATTTTTTTTTTTTTTTTTATGAACGGAAAAAGATTTTATTTTATTTTTTTTACACTAGTTTAAACAAACAGTAGTTTGCTCCAAAAAAGTTACCAAGTTGCAAGTTATATTTAGTATAACTCCCAAGATGCCCATTACTTGATTTCATGTGCTAAAAACGAAACATTATTTTATGTTGATTGCCCATATCTATGGTTTTAAAAGCTTTTACCGTACTGTTGCTGTTAATGGAGCGCAGACCTGCATGCTTTCACAAGCTTACTTGAAGTTTTAGTTCTGTTTCAAAAAAAAAAAAAAAAATGAAGGTTATATGTTCATTTGTATGCGATATTATTTAAAACCGTTGCAAGAATATTAATCTCACTACTTGTTGATTGCAAGATGCAGCTCATGAACTGTTTTTAAACGTTTTTCACTTAATTGATATTTCTATTTGAAAGTTTGGTTTTACACTGAACAGAGCATTCGGTTAGTTTCTCTGCAGATATCAGACGTCTGCCTTGTTCTTTTTAGTGAGAATTGAACATGCACATTTTGAAGTGGTATAATATAAAATACACAAACATGCATGTATAGATGCACTTATGATCTGTCCTTATTTATGGATGAGTATATTTTGGATTTGTTGAAATTCCTGAACTTCATTTGGAAGCAATGAAGTTTGTCCCAAAACATAAGCTTTAAGGGTCTGTTTTTGTACATCGTTACAACATGCTTTTCAGCCAGTAACAAAGTGTAATTTAAACAGTGTATATATGAGTAACCCTAGTCATGAGTCAATTTGAGAAGAAGAATAATGTTTTAGCAGTAAATTCACCTGAAAAGGTCAATGATGTTTATATATTTGGTTCTAAAGATGGTTGTAGTTTTAATTGTTTTAATGACTGCACATAATTTAATTTTGAGGATGAAACACAGTTACTGCAGCAGCCACGCCAGAGTGACTTTGCTTGGTACTTGAAGGTTGCATGAGTAGAGCTGATTAGCATTCATTCACAAAGAAAGGTGAACATTAACATTGTTTGTACACACTCATTCAAAAACTATTGTTCACTCAGTATTTCCCTACACCATGGTTTTGTATAGTAATAGTAATCATTAAAACCATAAATAACACCAAAAATGTGTTTGTCATTTATTGCATTTTCTGAAATAGGAAATGAGATCTAAATTCATTATTGATGGTAAAAAAAAAATTGCAAGTTACATTCAGAAAACTCCCAAAAAGCATACTACTGTATGTATATAAAATGATCTATCTATCTATTTCTAGATCTATATAGGGAGATTTATGGACCGATAATTTAGATTTTCATAAAACGGTCCAAATTATGATTGGATGAGTCACATTTGAAGCCATTTTCTTATATATGTGACCACATCAGTTGAATTTTATATCTTGTGTGAAGTTGTTACAATGTAAATGCCACATAAATGGCCTGCACTTAAGCTGCTGAATTTTTTTGTTATTAATGTCATTATTGAACATTGGTCTTTTATCAAATTGCTCTTGCTGCTGATTTCTCTTGCATTACCATGATTTCACAACTTTCAAGACTTTAAAAGAGATGTTAACTTTTTTTGGGCTTCATGCGTTTTCATAATTTCTTTTGTATAATAATCAAAAAACACTCATTTGCTGCGATGTTTAAGCCATTTATTTTCTCAGTGGTACGTTTATGCTCCCACAGTCTGTTTGGAGGCCTGATTTGTGCCCATGAGAATCAAGATCATCAGTCCACAGCCAATCTCAGGCTTTTACAGCTGTGGACATCATTAATGTCCCCTTTGGGCAGAAAAAAGGTTCTGTACAGAACAGTGAGAGCAAAGAACCGTTACAGTTCACTGCCACAAACATAAACTACTCGCACACTTGTAAGCTCTCACACTTACACTGAACTTCTAAATATATATTTTCCAATCAGTGTTTGAACTCAGTAACACCACTCAAAATCAAATCAAGTTGCTGAATGTGTGTGTTGACAGAAGTAGGAACTATTTTTAAACAATAATGTGGCCATATTAAACTCTGGAGAGCGCTCGTCTGGCTCAGTTTTAGTTCTCACAGTAATTGTAAATCAAGTAGGTCTCACACCGCTGACATCCCACGCCATCTCTCTTACATAAGGGGTTATAAATCTGTGTGCTGGGAATCAGCCTCTGATTGGTTAATATCGGTCTTAGGGGGTGGGCTGGTGGATTGCCCCTCAAAGGGACTGTCTTTCGCTGGAGCGAAGCGGAACTCCTCTGGCACTTGGTCTTCGGGATTCTCTTTTTTATAAAAGCCCATCTTTGCCAAGAGTGTGTTAATCTCAGTGCGAGTCATTTCAGATAACGGGATTCTCTGAAAGACAAACACACAGCTCCGTTTAGAAGCATCAGATAAGATCAAAGAAATACACAGGTTATAGAGACAGGTGCATCACATCAGTACTTAAATGTTAAAATAAAAGAATCCCACTTATGAGGAGGAATCTATTGAAGCTACGTTGTGTAACTTTTGTCCCATCTAGTGATTAAAAATAAAACTGCATGGGTCTGCGGTTTTGGTTGTGCTTCGACTCTTCGCCTCTGTGTGGATGAATGTGGTGCGCAGTGCTACTTTAAAGCCCCGTTCACACCAAGAACGATAACGATATATGTCTGTTTATTCTAAGTGCACGCGCGTCTGCCACTTTAAATTTATCCTTATAGCAGGATGGATTCTGATTGGCTTTCAATGTTTGTATTGTTCATCAGCTGAAAAAAATCGTTCTGAAAGTGATTCCAACGATATCGTTTCTCTGTGCCTTTCACAACTCTTTTATGAAGTTTAATACAGAAATTGTGTGTCTGAAAGGGAAACTCCTAATGCATATGCAATAAGGTCAGCCACAAAAATAACTGTCCATGCCTTTTCAGTGCGATTTTTTTCACTGCATGTCTTTAGTAAAGCCTGACAGTAGTTTTTTAATGCCAAAAGAGGGTTTGCGCTGACGCAAACTGTTAGTAGATCAGGCTCTAAATGGTTAAAAAAACGTGTCTATGCAGCAGACATATATAAGTGGCAATTCCCAGAAAAGACTTCTGACACTTTTGTGAAGGATGCACTTGAGAGAATAAACCAAGTGCTTGTGGTTTTTCTACACTGGAGTAGAAATGGTAGTCTGGGATTGCTAATCCTGGTTATTGCTAAGAATTGACACATTTTACTTACATCTAGTTCTTCATAGTAGTGGTTGAGAAGGACGAGTTCAGGGTCGGCTCCAGGAATGTGCTTCATCACCAGGTTGTGGCTGAATGGATGATAAGGATGTACTAAACACTTAAAGCTGCCTACTGCCTGACAGATATCAGAAATAAGTGTCTTGAGAATTACACCCGTTTCTGTCCCAGCCTTAGATTCAGTCAAGGTGTCAATGATTTGCATTCCAGCTGAACAAAGAAATGATTAGAAGGTGAAAGATATGGATACACCACTGGATATCTAATGACAATGACCTGAACAGCTGAAACTTAATCTGTTTTAAAGCTGTAACCCTGTAAAGATTACAGAACAGACTTCTGTCCCACCACAGAAAGCATGGTAACCTTAGCTGAAGCTGGATGTTGTAGTTTGAGAACTAGAGTAAGAGCTGCAGTAAAGACAGACAGAATATAAGTCTGGAGGGAAGTGAAAAGTGAGAAGGGAGTGGAAACAATGTGAGATAAAAGATTGTAAAAAGATCACTACATTTAAGAATGAAAGATGTTGTTTTCTAGATATATATAGATTATATATATATAAGGTTAAACATAAGTTGCATTTACAACATTAAGGAGACTTATGTATACATAAACATGAATACTGAATAAATGGAAAAAATAAATAGTTGAATAAAAATTAATAATTATTCATGTTTATTCATTAATGCAGCATTTTTTTTTTTGTTAGAGAAAATGTCTTGACTTTTCTAGTCCTCTATAGTAACAATTCAAAATATGATGGATTAAACGATGAATTTATTCATTTGAAAAAAAAAATCAATTTACAAATTTTAAATTTCATGTTTTAATATGTAGATAAATGTATCATAATACACAACATAACCATTTTAAAAGCAACTTTTAAATTTAAATAAAATAATTTGTCAATTGCAAAATAACATTTTTATTGTTATATTTAACAACACTTTTAAATATGAATTAAATGAACTTTTAAAAATGTCAATTTGATGGTCATTTTGTAAGGTGTTTTATTTGCGTTTTTTAGCGACATTCTTGTTTTCCATAAATGACCGACTGGTCGTCTGGTGATTTTAAAGGATACTAAAGAGGAATGTCCTGGGTCACAAAGGCCTTGACCTGTTATGAATTGAGTGGAGAAAAAAGAAAATAATACAACATAACCAGATGAGCTGATGTTAAGTTTTCAGTAATACTTTTCATTAACGTTGTTTGTCTTTAGAACATGAATATCACTGTGAAAGTATATAAAATTAATGTAAGCTTACCTCCCTCAGCCTATTCAGCTGTCATCCACCACACGTCTGGTGAAAGTTGAAAAACAAGATATGTAGAAACAATTAAAATACAGTTCTAGTTAACAAATGTTCCATAAATTGTTGCACGACTGTTATTTAGGTTTTCTAATCTGATTAGACATCAGAGTTCCAAGAGTGCTGGTATTTAGTACAACAGCACTGAGACTTCTTTTGCTCATGATTTTGGTGGGTTTTAGAATGGTTTTTACTCTCACATACACTGCTCCAGACTGAGTTTTGGTCTACGTCAGTTGGTGACATGCAAAACATGATGCTTTAGCTTACAAAGAAATACAAAGTAACTTTCAGACTAACAGCACAATTATGTGTGATACTCCTGTTGTCCAACACTTTAATAATGAAAGAGTTAATAGAGTAACATACATTTTAGATACTAAAAAAAGGTCAAAGCAGAATTAACGTTGTGCATCTCTGAGCAACACACAGATCTGGCATCATTTCTGAATGATTCAGAGATTTTGATCAAACAGTTGAGTGAATAATTCAATAACTCAAAGACGATCACTTGTCGCCACCTAATGGTGTAGGGTGTAATTTGCAGAAAGAGTCCTGGTAAATCCTTAAAGGAACACTCCACTTTTTTTGGAAATAGGCTCATTTTACAACTCCCCTAGAGTTAAGCAGTTGAGTTTTACCGTTTTTGAATCCATTCAGTCGATCGCCGGGTCTGGCGGTGGCACTTTTAGCTTAGCTTAGCATAGATCATTGAATCGGATTAGACCATTAGCATCTCGCTCAAAAATGACCAAAGAGTTTCGATAATTTTCCTATTTAAAACTTGACTTTTCTGTAGTTTCATCGTGTACTAAGACCGACAGAAAATGAAAAGTTGCGATTTTCTAGGCCAATATGGCTAGGAACTATACTCTCATTCCGGCGTAATAATCAAGGAACTTTGCTGCCGTACCATGGGTGCAGCAGGCGCAATGATATTACGCAGCACCTGAAAATAGTCCCCAGCTATAGCATAACTAGTTAGCTGGGGACTACTTTCAGGTGCTGCATAATATCAGAAAATATTTTCATTTTCCGTCTGTCTTAGTACACGATGTAACTACAGAAGAGTCAAGTTTTAAATAGGAAAATTATTGAAACTCTTTGGTCATTTTTGAGCGAGATGCTAATGGTCTAATCCGATTCAATGATCTATGCTAAGCTAAGCTAAAAGTGCCACCGCCAGACCCGGCGATCGACTGAATGGATTCAAAAACGGTAAAACTCAACTGCTTAACTCTAGGGGAGTTGTAAAATGAGCCTATTTCCAAAAAAAGTGGAGTGTTCCTTTAACACAACTACACAGAATAAAAATCTGTTTCAAACGCAAAGTGAAAAGACTCAGTGCTGTTGGAGTTTATCAGCACTCAACCAATTAAATTCAAAGACCAGAAATGTTGGATAATGTTTAATTGTTTTACTAAGTATATGTACTATTTTGGGGAATTCAATTGTTTTCTTAAAGATTTTCCTCAAGCTAGACCTGACTTTTATTTTGACATGTGAATGTCATACAGACTTATATTCTAGCATTTCATTTTAACTAATGAATTCTGCAGCAAAACGCTGGTTTCATTTCGGTATACAAGTATCGTTCACTAAACTCCTGTTCATTAATCCAAACAAAAATACTTAAGTTTATAAACAGTAATTAAAGACCTTAACTAAAAACCTATTTGAGCCATTATCAATCTCTTATTTTTCACCACTGAGGCAGCACTGATTTACAACTGCTATTTCCTGAATGTCTTCCTTACTCTAAGGATTTAGCCTACACATTCAATCAAAAAACATTGCGTACAAACCTCGGAGCTTTGCCAATTCAAACAAAAGACTAATTACACAAGCAGGTTAAGTGTTTTCAGGTAAATTCTCATGTTTGCAAGCCGAGTATCTCTGATTCTGAACGCATCATCCTCTGGAGATTGAAGCTGAATGAAGGGTTTCACTCACCTCCACTCTGGCTCTCGCTAGACCACTGAGTTTTTTCGTGTCCACTTCATATGATAAGATGACTGAGGGAAACAGGGCAGTGAAGATCAGCGTCCACATGCTGCTGGAGACGATGCTCGAGCTGTCTGTCCTCCACACTGACTCTGCCACGTCACGGCGCTCATATTTCGCTCTTTCTCTTTTTGTCTTACTGTTTTTGAAGGGAACAGCTATCGCTATCTAGAGGCAGAGAGAGAAATTCCCCATAAGGGTGAAATGGGTATAAACGGGACTACGGATTTAGTGATAAAATGATACAATTTCAGGGTTTGCGTGACAGTAGTTTATTTCATATGCTTAAGATCTACCCACTTAACAGATTTAGAAAATATAGAATACAGTAAATAAAATATGCATAATATACAAATGTTATAAAACATGCAAATGTTTTGGAGTACACCTGTTGCACGTTTAAGTCATATTCAGTTTGGTTTACAAACTTTGCAGCCGGGTTTTAAAGAAATTAACCCAAAAATGGAAATTGCTGAATATTTATTCACCCTCAGGCCATCATAGATATAGATGAACTTCTTGGTGGGAACAGATTTGAAGAAATTCAGCAGTACATCCACTGCAGTGAATGGGTGCCGTCAGAATAAGAGTTCAAACAGCTGATGAATACATCACAATAATCCACATGGCTCCAATCCATCAATTAACATCTTGTGAAGTTAAAAGCTGCATGCTTATGAGAAACAAATCCATCATCAATATGTTTTAATGTTAAACCATACCATCTGGCCATAATAACGCTTCCTCCAGGGAAGTCGTCTCACATCAAAATCCACCCACATATTTGTTTAGAACTGTTTTTGACTGTTTTGGCTTGATCTGTGCATATTTCTCTCCTGATTCATGCTGGACAACCTTTTCAGAGAAAGCAAAATTATTTAGCCGGAAAGTAAAAACATAATAATGGAACTGTTTCTTACAAACATGCAGCTTTTTCCTTCACAATTTGTTAACTGATGAATTGGAGTCGTGTGGATTATTGTGATGTTTTTATCAGCTGTTTGGACTCTCATTTTGACGGCACCCATTCACTGCAGATGATCCATTGGTGAGCAAGTGATGTAATGCTAAATTTCCCTTCTGTCTGATCTGAGTTTATACATAGGTGATCATCATCTTACAAATTGATCTAAAGATATATTAAAGTCATTATTTGAAACATAGTATGTCTACAGTATTAAAGTGTGATGCTACAGGCAAACCTTGTTTTGACTTCTGTGGCTCTTTGGACAAACATCCACATAGTGGTGTTTTAAATAGACATGGGGTCTATTATCCTGACACTGAACTGCTGTGTCATTAAGGAGTATTCTGGGTTCACTCTGCCAGAACATCTCTCGAATACAAGGATGCTTACAAATGAGGCTTTGAAACAGCCTTCTTTTTCATTGTATCCTATACAAACTTTAATCCTACTGACTGTAATTCAGTACACATTCAGTATGCTGTAGTTGCAGATGTCATTTGTAATTCTTAATGCATTGTACAAAGAATTGTTAAAGATTACACATTGTCCAGGTGATCACCTTAAAGTTGACAGGAAATGGAAGGTGTGTCAGATTTTACTACTATATTGTGATGTAATTCTGAGTGAAATGGCTCATTGAACAAGAAAACAGCATGGGGCGGGACTTGGTTTTTATCCATCGGTTGTTGATTGGATGGTAAAAGTTAATGTTGAATATTGTAATAGAGACTGATATGAATGCAACTGGCTTAACTGCAGCACATCATAAATGTCAGAAAACATTTTTTTTATATGTAAAATAAATGTACATATGAATTGTTCATAGAATGTCAGGTAACGTATTAAATGGTAAATGGGGTCAGTTTTGATTTGTCAAATAAGAGTCTTTTCTTTCATATTGTGAAAAAAAAAAAAAAAAAAACCCCAGAGTGAATCAGAATACTGCAACATTTCATACAATTTTGATTTCGTGGTGACTGGGCTATGCATATGTGACAAACCAATCATATAAGCAGATGAATACAGACAAAAATATAGACTACACACTTTATTGGGTATAACTGATTGTTTTTATTTTTTTTTCTTGTAGTTGTTCTTTAGCTCTACATGTGTGGAACAAATATCTAGTTAAACAATGTACGGAGCCTAAATGTATGAATATTGTGTAGTGAACTGCAGTGCCTCTGTTTGTGCAAAAGCCGATGCAGTACAGAGACTCAAGTCTAGTGTGCACCAGAGTGTGAAATACTGTAGAAGACACTCTAACCAGTGGCACTTTCAGCTTACATAATAACTCTCACAAACACACAAACATCTCATCTTATTAAAATGGCTCACTTTCTGTAGCTATATAGTACAAAGAACACTACAGTCATATGTCATAATAAATTGTTTGCTAAAGCTACCAAAATCCCGGAGAGATCCAAGAGTAAAATACAGATAAACCCAATGCAAATAAACATAGCTAACATGCAACACATGATTCTGGGTATGCACACGACATACATACAGTATGTTGGTCTGAAATGCTGGGGTGAGATATCAGATAGTGTGGTTTTGAATAAATGGAGACTTATAAAATGCTGTTATCAAATTAATGGAATGACAGGTGCATTTGTAAAAGAATCATAGGGGTTCATGCAGTTCAACAGCAACCGAACAGAAATCTAAACAACATCAACTGTTGTTTGTAATTACTGAAATATTTCAAGCATTCTGTTTATTATTGCTCATACATAGGGTTAAAGATTAAACAAACATTTCAGCATGTAACTCATCCTTGTTGAGAGAGCTGTGCTGTTTCTTTTCTAAGCAAGTGGACATTTTATGCCTGGTGGATAATAAAACTGGTCAAAAAGGGACTAGAATATCATAGAAGCTTTGCTGTGGGTTTTGGGCCACTTACTAGCTCCCTAGTAATACTAGCAACATCAGGAATACCCTAGCAACTACTTCTTGAATGTATTTTCTAAATGCAAATTTTGTCATTGTTTAGGAACACCAAAAAGCTACAGTAGCTTAGGGCTAACATATTCACACTAAAAGCCACAAAACATAGCACCAGCCATATTTACTCCAACAAAATATAAATCTCTAGTTCTTCTCCACAATCTTTTTAATAGTCCAGGTGATATGTGCAAAATTTGAGGTGATATGTTCACTTTTTCATAAAAGCATGAAACTTGGCACAATTGTACAGGTTAGGGCCCTGAACATTTTCAGAAATGGAGCCATGGCAAAAACACCTTGTGGTTGCCATAGCGAGCATTTTACTTTCCGCCATTACCAAATTATGTATTTTGTGTCATATGAACTGAACCAAACGTGATAACACAGAAAAGGTGATGTCTACCCCTATGTTTTGATGGTCAAGGATTACAATGATACCATATACAACAACTAATCTGTTCAGGTGAAGAGTTAATGGTGAAATCAGCAATGAGCATCACAGTATCACAGCATTTACAAAAGTCCATATTATGGCTATTTTTTTTTCTTTCTTTGATAATTAACTAATATTTTATTCAATAGTACAATAAAAGATTGTTTTTAAGAATACTATCATATATTTCAGAGAAAATCATCTCAAGTAAGTGTATTTTTCCATGACTCTCGGGCAGAGTCAGGTAGGCGGTAGTGTGTTTCCAAAACATTCTTTTTCTCTCTCAACAATGCTCTAACATCACACGCAGATGGCAGTCTGAATGATATTAACTGAAGACAAAACTCTCAGGAACACAGAAACAAACACAGGAGCAGATCCATAATCCATAATACAACAAGAATGGAAACCAGACTTAACTAAACATGGGTTATAAATACACTGGGCAAAAAAAAAAAAAAAAAAAAAAGAATAAAAAAAAGAGAAAACAAGGCACAGGTAGGACTAATTATTGAGCAAATGAATTATGAAGGCAAACAGATGAGAGCGGGAATAAGCACAGGTAGAAACCATGGAAGGAAGTGAACATAGACGTGACAATTGGATCATAATTGTTTGCTAATTGCTGCAATCTCATGTGACTGACAGGTGTCTAAAAGGGTGGGATTATTGTGCCGCCCTTGCATCAGTGCACACGTCATCAGAGAAGAGATGTTGCTTGCTTTGAGGGGATGTTAATGTTTTTGATTAAAGAAAATGAGGGCAAGGTAATTCCTACAGTTTGGTGGATTTTGGACTGAGCAGGTTTTTTTTTTTTTAATTTGTCTTATCAGAGGTGAAAATGTCTGTCTATCGGAAAACACATTCTTCAAGCTCAAGCTAAGTATAACCTAATAATCCTGACCAAATTTTTAACATTCACATTCTATGAAGTCTGTCCACCCTGTTACATAACAATTTTACAATACAGTGTGTAACAGGGTGGACCTTAACTGCACGGATGTTTTAAGCAAATGAAGGCCATTACAAGCTAGGAAAGAACATGCTAGCAGAAGGTTAACATTTAGGAGGATATATAAAATCTATTTAAAAAAAAAATCATTTCTAGTATAAATTGACACAACAGGGTGGACATGCTATGTTTTATGCTATTAAGTTTTCTTAAAATCAGGAAAAGAGAGAAAAGATTATGTTGCTTATGTTATCTAGCAAGTCATGTGATTTAGGGCATATGCTTAAAATTCAGAAGCACAAGTAGCACTAATGTAACGGGGTGGACTGGAGTTTAAGGGACATTAACTAATTAAAAGCTTTTATTATTATTCTTGGGTAGCTATACTAATCAATATGAGTTTTCATACGCAATAATTGTAATAATGTAACAAAGCTCCAAGAAAATTCCATATTTGTCTTTCATTTGCAATTCAAAGCATAATATTATCTTGTGAATTTATGCCACTATTTGCATACTTAACTGTGCTCGGTCTTTCTTTACATTGCTAAAACGGTGTCGATAACAGTAAAGAAAAAAAAAGGATGCCCGCTGATTGCCATGACAACAGCAAAGCGTTCTCATGCGGCATTTCATTTACACTGAAACAAAGCACGAAACCAATGCTAAATGCTAAACCTTTAACCTTTTGGCTACCTCGCAAGCTCTGGTGGAAATGCAAATAGATTTTATTATATCTATAGCGGCGCTTCAGCGGAATACCATGTGACAAGAGCGTTATGTCCGCGGTGATTAAATCTCTGACGAAAGCAACGCCAGCAGCTCTGCTGCAGTAATAAGTGGATGAAGCGCGAGCAGCAGATCTGAAGGACAGCAGTCACCGGGATCCGTTCGCGTCTGTCATTGACAGCACGTGCTGCGGTTTGTTTGGCGAAACCATTTCACGTCGAAGAACACCACCGCGAAGTCCGCAGATGAAATGCACCTGCCTTCATTTTCTCATTTCCCTAAACCTCAAGGTCCTTCGCCGGTAATGTAACAGGAAGAACGAGCCCTGATGTGACACATTGGATCTGTTTCTTGGGCGAACGCGCGTTCATATTTATCAGCTCGGACAATATTGTCGCATAATGATGAGCTTTTTTGATGTCTGCGAAGCTATCTGACCACAAATATATTTATCAGTTAGTCTGGTTTCCAGCGGTGCACATCCGATTTCCTGTCAACATACCACCAGTTCTCCTCAGTCTGTCTTCATCGAGGAAATTGGGTAAGAAATAGACTGATGCAAACACTATAATTGCTTAAAGCTGTAATATGTAATCGAGCACAAGTGCAAACACGCTGAGTGTTTGCAGAAATATGACATGACTGATAAATTATACATAATTTAATATATGTTATTATTATTAGTGGTTATATACATTTAGATTGGACCCAAGTGCTGTGTCTTTTACATTGCTTCAGTGGTGTCTAACAGATGCTAGATTGTACATGTTTTCTATCTACGTTTTATTTTATGTTTACTATAATTTCTACTGAATGTTTTGTAAATGTATAAATGTGTGATATTAATCAATGTGTGTTAGTTTGTGTGTGTGTGTGTGTCTTTGAAAGAGAGAAATGCATGTGCATTTGTGTAACTGTGGCTTTATTCATCGCAAACAGCCTTGCAATGTAATTAGTGCTATCAGATATTGGATGGTTCAAAAGCTTCTTCATCTGTCCTCTAATGAAACACACACAGACACAGAAGTAGGTCATAATGCACATTATTGTAAGGTGACCTTCACATTTTCCCAGTCTCCGACCTCAAGTGTATAACCATAATTCAAAAGTGTTAGAATATTTACATTGCATATATAAAACCACTCATAAAACAACAGTGCAGTGCAGTTAACTAATTTGCAATGATTTTAATTATACTTTACCATGGACAACACAACAAGTAGGCTACAGTTCACTCAGTTGCTATGAAGTGATTGAATCCCACCCACCCCCACAAACGTCAAATTTTTCAAGCTTCTCTAATTATGCATTTAATTTTTCAATACTCAGCACAGCTGCATGCCTAAAAAGCATCTATCTATCTATCTATCTATCTATCTATCTATCTATCTGTCTGTCTGTCTGTCTGTTCGTCTATTTACAAACAAACACATATTCAAATGCAAACAGAATGATTCACTGCACGCGTCCAATGATGTGGGTGTATGTGTGTATATGCATATTCAAATACATACACAATGACTCATTGCATTCGGGGTCGTTGCTAGGTGGAGTCTATATTTTTGTCTCTTTTCTTTTTCCTGCTGGTCACATGCTTTGCGTTATTCCACACTGATAAGCAAATACCTTTAGACGTGTGCTTGACTGTAACAATCTTGTCAATACAGTGAAAGCCGGTCAGGCAGGCAGAGCAGAGCACAGTGAGGTGAAGAGCATGTCGACTGTGCAGACAGGCCCGGCTCCAGAATCAAATCAATGAGGGTGCTTCTTAAATTAGTGAGGGTGCTCTAACACAGTGGTTCTCAACCACATTCCTGGAGGACCCCCAACACTGCACATTTTGCATGTCTCCTTTGTCTGACACACCCATTTTAAGTCTGTGAGTCTCTACTAATGAGCAGGTGACCTGAATCAGGTGTGTTTGATTAAGGAGACATGCAAAATGTGCAGTGTTGGGGGTCCTCCAGGAATGTGGTTGAGAACCACTGCTCTAACACACACACACACACACACACACATATATATATATATATATATATATATATATATATATATATATATAAATAATTCGTGCTGGCAAAATGAGTCGGAATGCGCACGGTCTAATTTTGAGCTACAGACAAAAAAAAAGTTGAAAGATGTCAGTTTTGGTCGAATTTGAGGTTTTCACAAACTTTTGTTAATTAAACCCTCTTCTAGCGATCCCAATGCTCCAAATAGTAATTAAACATCTAAAATGAACTTTATTTGTACGTTTTCAGAGAGGAGTACCTTTTTTTCTGCTCACTTCTGGATGACTGCTGCTGCTTCTCACCACGAATAGGTCTATTGTTGCAAAGCACAGCATTCCACCTTTGTGAATATTTATATCAAATTCTCTATGACATGTCCAAACCAGTGAAATGTGATTTTTAAACCCATGCTGATGAAAACAAAAGGATCGCACCACTGACTGACATTCGCAAAGCGCGTACATAAGACATGCCTTTCCGAGAGTGCGCGATCTCCCTATAAAAAGTATATTATTGTGAAATATGGCTTGGCAAGATTCACACAAACATAATGTTGTCTTACATGAACGTTCAGTTAATGGTTGGGGGAAAGTATGTGTATGTATGTGTATATATATATATATATATATATTGTCACGGGTTGCTGAGGCGAGGAATACGAAGGAGGCAGATATCAAACAAACTGAGTCTTTTAATAAATCCACTTGGAGAAAACACAGGAGAAAACAACCACACAAAAGAACGTTCAGACAGGACCAAGAACTCTAGGAACTGAAGGCTCATAAAGACATGGAAACAAAGGAGCAAACGAGATGATTAAATAAACACAGGAGAACTGAATGAACAATGATTAACTAAGAACAGGAACTACCAAATAATGAAAAACAGGAACTCAACGGAAACATACATAGACAACAAACATACAACAAACATAGACGTGACATATATAATAAATTTGCATCATGGCTTATATAAAACACCTCAGTTTTATTCAGAGGCCCAAACTGAGCAAAATATCCAATAGGGTGCAAATGCTGATATTTGTATGACCAGTTGTCACTCTATATCTCCCAATAATATGTCTTAAAAAGATGATATTTAAATGCTTAGTTTGATGATCAAAACATATAATGCAATGCAATACAATAATGATTGAGAGATGAACAAGGAACATTCCTCGAAAGCCTGATGATCATATTTGATACTCACATTTGAACATGACTTTTCAGTACAACAGGTTTTTCAAGTTTTGCTATGCTGATAATCATACAGTGGTGTTTTTTTAGTACACATCAGTCACTTTCCCTTTTAACATAAGAGTCTATAGATATACTGTTTTTGGTATTTGCAACACAACAACAACAAGGAGAGTTTTGAAATGATTGACTGAACTATAAGTAGTGTTTCCTGTGGGTAGGGAACTTTCACAGCTGTGTCTGTTGTCTAGTCTAGTTCTTTGTCCAGCCTGTCAGCTGTCATTTGAGAGAGAGTCATTTCAAACTAGAATAGACTCCCCTCAAGCTAGAGATGAAACCCGTCACCTTGGAAGAGCTTCTGTATGTTTGACTCTTCAGCTATCGTGCCAACCAATCAAATATTAACCGAGTGTTTTGTCTATGTTATTATAGTGTACTCACATACAGAATATTGTACTGTAGTAAATAAAAGTTGATATATTTTGGTGCAGTAATGCTGAAAATAAGAATAATTAAAACAAACAAACAAACAAACAAAGAAACAAAAAAAACTTTCATTCTAAGTACATTTGTTGAAGACATTTTCAAAGGCAAAATTCTAAGATTATGCAATCCAGTGTCAATACAACCCAACATTGCTCATGTGTTTTTGGTGAGTTCCTGTTTTAACTTAAAACAAACCAAAAGGATTACAGAGATTTAACCTGTTAAAATACAGTTAGGCAATGCATCTCGCTAAGCTAGGTGTCCAATATAACTGTTATTAAAACAAGAGTGATCAGTGGCCTAACCTTTGACCTCAAGTGCCCTTAATTGCACTAAAATGTGCTCTTCAAATATTTAAAAATGTACTTGCAGACAATATAAATAAAAGGTCATTTAAATGTGTTTAAATAGAGACAATTTCTTTTTTAACACACGTAAGTTGACAAAGTGCACATTGTTATATTGTTAAATTAAAAGTTTTACTTTAAAGTACATTTTAAATCATCATGCTTTAATATTCTTTTGTGGTTCTTTAAAGAAGTGCACTAATTTTGATATGTTGACTAACATACTACAGCACATGTAAAGTACTTGATTTTAAACTATCCCTTTAATTTTACCTGTAGTGTTATTTGATATTACAGTTAAAGTTAATTTATTTTAAATGTACTAAATTACTTGATTACAAATGTGTAATTACAAATATATTTAAATGCATGACATTTCAATAGAAATGACCTTTAAAGTTCACTTTAACCATATTTCAAAGACAATGAAATTATGAAATTATATATATACTTTCATTCAAATGTACTTAAGTTCAACTTTAACTGCATTTAATAGAACTTTAAACTAAAATTCAGTACATTTTCATCTAGTTGTACTTAACATGCAGTTAAGTGTCAGAAAACATTGCATTCAGTTCGCACTTAAGTATATTATTTCTGTAGTAAGTACTTTTTTTTAAAAGTATGCTAAAGTGTGCTTTACTCTGGGTACTCTGGTTTCCTCCCACAGCCCAAAGACATGCAGGTTTGGTAAATTGAAGATTCTAAATTGTCCCTCCCCCATCTTGTGTGTAAGACAGACTGAAAATTGACTTGTGTATGGATAAACTGCATAGTTCTCGCCATGAATATAGCCATAGATGCTGGAATGGCGTTAAGGAGAAAGAAAATAAATAAATAAACGTAGTTGAACATGCTGATTGATCCACCGGTGTGCTTTGTTTTGCTAGATAAGGATGGAATCAGAGCAACAGATTCAAAGCCAGTGTAAGACCAATGATCTGGCATCATCTGGACAACCAAAAGGACCAGCAGATACATCCTCGTCCTCCACGTCTTCTCCTGCCCCTTCTACACCACCGATGGCTCCGGCCAGGCCACGGCGGCCTCAAAGGAGCCCACGAGTGGAAGGATCTATTGACGTATCGGAGCCCAAGCCTCCAGAATCTCCTAAACCGCAGCAGGTGAGCAACCAGGCTGCACCAACCAGCCCCAACAGCTCCAGTCACCCCTCAGAACCACAGTCTCAGCCTCAACTCAATGTTGATCACGGACCTCCAAGTTTGGCTGGACAGAAGTTTTCAGGACTTACTCCAGTGTCTCGGAGCCACATTGCAATGAGGGCCGCCTCGCTTCCTCAGGCCCCGTCATACATACCACCTACTGATCCCGCCCTTCACCTGCAGAGGGCCCTGTCTGTCGCTGGGACCGCTGACACTCAGTCGCAGGTGGTGGAGGATTTCAGGTACGATTTAGCTCACTTAATATTGCATTATGGTTTCAGTTTCAACTGGCAATTATAGCCAAGAGTGAAAAAATGTGTGCTGTAGTGGTGCTCAAAAGACTTTTTCAGTTTCACTCTTTCACTTCCTCAAAGTATATTTACAATATTAAACCTTTATAACTGACTTTTTAGTAATTGATTATGTGCATAAATACTGTAGAAGCCCGTTTCTGCCACTAAATAAATAATAAAAGGTAATTGTGACTTTTAATCTCACATTATGACTTTTTTTCTCAGAATAGCGCGATATGAACTGGCAATTCAGATTTTTTTTTCAGAAATATAGAGAGATGTAAACCTGCAATTGCGACTTATAAAGTCAGAATTGTGAGATATAAATGCTCAATTGTTAGAAAATAGTCTTTTTTTCCCCTCAGAATTGGACTTTATAGATCACAATTGCGAATTTATATCTTGCAATTCTGAGAAAAAGAAGTCAGAATTAGGAGATATAAACTCACAATTACGAAAAAAAGTAAGAATTGCAATAACCCGCAATTCTGACTTTATTTCTTGCAATTGCGAGATTTTATCTTGCAATTCTGACTTTATAACTCACAATTGTGAGATTATATTTCACAATTCTGAGAAAAAAGTCAGAATTGTGAGATGAAAAGTCAAAATTACCTTTTTTTATTTGTAATTTAGTGGTTGAAACTGGATTCCATGAAAGAAGTTTTTTTTTGACAGTGAACTGTGGTTTTAAACTACTCTTCATGTCAGAATATGAGAAATGCTTGCCAAACCATGAGACATGATACATTTCAGAAAGTTGCACTGTTTCTTTCAACATACCTTCTGATGTTCATTCATGTTTATTTTATGGTTTAAGTGGAAGGATGATCCATTCACATGCCACTTGAACTGAGGTGGCTGTATAGCAATCTATAATAACACATTAAAAAGTGTCAAAACCACATTTATAAAAGTAATAAAGCACAAGGATTATTGTGATTATTGGATAGCAGGCGGTACATGTAAACTGCCAAAATTTTGGTGCATCACTAATTTGTATAGTGCATAAATATTATACTGAACATTTATTGAACTTTTGTTATATTTTTATCAATGAAATGTATATTGAGATCACTATTGTTATTGTTTTATTAACCACCACTATATATAAAACCAGTATATTTTGAAAAGATTTATAAGTAATTTGATTTTAGCCCTCTGATTTGAAGGGACGTATCTGCTGTGAGACTTAAATGGAAACGCCCGTTGCTGTGATTGGCTAACATCTTTTCATATGAAATAAGTATTACATGTGGAGCTCTTTTGAAAACTTTCACTACGTTTTTACTATTACAGCTGTTGAGATTAACTAATCATGGAGAGTGTTGATTATAGCATTATATTTACTCCCGTCGCATGAAAGGTTGCAGCGAGGAGCATTGTAGCCGATGACAAACTGTTTAGCGCATGAATGCAGTGATCTCGACATTGTAACGAGTTTTGCACTTTCATAAATGCTTTCATCATAATTAACAGTGCAAGCATGATGTAAATAAGATATTCATTGTGCAGTGTAGACTGCGTCTTGGAATATAAACTCTGCAGAGGTGGGCTTTCTGTGACGTCATAATGTGACAATCTGAAATGAGTCCTTTTCTGAGTTGGTTTCAATAAAAGCTGTTTTTGGACTTACAAGGAAGTTTTGAGCTCTAAAACTCACAAGATGTTTTTATAGTACAATGACCTCTTACATGCCAAAACATCAAGGAAAATTTGATTTCTCTATTCATGACCCCTTTAAAAATCAATTTTGGTGAAAGTGGATGGAATATTTTACCTTTGGAAGCCGACTGTTGCTCTGTATTCTGCTTTTGGGCGAACAAGTGAACTTAAAGACCTTGATTAGCCAGTTCAGAAGTGTTTCGCTTGTACAAACTCAACTTTAGATGCCAAGTGCAGGTTTGGGCATGCCTTTTGGCTGAACTGTACCCTACCTGCACATCTACTTTCACATTCCACATTATTATGGCTTACAGCATTCAGAGCATCTACATATAGTGCATACAGTTACTCATGAGAACACAGATTATTGCTACCTTTACTTTTTAAAACATCTTTTGGACATTAATGTGAATTATCTTGAATTTTGAATTTGCTTAAATATATATTTTCATTTCCAAATGTGGATCCTGAATAAATAAAATATACACCAGCATTCAAATGTTTGGGGTTGAGAAGATATTTTAAAATGTTTTTGAAATCTTCTACTCACATCTTTACTATCACTTTTGATCAATTTAATACATACTTGCTGAATAAATGTATTGATTTCCTGTATATATATATATAAAAAATACTGACCCCAATTACCTCCAAAGTTTGCATGCCTGTAACTCAAGAAGTATTAAAGATATCTTAATGCCCTTTTAGATATTGGGTCTTAACAAACTTTTTTTTTTTTGGCATTTTAATTTTTAAGGCCATATATGGTTCAGTTCCAGAGATATTAGAATTTCAATGTGGCTCCAGGAGTAAACTGTTAAATTGTACACATTTTCAGTGGTCAAAAACCACTGAGCACTGACACTCTTTACTAGTCTCCTTCAACCTCCTGTAATTCATTCTGCAGGCTGATCTGTGCTGAAATAATCTTGCATATAATATAAATAATCTTCGTATGTTTACCAGCCCCTGCTTTCTCAGATCGGCTTGGGTTGGATTAAAACTTCATGTTTCACTAAGTTTGGAAAATTCTTACTGCAGCAGTGTTCAGAATACATTTACATTTATTCATTTGGCAGGCATTTTTTCCAAAGCGACTTACAGTTGAGGATACAGTTGATATCTCTTCTCATATCTCTTCTCCTGTCTCTGAATAAGGTGTGGATCTTTAAATCTTCTCTCAGACACTCATCTGAAAAACTCAATTGGAAAATGGAAATATGTCATGAAGCTCAGTGCAATTAGTCAATTTCTTAACATAATAAACAGCTGTCACTCATTCAGTAATAGTACATTTAGTTTTATTTTACCTTAGTGAGGTCAGAGATGCAGGCAGCATATACACTCTCACACACTTATTAACCTTTTGAGATATTCAAGAATATATATCTCTTGCTCACCAATGGATCCTCTGCAGTGAATGGGTGCCGTCAGAATGAGAGTCCAAACAGCTGATAAAAACATCACAATAATCCACAAGTAATCCAGTGAAGTGAAGTGAAAAGCTATGTAAGTGTTTGTATAAATATGGTTTTTAATAAAGTGTTTGTATAATGACATCTTGGATGGCTTGAAGGTGAGTAAATTCTCTTTTTGGGTCAACAGTTCTTTTGAAATACATGTATATTTTACATTTATAGAAATATAAGAGGCTTCTCTCTCTTTGAAATAAAGGTTGACTCTGAATAGTGGAGAGATGCAGGTGGAATTATTGAAAAACATGCTGAATATTTATATATTCCTAGCATTGTTTGGATCTTCATTGAAGTGATTTACTAACATGTTTAACTGCAAAGGAGTGATGTGATGTGACACGACAAAACGAGGTTACTTTCGCGAGTGTGCAGTGTTGTGTGTAATTGTCCTGATGATGTTATTACTCCCTTTTTATTTCTTTAACTTGTTTAAACACTAAAATGCCGCAAGGATACTTGTTTGCACACAGTCTTTGCATGCTGTTTGTTAATTGAACAGATGAACTATAGGGCAAACCTACCATCTGTCAGTGTCAACAGTCACAGCTTCGTTATTGTCCCAACTAAAGATATCCAGCATTGAATTACAGGAGAAAACTCACATTCAACTTATATAATACAGTTGCATAATAATGCTGGATGTGGTGCCTAATAACAACCAGCAGTAGAGACTTGGTGACTATCAGGATGTGAACATGCGTAACACAGATGATTGCTGTTCTTGAGCAAATTCAACTGCTGTTCTCTAATGTTCTCTTTTTGCCAACAGGGTGCACATTATCACGTGGAATGTGGGCTCAGCCATGCCTCCTGATGATATTACCTCATTACTGGGGCTGAATATTGGTGATGGGAACACAGACATGTATATTATAGGGTGAGTTTTCCATTGAGAGCCACTGCTTTTCTAAATGAAAGGTGCTCAGCATGAAAAGTGATCACAGATGCATACTTGGAAATGTTCCTGCTGACAATTTCTCAGAAAATGTTGAAAATTCTGGAAAATTCCTTTTTTTTTGCTATTTACAAAGGTTACTGTTGAATTTTCAAGAAATTATATTTTTCTATGCCACCATAAGGCATTGCGCTCCACCAGTGTTCATATTAGTAGTAAAAAGGTATTGTTTTCTCCTTCAAATCATGTCCTGTGCAGCAACCATTCAATCCTGTTACAAATATTACAAAACATTTTAGTATTTTATTATAAAAGAACAGCAATCACTGTGATTTCCTCCCTCCAAAACAGACTGA
Organism: Spinibarbus caldwelli; assembly: GCA_039654775.1. NCBI lineage: Eukaryota > Metazoa > Chordata > Actinopteri > Cypriniformes > Cyprinidae > Spinibarbus > Spinibarbus caldwelli. The sequence continues at coordinate 9,561,880 of CM077223.1, forward strand.
AATATTTAGTTTGACAAGGTCAGTGTAAGTGTAACCATAATGAAATACAAATGACTGAACTACATTTCTGGTTTAAATTTTGGGGTCTGTAAGATGTTTGTTTTTTTTTTTGTTTTTTTTTAAAAGAAGTCTCTCTTATGCTCTTTAAAAAATACATTGAAAATATTATGATATATTATTACAGTTTAAAATAACCATTTTATATGTGAATATTTCAAAAATGTAATTTATTCCTGTGATATAAAACTGAATTTTCAGCATCATTACTCCAGTCTTCAGTGTCACATGATCCTTCAGAAATCATTCTAATATGCTGATTTGCTGCTCAAGAAACATTTCTGGTTATTATCAATGTTGAGACAGTTGTGTTTCAAGATTCTTTGATGAATGTAAAATTCAAAATAACAGCATTTATGTGAGATACACATCTTTTGTGACATTATAAATGCCTTTAATGTCACGTTTGATCAATTCAATTAATCTTTGCTGAAAAATATTATCTTTTTATATATATTTTTTTTTAAAAAAAAAGAGACAAAATCTTACTGAGTATGTGGTCAAGAAGACTTCATGTAATGGAGTTGAAATTGCATGATTCATAGACAAGGAAATCATGATATTTCAGTAACAGCAACATCAGATCATGAGACTTTATGACCTTTGTTCAGTATCCTGTTAATTACATCAGTAGGAACTCAGATTCGTACACTGGAGTGAAGTCATGAAAATAATACACTGTCATTTTTTGTAAAACAAGTGTTCATAAGAATAGATGAAGTTAGTATGTTATAATGGTAAAATGTGAAGGTCATAATTTAGGACATGTCCTACATAAGCACACTAGAGATACAGTATCCTGCCTTGAGGTCTGTTCTGCCTCTCCCTTCTGATATATTTTTGTCCTTTAATTTCAGCTTCATCTCATGTCTGTATTTTCTTGCACCCTGTCTCAGCTTACAGGAAGTGAACTCAATGATCAACAAACGACTGAAAGATGTTCTTTTCACTGACCAGTGGAGCGAGGTCTGCATGGACACTCTCAGCCCCTTTGGATATGTACTGGTCAGTAATGTTCCCTTTATACACACACACACACACACACACACACACACACACACACACACACATTCATACAGTTGTCATTAGAGCTTCAGGGGTCACATTATATAACAGTGACTGAGTGGCTGAGGCTGAAAATCTCTTTGCTGGTCTTCGTATCTGTCATGCGGCTCATGTTTCTATTTTCTATCAGTTAGACTCCTCCTTATTTTATCTGGCTTTATTTTCTGTGTGGAAAAATAATCTCCTATAAAAACAATGTTGCGTACTATACATTGTTGCATGCATTATATAGTGTTTCTACACTAACTGAAAAAATATATAAAGTCTGTATACTGCAGGGTAGGCAGTAGGCTAGTATTCTGAAGATGGAAGGATGTTAAAAATCCCATTTGAAATCACTTCTGCTTAATCACTCTGGAAATTGAAGGTCCAGTGGAGCCCACTGCATTGTTGGCAGTGTTATTTTAGCATCATTGATGTACTATTATAGTTTTTGGTAATATTTTAAATTATAATATTTTTTTCTAGATTTTCTGTTTTCATTTTACTTTTAGTTATGTTTTATTGTGCTGTCATTGTTATTACTTACAGCTGTCATTGATATTATTTTTTTAATGTTTACATAGTTTTTATTAATTTTTATTTATTAGTTTTAGTGTATTTAGTTTTATTTAGTACTTAAAGTTAAACAAAATGAAAATGAGAAAATGATATCATATATATATATATATATATATATACACACAGTGGGGCAAAAAAGTATTTAGTCAGCCACCAATTGTGCAAGTTCTCCCACTTAAAAAGATGAGAGAGGCCTGTAATTTTCATCATAGGTATACCTCAACTATGAGAGACAAAATGAGAAAAAAAAAAAAAATCCAGAAAATCACATTGTAGGATTTTTAAAGAATTTATTTGCAAATTATGGTGGAAAATAAGTATTTGGTCAATAACAAAATTTCATCTCAATTCTTTGTTATATAACCTTTGTTGGCAATGACAGAGGTCAAACGTTTTCTGTAAGTCTTCACAAGGTTTTCACACACTGTTGCTGGTATTTTGGCCCATTCCTCCATGCAGATCTCCTCTAGAGCAGTAATGTTTTGGGGCTGTCGCTGGGCAACACGGACTTTCAACTCCCTCCAAAGATTTTCGATGGGGTTGAGATCTGGAGACTGGCTAGGCCACTCCAGGACCTTGAAATGCTTCTTATGAAGCCACTCCTTCGTTGCCCGGGCGGTGTGTTTGGGATCATTGTCATGCTGAAATACCCAGCCACGTTTCATCTTCAATGCCCTTGCTGATGGAAGGAGGTTTTCACTCAAAATCTCACGATACATGGCCCCATTCATTCTTTCGTTTACACGGATCAGTCGTCCTGGTCCCTTTGCAGAAAAACAGCCCCAAAGCATGATGTTTCCACCCCCATGCTTCACAGTAGGTATGGTGTTCTTTGGATGCAACTCAGCATTCTTTCTCCTCCAAACACGACAAGTTGAGTTTTTACCAAAAAGTTCTATTTTGGTTTCATCATTCTCCCAATCCTCTTCTGGATCATCCAAATGCTCTCTAGCAAACTTCAGTCGGGCCCGGACATGTACTGGCTTAAACAGGGGGACACGTCTGGCACTGCAGGATTTGAGTCCCTGGCGGCGCAGTGTGTTACTGATGGTAGCCTTTGTTACTTTGTTCCCAGCTCTCTGCAGGTCATTCACTAGGTCCCCCCGTGTGGTTCTGGGATTTTTGCTCACAGTTCTTGTGATCATTTTGACCCCACGGGGTGAGATCTTGCGTGGAGCCCCAGATCGAGGGAGATTATCAGTGGTCTTGTATGTCTTCCATTTTCTAATAATTGCTCCCACAGTTGATTTCTTCACACCAAGCTGCTTACCTATTGCAGATTCAGTCTTCCCAGCCTGGTGCAGGTCTACAATTTTGTTTCTGGTGTCCTTTGACAGCTCTTTGGTCTTGGCCATGGTGGAGTTTGGAGTTGGACTGTTTGAGGTTGTGGACAGGTGTCTTTTATACTGATAACGAGTTCAAACAGATGCCATTAATACAGGTAACGAGTGGAGGACAGAGGAGCCTCTTAAAGAAGAAGTTACAGGTCTGTGAGAGCCAGAAATCTTGCTTGTTTGTAGGTGACCAAATACTTATTTTACTGAGGAATTTACCAATAAATTCTTTAAAAATCCTACAATGTGATTTTCTGGATTTTTTTTTCTCATTTTGTCTCTCATAGTTGAGGTATACCTATGATGAAAATTACAGGCCTCTCTCATCTTTTTAAGTGGGAGAACTTGTACAATTGGTGGCTGACTAAATACTTTTTTGCCCCACTGTATATATAAATATGCTTTTAGTTTTAGTTAACAATAGTGTCACATACAGTGTACACACTTGCATTATATTGTACTAACTTCTATTCATACAAAAACTGAAATACACACTGAATATTTTAAAAACAATTTGTTATTTTAGTGTTATTTTACACTATTATAGTATTTATTAATATTATGAATTAGCATTTATTTTTATATATTCAGTCTTCATTTTAATTTTAGTTTTAGTCATGTGCTGCCTAATGTGCTGCTTAATAATATTTAGTAAGGTAGTTGTTAAGTTTAGGTATTGGGTAGGATTAGGGAAGTAGAATAACGTCATACACAATATGTACTTTATAAGTACTTATAAACAGCCAATATGTTAATAAAGTGCATACTAAACAACTAGGTAATAGCGAGAATTTGGCCCTATTCTAAAGTGTTTCCCTTTATTTCAGGTTTATTTCAATTAACGTTTCTATTTATAAACTGTTTTAGTTTTCTTTCTTTCTCTAAAATTAGAGAGTAAGCGTTTGGTTCTAAGGTTATGTGTTTTCATATACCCAGCCATTTCAAGCCAGTAAATGAACTGGATGCAGGGAATAAGTCCATTTCTTCTAATTCACTTTCAGTCCGCTTATCTCCTGTTGACTCATATATCTGTGTGTGTTTCTCTCTGTCTGTAGGTCACTTCTCAGAGGATGCAGGGAATGCTGCTGCTGGTCTTCGCCAAGTACTTTCACCTGCCGTTCCTGAGAGGCATTCAAACCCAGACCACTCGCACCGGCCTCGGCGGGATCTGGGTACGTTATCTGCGCTTAGACCTTTTCATGGCCGTTTCTCTGGGTGCAATCTCATACTTTCCCATTCTGATGTAAATGTGCAGTTATTTGTTGGAATGCCATGTTTCTGTATCTGAATATTTTCCAGCTGATATGTCTACCAATTTATTTTATCCTCATGTGCAGATATGAAAGGTTACAGGAAGCTGTTAACGAGGTTCTGTCAAATATCTCATGCTGTGCGTTACTGAAATATTAATAATGTGCTGAACAGCTAATGAATATAAAATGATGGCGTCATAATGATAAACTCACCTCTCACAGCAAGAATTACAGTGTCAAATTTTTTAACAAAGTTAATGATTGAATTACCGAAGCCAGACTGTTTTTTCCCTGGGTATTAATAAGTTATAAAGTAAAATCCAAGTCACATTCATCTGAATTCATAGAGCATAAAAGAGCATAAGCAGTCTCTAAAAGGTTTGATGAGAACTGCAGGATCTTTAAAGCTGCAAATAATCTCTTTTAAATCATTGATAAAGAATTTTAGGTAACACTTCACTTGAAGCCTTTACATATAAAATGTATTATAAAAGTGTTTTTGATGCATTAATGCACATTATAATGCATTGTATGATCTCATAAATAATTGTTACAATAATTATAAGAAGTTATTGTATATAAGTTATAATACATTATAATTATTAATTGCTGCACCTTTAGAAAGTATAATGCATTAAAACGCATGAAAAACAGGAATATTCAAATATTATAATACATTTTTAACCTTGGTTACAATTATTAATGAAAATAAATAATGCATTGCAACATACATAATGAATACCTTCATAATCCATTATATGTAAAGTATATGTGAATGTATTATTGCATTTTAATAAGAGAGCTTAATTTAAAGCAATTAAGTAATAATTGAATTTTATAATTTAATTAAATTAAACTTTTCCTGTAAATTAACTCAGAAACTTATGGAAGCCCGTTTCCGCCACTGAATAAAAAATAAAAAAAAGGTAATTGCGACTTTTTTGTCTTACAATTCTGACTTTTTTTCTTGCAATTGTGAGTTTATATCTCACAATTCGGAGAAAAAAAAGTCAGAATTGCGAGTTTGTATCATGCAGTCGTGAGAAAAAAAGTCAGAATTGTGAGATAAAAAGTCGCAATAACCATTTTTTTTTTTTTTTTTTTATTCAGTGGCGGAAATGAGCTTCCATAGAAACTTAAGTGCAATCACATATAAAATTGTTTAAATACATTGCATTCAGTAAAAAATATCAAACCAAATAAATATATAAATTAATCAACAATATAATATAATAAATTAACAAATAAATTTTAAATATTTGAACATAATTTTTTGTTTCTTTGAAATTCATCAATCGTCAGTGTGTCCAAATTCTTTGTAGGACCTCTGTATAATTTAATACTTTAAATGCTTTAAACATGTGAAACTGGGAGAAATATTTGTGATGTATTTCATAGCTGTTACAAGGCAGTTGATATAAAGATTGTGTATTTCAGCAATTGAAATAGTTGGTAAGATGATATATTTGACATATGATATGCTGTGAAATTTTGACATTCACTCAGTTTGTCTCATAATTCAGCACAGCAGTGCATGTTTCATCAGAGGTCTCCGTTCTAATGACTGATTGCCATGGTTACCGCACACCTGTTCCATATTTTAATTAATTAGTTACCATTTCTGTTCTGCTTGCCTGAGTCAAGTTTTGCCTGCAGATTTACATTGATTTAAATGCATGTAAATCACAAAATTCTGCACATCCACCAACCCCTGTATATATTTTTATTGTATAGTTTGGACTTCAGTTTCCAAAAAGACTACTTTAAATATTTAACATCTTTTACCATATACAGAAACTCTTATGAAGAAACAGTATAGAACTGTTTAGTATTTCTAAGGTGATCAGGACGTTATGAGAAAAAAAAGTCTAGATAAATGAACTGATCTCTGATTCTCTCGCTCTGCAGGGGAATAAAGGAGGCGTCAGCGCTCGCATGAACGTGTTTGGCCATTCGATCTGTTTCTTGAACTGTCATCTGCCTGCACACATGGAGAACTCGGACCAGCGCATGGAGGACTTTGAAAGCATCCTGCAGCAGCAGCAGTTTGAAGGACAAGCTGCTACAGGCGTCCTGGATCACGAGTAAGACACACACACTATACAATTAAAGTATAATGACATTGTTGTTATTACTGCAACCATATTTCATGCCCATCAGAGCCTTACAAAGAAAGTGTAACTAAGTGAGCCAAAATTCTTTGCACAATTATTATAATTCATAATTATTTATCTCACCAACAGATGGTGCCGTTGTATTATAGTTTCCCCAAGGGAAGCGTTTCTCAACTGCTTTTGCTTCTGGTCCCAGATTTTATATATTGGACATAAAGTTGTGACCCAACTTGTTTTTCATGCAAAAACAGCATAATATAATACAAAGATGTATCTACAATAAAATATGTCCATGATTGCATATGCATCGTTTGTCTTGCTTCTACCAAGAGACCCATTATTTTAGCACAAAATACCATACAGTTTGACCACAAGTCAACAACAAATGAATTGGGAATTTTATGTTTTGGCAAATAAGTGGTCAATTTGTGTGAATTTGTACAATCACATTTGTATGTTATTGTACTACCTGCTCATGCTCTACTGATGGTTGGATTTACTTTTTTCCCTGCAAATTGTAGGAATTGTATTTTAAATCAACAATTTGTAAAAATAGTTGTTTCTCATGAGATTGGGGTAGTAGTGTTTGTTATGATTATGTGACCCGCTGCCCTAAGTGACGCAGTCCATGATGGAAGTTAATTGAAATTGAAATTGATATTGAAAACTGTATGATGTGACTCATGGACAAATGTTTGCAGTGTGGTTTTCTGGTTTGGAGACCTGAACTTCCGAATTGAAGACCTGGATATGCAAGTTGTAAAAGCAGCCATTGACAATAACAAACTGACCACATTATTGGAAAAAGACCAGGTGAGTCTCTCTAAATGTCACAGACCATGTTTTTACAGATAACATTATGTCAATATTTTGAAAATATGAAATGCCATTGAAGTAAGAACGACTGTTTTGTACATGGCATCTGGGTGCCCTTTAGTTTAGGTCATGGTCACATTGACAAAACAATGCAATATAAATATGTTTGTTTAATCTATACATTTCCCTGTGCTAATATTATTAATACTGACAATGTAGTTTTGTCCTCTTTGATGCTCCTCTCTCTGCGTCTTGCAGCTGAACATGGCTAAAGACAGTGAGACTGTGCTTGAAGGCTTCCACGAGGGGCCGCTTAAATTCCCTCCTACGTATAAGTTTGATGTGGGTACAGACACGTATGATACCAGGTAAAGAAAATTTAAAACATTTAGATCCATAAATTCTTCATTTGAAATCATGCTTCTAAACAGATTCAGATGGACTAAAAAGAGTTAAGGACTTGTAAAGGGATAATTTTTTTCTTTTTGACATACATGCAGTACACTCACATAAAGCGATATATACTATATAGCAAATCTCAGTCTTATTTTTTGCTTAATTACAAAATTAATTTGTTGTCAAAACAAGCCGTTTTTGCAGCTGCAATATCTTTTTGGATTGGGGAGGGAGTTATGACCTCTAAAACTTTGAGTTGTACAATAAAAGTAGTAGTAGTACAATAAAACTAATGTTTTCTATGGAAGCTTGTTTCCCCCACTGAAAAAAAAGATAAAAACTGCAATTTTTTATCTCACAATTCTGATGCTTTTTGATATAAACATGTAATTGTTCAAATTGTTAGCTGACATTTTTTTCTCAGAATTTATTGCAGAAGTCAGAATTGCAAGATATATACGCAAAATTGCATGTTATGAGGTCAGAATTGGTTTTCTCGAAATTGTCATTTTTTCGTGTAATTTTTTTCTAAGAATTGTGAGATAAAAAACTTGCAATTTCAAGTTATAAATTCCAGTGTTGAGAAAAGACAACTCACAATTCTGACATTTTCTTACAATTACGAGTTTATATCACCTAATTCTGACTTTGTAACTCACAGCTTGTCAAAAAAGTTAGAATTGTGAGAAAAAGTGCAGTTACCTTTTTTATGACAAAGTAATGACCAAGTGAAATTCAATATTCCATTATATGTGCTCTTTAAAGGGATAGTTAACCCAAAAATGAAAATTCTGTCTTTTATTATTCACCCTCATGTTGTTCCAAACCTGTAAGACCTTCGTTCATCTTCAGAACACAAATGAAGATATTTTTGATGAAATCCAAGAGCTTTCTGACCCTCCATTGACAGCAAGGGTCCTATCACATTCAAGGCACAGAAAGGTACCAAGAACAATGACAAAATAGTCCATGTGACATCAGTAGTTCAACCATAATTTTATGAAGCTACGAGAATACTTTTTGTGCGCAAAAAACTAAAATAATGATTTTATTCAACGATTCTTTTCCCCTGAGTCACCTTCTGCCTCCATTATGGAGTGTACCACGACTAGGGATATGCCGGTATCAAATTTTCATGTTGCGATTAATTGCTAATGCACGCTCCCACGAGTTAATATCTCATGGCCACGACAAAACTAACCTAAGTGAACCGAACATGTCCCCTCCCGGTCGCAGTGAATGCTTCGTTCGACTTTTCGGAGATCATCTACTCTTCCCTGTGGATGACCTCTGACCTACTTTCTGTACGATCTGAGTTTCTGCGCTTTGAATTTTAAATATTGAATTTGATGTTCCGAATTTCTTCTTCATCTTGAAAACTTGAAGCTGTATTTTTAAAAAACTGGATTTTTGCAGTCTAAGAATTCAGAACAAAAAATCCGCTGTAAAAAAAACTGCCATAAAAAAATTCAATTGTGTTAAATTTCAAATGTTCATTATTCAAGTTAAAAAAAATCAAGTTCAGAACTATGTTAAATTACACATAATATTCAGTTTTGTTAAATGATACTTGTCAATTCAAATTTACACAATTCAAATTCAAATTGTTTTGTCATATTATAAGCTCCATATAAAATGCATTCAAAATTCTGAATAATTTTTAATAAATAATTATTCTCGGTATTTTGAAGTGCCCACGATAACAATATTGTGCATATTCATTATGGTGATATATCGCATTACCGAATATCGGCACGTCTAACCACAACACATGCTTTCCTCCAAACGTAAACAAGGCGCAGCGCATGCATGTTCTACGTCTGCAGCACCACACGCATGTGTTGTTTACGTGCAGATTAAAGCTCACGCATGCATTGTGATACTCTTCATAAAGGCGCTAGGGTGACGCGGGTGACGTGTTTTTTGTGCACAAAAAGTACTCTCATAGCTTCGTAAAATTACGGTTGAACCACTGATGTCACATGGACTATTTTGTCGATGTTCATGTACCTTTCTGGACCTTGACTGTGGTAGTACCCTTGCTATGTATGGAGGTGTCAGAAAGCTCTTAAATTTCATTATAAATATCTTAATTTGTGTTCTGAAGATGAACGAAGGTTTTACGGGTTTGGAACGAGATGAGTGTAATTAAAGACAGAATTTTCTTTTTTGGATGAACTATCCCTTTAAGCCACTTTAGGCTTGCTATACCTGTAACTCTGTAGTATTCAGTTCCTGCAGCGGTACTGTTATTATTGCATTGTTATTTAAGGGAATCTTTATTTTTCTTAGTGGTAAAAAGCGTAAGCCAGCATGGACTGATCGTATTCTTTGGCGGTTGAGGCCGATGGCTCAGGTCAGCAACAGCATGTCAAAGCGCAGCTCCTTGTCAGGTCTAACCAGCGGAACCCGTGTGTTGCAGCATTTTTACCGCAGTCACATGGAGTACACTGTCAGTGACCACAAGCCCGTCTCCTCTATTTTCACTCTTCAGGTAAACACACTAACATGGCTCTAGTTTTAACGGCTAAATCCTTTTTTTGGATAATCTGAAATATCGAGAGTTTGAGTATGGTGAGATTTGCTCACCATCAGGCCATCCAAGATGTAGATGAGTTTGTATCGTCATAGGAACAGATTTGGAGAAATGTAGTATTACATCATTTACTCACAAATGGATCCTCTGCAGTGAATGGGTGCCGTCAGAATGCGAGTCCAAACAGCTCATAAAAACTTCACAATCCACAAGTAATCCACATGACTCCAGTCCATCAGTTAACATTTGTGAAGCCTAAAGCCGTGTTTGTAAGAAACAAATCCATCATTAAGATGTGTTAATTTTAAACTGCTGCTTCCAGCTAAAATACGAGTCCTCTAAACATAATATTGCATTCTCCAGTGAAAAACTCATCTAGTCTGAATCAGGAAAGAAATATTCACAGATCAAGCACCGTTTACAAGTGAAAACAGTTCTAAACGAATATGTGGGTGGATTTTGATGTGAGAAGACAACAGGGGGTGAACTTTATCACCAGAGGGAGCGGATTATGGACCCGTATTTTAGCCAGAAGCAATGGTTTGAAGTTAAAAAACATCTTGATGTATTTGTTTCTTACAAACACACAGCTTTTCACAAGATGTTAATTGATAGACTGGCACCGTTTGGAATACTTGTGGATTATTGTGATGTTTTTATCAGCCTTCAGACGACACCCATTCACTACAGAGGATCCATTGGTGAGCAAGTGATGTAATGCTACATTTCTCCAAATATGTTCCCATGAAGAAACAAACTCAGAAATGAAAGTAATCCCTTAATGCCAAGCTACAAATAGTATAGTGTTATGAATGTACTAGGTTGCTGTTTCACCTGTCACGAATGTATACACTTATTGAGAGTAACTTTCATGCTGAGTTTGTGCAATGTGTTAAACATGGGATGGTCCTTGCAGTTCCCATATAGGGTGGACATGCCTTTGGTAACACTCTTTGTAGAGGATGAATGGAGAGAGATATCAGATGCAGTGGCCAAATTCAAGGTGGCACCCAACTTTGCTCGAAGCTCTTGGGACTGGATTGGGCTTTACAAGGTAATTTCAATCATTTCAACAGTTCTGAGCATCTAGATGTAGGAGTAAGATTGTAAATGTAGTGATACAAATTTCATTTTTGCCACTTGAGTTGTGTTTAGAAGTACAAAAATGTATTTTCACAGGTTGGGTTTAAACATCATAAAGACTATGTGAGTTACGTTTGGGCCAAGCAGGAAGAGTCTGATTTCCTGAGACAGGAGCACCAAGTATGGGCAAATCATACATCCATTTAGCTACAAGAAAAGTCACATATTGAAGCTTGTGAATTTTAATTAAGAGCTTTTGATTTGGAACCTTCAGGTGATTTTTACTGAGGAAGAATTGCCAAAGGATTCTGGGGACTTCATACTGGGTTATTATAGCAACAACATGAGCTCCATTGTGGGCGTCACTGAGCCATTCCAGGTACACAATCTATTTAAGTGTTAATTCCAGCATGTACTAAATATGCACCATAAAACTCTTCTCAGATAAGTTTAAATCAGTTATAGACTACTAAATGTTTTTTTGTAATTTGAAATAAAGCGGAAATAAAATGAAATATAAATATTAGATGAAAAAAAAGTAAAAGTAAGACTATCAAAAATTTTAAATATTGATTTTGGAACTTACTGAAATAAAATAAGATTAAGGCTGTAAGAATAACTTTGTTGTTGTTGTTAATTGTTAGTAATATTTTAATATGAACACTTACTGGACTGAAGCAATTTAGGTTTACAAGATTTTCCATACATCATTAAAAAAAAATAAAAAATAAAAATCATGTTAAAATGTATAAAATATCATCCATCAGGCTTTTGAGAAGTGTTTATTCATTTCTCAATCATCATTGTATTGCATTGTATTATATGTTTTGCATTTAAATAAAAATCTCAGTAAAACATTATTAAGAGATACAGAGTGACAACTGATATTTGTATTTTATGTAAGTAGTCCAAACCCATAGGTTTACATTATAAGCTATTCGTATTTCATCCGACTTTTTGTCCATATAAATATCAGCATGTGCACCAAATGTGTATTTTTGCTGTTTTTCCTCCTCAAGTATGGGCTCCATATTCTTCTACAACAACAATAACAACATTTTATTTATAAAGCACATTTAAAGTGCTGTACAGTGTGTACAAGCAGGTCTACACAATAAAAAATATAACACTATATGAATCATAAAAGCCTTATGTATCAAATATGATACATTTCATGTGACATTTTTGAGATTTTTAAAAATATATTTTGTTTAAATGTTCAATAAATGGTATATCTAACAATTATTTCATATGTCAGGCTTTACAGGGTTAAGTCAAAGTACTAAAATAGCTAAAACTGAAATAAAAAAAAATGCTGAATAGAAATATTAAAGAAAAAAAAACATGACAAATATGCACAAAAAAATTGCTAAATTGTGAACTAAAATTAATATGAAAACTAAAAAGATGAAAATAAATGCTAATTCAAAATATGAATAGTATATAATAGTATATAAGTAACACTGATTTGTAAAATTAAGTTAATGTTTCTTGTCCTTTAATATCACCTAAGATTCAACTGCCAGCATCCACCGCAGCTGGTCTGAGTCCATCTGACAGCTCTGACTTCACATCTGATGATGAGGTGAAGAAGAGCGACTCCTGTGACTCCAGCCCTGAGACTGAAGAACAGCAGAGCAGCAGCTGGAGCTCCAGACGAGCCAAAGGGCAGAAGGCAAACCCCAACGAACCGCACTCCAAAGACACCTCTGCACATTCCAGCTCCAGCAGGCCGGCCAGTGGGACCGCTGGGTCCTTCAATGACCCCATCGCTACGGATGATAGCTCTAACTCAGGAAAAGATGCAACCAAGCCAGAGGAACCTTAGCAAAGCACAGCACCTTCTCTGGAGGAAGATATCAGCTCGAGGCTGGGGTCGCAGTTTTCTGCTGGGTCTGTGATGTCTTTGTACATTTACTGTCCTGTGATGTTGTTTGGAGATGTTGTCTTATATGTTGCAGGGCAGAAGTAAGCGTTTAGTATGTGGCTTCCTCCAGCAAACACAAGAGGGCAGACTAAATTGCTTGTGCCTGTTCTGTGTAGTCATTCTATTCAAATTCTTTTTCTCCTATTCCTCTCTAACTGCACAAGACTAAATCTGAAACACTAAGAAATAATCTTAGACATACATGCACAAAAATAAGTGATTCATGGATTTTGTTTTCCAGAATCAACCAGGGTTTATATGGTTTACATGGTTTAATGCACAATAGAAAAAATTCTGGTTCTTATTGGATTTACTGGAGCAGACCCTCTTTAAGTTTTCCAGTGCTCTGTTCCAAACTCTAGTTGAGCTGCCTATCTAGGCATCATTAGCTATGTTTCCACCCAAAACTGCGCATTTAATTTATGCGCAAAATTGGAAAAGCGCACAAAACATTTATGAATAAAGCACCATTTCCATCCAGTGAGATGAAGATAACAAAATCATAACTTCCTCAAAACTGGTGCCAAATATTACTAAGAAAAGGTCATTTGCTGCAGTAGGAGAAGCCACTGTGTGTCTTTTTCATATATAGTAATTTACTTGCGGCTCAGAGCACACAGACAAAATGCAATAACCACAGTAATGCCATCTTGCATTCAGAGGCGGATGCCCGCTGTTCTGACAGTTCTGGGAGGTAATTATACCAAACCACTTTGACGACAGACTTTGACTCAAGCTTTTCAGAATGACTAAAACAACATTTCAGATGCTGTGCAACAAGATCGGTCCACTGGTTAGTCCAGTTATGCCGTCTCATTGTGCAAAGTCACATGACTTTTTTGATGTACCAGACTCCCAGATTTGATGCTGTTTGGTAAGATATCTTGTCAGAATTCACTGTGAGAAATACTGATAAATATTTTCAAATATTAATCAATTCTGAAAAGAATGGAGTAAAACAGCTCCATCTCAGTGATTATTTCAGGCAATATTTATGTGTGCTACGTAATTTGCTACATCAGAATAACCTCAGAATCTGTCGAAGGTAATCAGCTGTAAGCATTAGTCAGGTTTCTAATGGGAAGTGGTGCATTAACAGACTTACATTTGGCCTAGGATGCTGCCTTATAAGGTAGCCGCCTATGTAGATAGCAGAGTGTGAGGCAGTTCACTAGGATTTGGAGCAGAGCTAGTGACTTTAGAGTGTCCCGCCATAGAGGATGTCGAGAATACCCTGCTATAGGTGACATGCTGTCATCAGCACCTTATTATGCCAGGGAAAGGTGTTTGATAACAATACACATGCTCTGAAAATGCATATATTTACTCTCCTCAGGTTCTTGAAAGGGAGACACACATAAAGGATTGACTTTTAGCTAACGCAGCACTCGGTAAAGTAAAGTACAGTTTGTATATTATTCATGTCGATTACCATGTTAACCAACTGTTAGCATTTTATGATATTATAGGACAATGATGAAGTCTATTGCTCTCAAAGTTGTGACTGCTGTGCCGTCATGTTCCTGTGGTTAATGTTCTTGAAAATAATTCAAAGTAATGTCCAGTTCCTTGACCTGCTAGTTTAAAGTCAACATGAAATGCTCTTCACAAACCAATTTAGCATTATGTATTTTAGAATGAAACAGGATAGTGGAAGAATGGAAGAATATGAAGACAGGCATTTACAATGTAACATGCACCAGTGAATGAACACAGAACACATTTTTGTGTTCAAAAACACAAGACACAGGACAGTGGAATGACAAAAATGGTGTAGGGATGCATTTTTAAAAGATGCACGACTTGGGTGCCCTGTTTTTGGAATTCTGTGTTTTGAACGACATGCTGCAAAAGATGCAAGTGCAATGTCAAAACCATCCATCTTAGTACAGTGAAATGCAAAACCATGTTATGTGTCAACAGCCCCTTGAGGTGTAACTTTTTATTACACTTGAATGGAAGAATATGAAGATAAAACATTTTTAATGTAACTTTCACTGTCATGCCATCTTGCATTCGGAGGTGGATGCCTGCTGTTTAGAAATGCAATTGTGAAACGAGTGTCTGCTGTGCTAAAAGGGTCGGTTCACACAGAATGCATTTTTGCACTTAAAAACACATGATGGAGGGCAGTAGAATTAAAAAAAAATGTGCAAGGTCTAGCGACACATTTTTAGAAGTTGAACAACTTATAACTTCAGTGCTGTGTTTTTTAGAATGCTGTGTCATGCACAAGATGCTGAAAAAGACATGAGCACAATAGTCAGGAACATCTGTCTGGTGCATCTTTATGTAGAAAAGCAATGGAAAAAAGTGTGCAGTGGAATGCAAAAAAAAAAAAAACTTTTTTTATGTGAACAGCCCCTTAAGGTCCATTCATGCTAACTTTTTTATCACACTTGAATGAATGGAGGAATACAAAAAAAAAAAAAAAAAAAAAGTAACTTTCACCAGTGACTCCTTCACTATAAGGGCCTGTTCACACAAAATGTGTTTTTGCACTGACGCAAGGCAGTAGAATGAAAAAAGTACACTTTTAACTTGAGTATTGCTTTTTTAAAATGCTGTGTCATGCATGAGATGCTGCAAAAGACATGAGAGCTAAGGTCAAACGTGTGTCTAGTAGTGAAAAGTAGTGCAATGGAATACAGAAATGCATTCTATATGAACAGCCCCTTAAGGTGCATTCATACCAACATTTTATTACACTTAAATGGAGGAACATCAAGACAAAGTAATGTTCACCAGTGACTCCTGCACTTTAAGGACCATTTTACACAGAATGTGTTTTTGAATTTATAAATGCAAGACGGCAGTATAATTAAGAAAAGGTCTGGAGACACATTCTTTTGAAAGTTCAACAACTTTTAACTTGAGTGGTACATTTTTAGAATGCCACGTCATGTGTGAGACATTGTAAAAGATGTAAGCAGAACGGTAACAAATGTCCGTCTAGTGCACGTTTACATACAAAAAACAATGGAAAAGATGAGCAGAGGAAAACAAAAAGAGTTCTGTGTAAACAATCCCTTCAGATGCATTCATAGTAACTTTTTAGTACACTTTAATGGAAGAATGCAAAGACATTTTTCAATGTAATGCTCACCAGTGGCTCCTGCGCTATAAATAATGCATTTTTGCATTTAACACACAGAATGTGTTTTGACATTTAAAAATTATGAGGAACAGGGCATTAAAATGGAAATAAAACAACAACAACAGCACACAAAAACAACAAAGTCTAGAGATATGTTTTAATTTTAATTTTTAAATTTTTAATTTGAGTGCAGCATTTTTAGAATGTCATCAATTGTGAGATGCTGCAAAAGATGCGAGCACAACAGTAACAAACATTTTATGCAGGTTAACATAGGAAAAAATGATAAAGAAGCACAGCGGGATGCAAAAATGCATTTTGTGTAAACGGCTCCTTATGGTACTTTCCTACAAGCTTAATATTACAATTTGATGGAAGAATACAAAGAATTTTTTTTTTTTAAATGTCGCTTTCACCAGGGACTTTTGCTCTATAAGGGCCGGTTCACACAGAACTGAAAAAAAAAAAAGCAAAAAACAAAAAACATAAGGCCTAGAGACATGAATAACTTGAAAGTTGTGTTTAGAATGCTGTATTGTGTGAAATGCTGCAAAAGATGCAAGATTCGAGTGCAATGGTCAAAAATGTCAGTCTAGTGCAAGTTTATATAGAAAAACATTGGAAAAGAAGTACAGTGGAATGCAAAACGCATTCTGTGCGAACGACCCCTTAAGGTGTGTTCATGCTTAAATCACTGGAGTTGCATTCCTGTATTATCCAACTGTGTATTTGCATAAAGTTAAACTTAAAGTTTGTCTCTTTCACAGCGTTTTCACCGAATGACTTTCAGTTGTTTTGTCGGTGCAAATCACTGTCAGTGAACACACAATCCAGAATTGTGCAAACAGCATCAATTTTGATTTCATGTTGACTTTAAAAAATGATTGCATGGTTTCTATCTGATCTTTAGTCTGATTTGTATCAAGTATTGTATCATGGCTGTACTTGTGGTAGGAATCCTAGCATATGTGTTGTCTAGGGCTTTCTAGGATTTATCCTACATGGTAAGATCTCTCGTCTCCTCTACATCTCTTCTCCTTTCTCTGTATTTCCTCTCCTCACTCATTCCTCATCTTGTCTTTTTGTCTCCAATTCGACCCCTCCAGGGTCATGGTATCTGTTTTGACGTCGTCTACAGGGCTCTACTAAGTGCTCCGATATCGTAATCTATTGGATTAGTAGTTTGTAATCCATAGAAATTTTGTACCATGACTACTTAGCCTTAGGACACGTAGCGTTCTGTCTCACTGTTTACATGGTTAGCTGAGTGAGAGTATAAGCGTGTCTGTGTATTTGTTTTTGCATGGACGTGTCATGGATATTCACAGTATCGTGCTGTCTGCCACCTTTCAATATTGTAGAGGTGTCAAGAAGTGGCACTTCTAGATGGAATAGAGAAAATCTGGGCAATGGAAGACATGAAATAGTCATTCTTTTACATTCTACACATTTTTAAACAAATCTTTATAGTTTGCTGTTGGAATATCTTTGGAAATCACAATCAGGCATTCTGGAACAAGATACTTTTTTACTAGAACTACTGTAAGTTAAAAGTCTATAGCGAGAAAATGGCATTTTGACAAGACTGGAAGCAACTTAATTCTTGATATTTGTATGTGTTTTAGGTAGGTAATCTCTATTTTTCTGTAGGACCCTCACAACACACTTCTCATGGCTGATTTCTTCAAACCTAGTTCATTTGCAACAGTACAAGTTGCCAAAAAGACAACAAAACCAGGATCAGATGTGTTAATACTCATTATATTTTTATACTCCATTAGCCATACAAAATTTGAAAGCTAATATGAATAAGATGCAGTATTGGAAAATTCACTTTCCTTTCAAAGCCAAATAAATGTTTTGCAAGTGCGAGTGTTTGATACTTTGAATAATTTTGGTTGTCATGCACTTTTAATTACTATTATTTTATTCTGAGAAATTAATATATGTAAGCATGCGAACTTGCGAAAGGAATGTTATTAGCTGAAATGAGCTCAATGATTATTATTAGACGAGAGGTGGGTATATAGATCCAGTATGTAGAACAGATGACAATCAGTGCCAAAACAGAGAAGAAACTTTAAGATTATATTTATTTTCTTATTCATGACATTATGCGCATGTCAGATTCTGCTGGTCAGCGTGTTCATTTATAAATCATTATGAAGAAGGTCATTTATGATTATATTGAGAATATGAATTTATGATTTCATTTTCCTTTAAGATTTTTCAGCTCTGCATCTTTATTGTTCATTAAAGCAAATGTCTCATACCCATTGCTGTTTGCTTTATATTCACCTTGATTATAATGAAACACTTTTTTGGACTTGTATTGAGCAGAATGTATCGATTTGGTAGACTTGTGAATCACTGTTCTTGGTTGTTGTTGTATAATGGTGTCTTGCCTTAAACCACTGTCAAATATTGGTGTCAAAATGAAAATAAATCCTTTCGAAAGTGGAATGTTTCTATTACTGTTTCATGAAGAAAATTTATAACCTACACTACAGCTCAAAACATTGATAATAATAATAAAAAAAAAAGTTTGTTGAGCAGCAAATCAGCACATTACAATGATTTCAGAAGGATTATGTGATACTGAAGACTGGAGTAATGATGATGAAAATTCAGCTTTGCATAACAGAAATAAATTGCATTTTGAAATACTGTATGTTCAAATAGAAAAGTTATTTCAAATTGTAATAATATTTCACAATATTACCATTTTGTACTGTATTTTTGATCAAATAAATGCAGCTTCGGTGAGCAGTAGAGACTTATTTTAAAAACATTAAAAAAAATCTTACCAATTCTACATTTTTAAATGGTTGGGTAAACAACATGGAATGTTTTGAAAAATCTTTATGCAGATCTTTTCTTGTTTCCTTTATCTTGTTCAATGGATTTGTCAGGATGAGAACATTTTTATTTTTCAGAATTATCAATTTTTATTGAATTATTATAAACCAAGAAACAAGTTTGGCTACAACACCTAAAAGCAGATCATGACACCTCATGCATGTTCCTAGTCTGACACTTGATGGATACCAAAGTGCAGTGGTTATGTCATTAATTAACATTACATAGTCCATACACTATATTACTGTTTAGAAGATAATAATACAGGTCATTAGACTGAAATAGTCACCCAGAGATAAAACATGGAAGCAATTTAAGTCTGCAGAATTTCATTCAAAACTGTAAACCTACAATTGAACGAACTTTGCGATTTAAATAACAATTAATTATTATTATTTGGCGTTGTCATAATGACAATGAGAGTTGCATTCCAGCAGGCTTTGTTTTCTTCATCATTTATTATTTATACTTTTGGGGGTGTTTTGGTTTTGAACAGTATAGTGTAAGGTAACTCTACACTCTACACATTCACAAAATCAAATTACTGAAAACAACAACAAAACATTATAGTTCACTGAAAAATTCATTTTAGTAAAAAAAACAAAAAACAAGTAAAATTGGAGGATCTTGCACTTAAAATCTTTGCATTTCATTCAGTCAGTTATCCTGCAGGGTGTCACAGTCATGTCTGTCCTGTATGTCATGTGTTTCCCTCCATGCCCTTGTTTGGTCCTTCCTGTTCCTGTCCTCGTCAAGTCTGATTGTTTATGATTTTTTTCAGATGTGTTAATTATCATGTGTATTTAGTTCTTGCCTGTTCTGTTCATTTTTGTCTGGTCTACTCGTTACCCCTGGTGTTCCTATCCTGCCTTGTCTTGTCTCATCTGGATTTAATTAAAGACTGTATTTTGAGTTTACCCTCGTCTCCTCGCTTCCCTCGTGTGTGCACTGTGACAGAAGACCAGACCTACACAGTAAGCGGCGCCCCTTCACCTCATTTTGTATTGGTTCGTTTTTTGAAAGTTTTTAGTTTGTTTTGTTCCTGTCTGTTGGTCCCGCGGCATTGGAAGTCGCCGCTCGTCCTTCCCGCTCTAGCCCACCGAGGGGCGTGGGAGTTCGGCGGGATTGCCGTGAGTGCCGCGAGTCCGCTGGCCGCGAGCCCCACCAGCACGCCGCCGTCCGTGGCTCACCCAAGTCCGTCGTTCGCGGTAAAATACCCGTCACCGTCTGCGGCTCACCCATGCACGCCGCCCTCCGCGGCTCACCCAAGAGCGCCGTCCACCACTGATTCAAGCCCGCCGGCCGCCGCTGACACCATTCCCCAGTCACGGCCAGGAGTGTCGTTCCCAGCCTGACCAAGGGTCCAGTGGTGGCTCCAGCCCCTGACCAGAGTCAAGGCTTTTTTAAAGTTGTGTCCACAGGAACTTTTTAATCACCTTGTCGTGTCTTATCTGTGGAGACTCGTCTGTGGAGGCCATTCCCTAGCCGCCTGCCTCTCCTGTTGTTGAGACAGAAGCGGTTCCTGAGAAACCCTGTGAGGGCCTCTGACTCCACGTCCAGCCCAGGAAGGGCTGTGGATCCCCAGTCATGCCCTGTTATGAGGCCTCAGATTCCGAGCCTAGCCCAAGGAGGGCTTTGTTCCTGTGGATTGTCTTATCTCTGTTTGTTTCGTCCACGGAGGGCATCTGTTCCCAAGTTTAGCCCACGGAGGGCACCTGTTCCTGTGTTCAGCCCACGGAGGGCTTCCTGTTCCTGAGTCGAGCCCTAGGAGGGCTCCTGTTCCAGAGTTCTGCCCGTAAGTTCCCCCAAGGAATTTTTTGGGGGGAGGTACAAAAGGGGTTCCGGCTGTAGTGGCCGGGCCAAGGGAACCTGTCATCCTGTCTGTGTCTGTCCTGGGGGGCCTCCAGAGCGCCCACCCCACCTCCGCGAAGGGTCGCGCCTTCCAGGAGGGGGGAGTAATGTCACAGTCATGTCTGTCGTGTGTGTCATGTGTTTCCCTTCATGCCCTTATTTGGTTCTTGCTGCTCCTGTCCTCGTTAAGTCTGATTGTTTATGATTTTTTTCAAGTGTGTGTTAATTATCATGTTTATTTAGTTCTTGCCTGTTCTGTTCATTTTCGTCTGGTCTACTCATTACCCCCGGTGTTCCTGTGTGTCTATCCTGCCTTGTCTCATTTGGATTTAATTAAAGACTGTATTTTGAGTTTACCCTCATCTCATCGCTTCCCTCGTGTGTGTGCACTGTGACACAGGGGTTCGTATATCCTCTAATTATTATCAACAAAACAATGTTTCAATCACACTCCTTTTCTTATTACAAACCCAGGAGATTTTCCTCTCCATACACAAGCTCTTCAGGCAGTAAAGCTATATAATAGCAATCATTATAAGATCGCAAACCCTCCTCACACGACCTGAACCATACCGCATAGTTAAATTATGAGTATTGGCTGTCAAATCTTTCAGGTGGAGACATTCCACACAATTCCCTAGAATATCATTATATGCTTAAACATTAAGATTTGTGCTCATGGAAATTACTAAAGTAGTCAAACCTGTTCATTACAAGGGGGTGACCCAATACTTTTGGCAATATAGTGTATATTAACTAACGATCCGTTAAGCATTATATAATATTTGTTAATTATTTATTAATGAAAATTATGAAGTGTTACCCTCAAATGTTTCTGTTGGATGTTTGTCTAAGGTTTTTTAAAAGGTTACTAAGTACTTGCTTCAGAGCGTTCAGAGAACATTCAAAAGTAACGTTCCCATAATGTTTCCAAAACTACAGAGAATCAGAATCAGAAAGAGCTTTATTGCCAAGTGTGTTTATACACACAAGAAATTTGTCTTGGTGACAGGAGCTTCTTGTGTGGAAAGTGCAGACATAGTGCAGACATACATATAATTTTAGGTAATAAAATGAAATATAACACTAATAATAATGAGAATAGACAATAAATAAAAAATAACAATAATGTAAAACAAACACAGAGACAAAATATCAACACAAAATTATGAATGTGCAAATGTGCTATTTACAGATGGAAAGTTTTAGAAGTTATTTACAGACTTCAAAAAATCATGTTCATGGATGAATAATTTAAATAAACACTGTAATGTGCCATTAAAATAAGAATTGTCCATTCTGATTGATTGATTGATTTTTATTTAAATAGGTGACTTTTTTTGTAATGTTCACAGTTTTTAGAACACTTTAAACTCAACATTGTTTGAACATTCTGAGAAAATTCAGAAATAATGTTTTATTACTTAATGGGAACATTAGCAAAATGTTCTAAGAACACATTTTTTGTTTACTTGAAATAGGAGAAATATTCAATTGACTTGAGAGATTACACAAAGGAGATATACCACTGCATTTTACTGGCAATTTGATTCGACATGTTATTGAAATGCAAACCTGACAAACAGTTTTGAAAATTCTGGTCTTTCCACATTCAAGTAGAAAGAAAATTACATGATTAAATAGCTGCTCAAGGTGTTATCAAAGATCTGATTTGCTTAAAAAAGGATTTCGCGTTGAGAACACCACTTCTGAGAAAGGCCAACATTAAGCCACTCTTGCATTCACTAGAAGCAAGTAGAATTCAGGCATTTAGCAGAAGCTTTTATCCAAAACAACTTACGGTTCACTAATTACAGTCCCTTTGGTGCAACCTGAGGTTAAGGTCCTTTCTTAAGGACACAATGCCAACAGCTCAAGTATCGCTTCATTTGGAATTCAAACCTGTGACCTTTCTATATAACCATTCTTTGCAACATACTAAAGCATGAATTTCACTGGAGTTAAGAGAATAAATCACATGTAGTACAAGATCATAGAAATATTAAGTTGAAAAATGGCCAAGTGAACCTGCTCGCCCCATGTTAGAGGTACAATGTGTCATCTTATGGGATAATATATTTACAATGGTAAGAAAAAGTATGTGAACCTATTAGAATTGGTTGCTTTTCTGCATTAATTGTTCATAAAATCTTCATCATTAAAAAAAAAAAAATGTCTTTATTGATTTCATGTGTTTACATTCTATTTAACATTCACAGGACTACGTCAGAATTCATCATTTGTCCTCAGTGTGAAAAGAGGGATCTCAAAATCATTCAGTCACTGTTGTAAAAGGTTCTAATATGTAAAATAAACTGGAAAACCAAAGAATGAGGATTTTTCTGAAGAACAGTGTGCATTTTAACTGCTTAGGTCAAACAAGAGACTTGTCAACAACTCATGAATCTCATCCAAAATGGTTGTTGATCATCCAGGAAATTAGGTAAAGTTGACTTACTTTTTCCACAATATATAGGTACACCTTGGACCACCTTTTGTCTTCAGAACTGCCTTAATAATTCATAGCATAGAGCAAGGTCCTGCAAGCATTCCTCAGATATTTTGGTCTATACTGACATAACATTTGCTTCAGGTTTGTCAGCTGCACATCCATGATGTGAGTCTTCTGTTCCACCACATCCTAAATTTGCTCCATTGGATTGAGATCTGATGACTGTGGAGGCTATTTGAGTATAGTCAGGCACGTGCACACATAAGACATCAAAGCTTGAACACCTGCCCTTTTTCTTCATCGAGAGAAAGTACCCTTTTTTTCTGGGGAGTTTTTTTTTTTATTTTTTTAGTTTTTTATAAATGAATATATGTATGCAGGGCCGTACCCACCATTGAGGTCCCCGAGGTCCGGACCTCGGTATTTTTCCAATAACAAAAGTTGTAAAATAATTTCCTTACATTAATTCTGCTTTGGTGCTGCAAGGATAAAAAGCCAAGGTAACAGATGTTCTCATCTGAGATGCCTCAGCGGTAGGGGTGTGCGATATATAGTCTGCGATAATATCGTAATTGTTGTTGTCGATGTGCGATTTGACATGATCGAGTATTTTCAAAAACACCCCTACAGAGTGCACGCATACATTACGTGAAGTCTAGACTAGTGCGCGTGCGCATTTAGAGTGCGTTCTTTCACTGCATGATTCAGTCTATTAAAATGCATTTAGAATGATCACAAATTCAAGACATGGGGGAAGAAAATGTATATATTTATACCACTTCATATAGTTAATCAATTTCACACGAAGAGTGCCATTTTTCTCCAAAAAATACCATGATTACATGTGATATTGATTTTTTACAACAGCTCAATAAACAAAAAGTTAATTAAGAGACTTACGTTTTAGACACTTTGCCTGTTTTTGCTCTATTTCTCTAACAAAAATAACTCCAAACACAGCCACAGCACTGTTTTGCATCTCTGACCAACATGACGGGGATTCGTTCGTAAATGAATCAATCGTTTAAATGATTCGGTTCAATCGCAATGACTCACTTATTAACAGTGATGTGCTGCCACCTATTGGTGATTTAAATTTCACATTTCGATTTTTTTCCCCCGATTTTTTTTCATGTTTTAAATAATTTCAGATATCAGTATTTAACGTTTTATTTTTAATATATCAAAACATTATTTATGCATTTGTAATTGCAGTTAAATGCATTCATGTCTTGCATTAAACAGTGTGTAAATACATCTAAATGTCATTTCAGATGCAGCTTCTGTGTTGATTTGATTTGCTTGGTAACAGCCCACGTCTTATTATTCTAATTCACTGATTAAATGTAAGAATTTGACTCAAAAGATAATGGACGTTTTTGAAAAAATGGCTTTATAAAGGTAAAAATGCCCATAAAATATAAAAATCAGTTTAAACTTATTGGAAAAGATTCATTTCTGTCAGTGTGAATTAAAATTATAAAAAATAATAATATTCATGTTTAATCATTTTAGACACTTGATTTTACTGAAGGCTACCAGGATAATTAGAACTTGAGTTTATTAAATTCATAAACATAAACAAACTATATCTTCTCTATGTCCAGTTTGTAGCGTGGATCATTCATTGCAACATTTAATCTGATTCTCATGTTTAAGAATCTGTTATCTTGAAAAATAATTTATGCTACTACTGCCTACTGACTTGGTTTTAAACCAATATTATTATCCAATTTACGAGCCTTAAAACATCTTAAAATGCACACGTAAACTGGGAAGCGCGTCGTGTTTTTGACGCGAGCGACCCGAGTTCGCGTCCGCCTTTTGCCGAAATCGTGCTGTCATCTGAAATCATCGCCCTTTTCACATCTCATATTACATCAGAAAGGCATTTGTTTTCAATTAAAACAAAAATGCAGGAAATAATGGAAAAGTTTTAATAAAGTACCGGGTAAGGTTAGGTGTATCTGAGCAGCAGATACGCTAAGATGCTGTGTCGCGGGAGTGCAGCAGGCGCGAGTAACTAGTGAAAACACAGAATAGAGTTATATGGACTCTGAATGAGCCAAGTGGAATAGATTTGAGGAAGAAGCAGTGTGGAATTCAAGGCTGTAGATAAATGGAGTTTAAGCTGTTAGGGCATTCGTCACGTGGAACGGATTTGACTGACGGCGCTCTGAAAAGTGCACAGACATATTCACTGAATTAGAGACGGTAAAAGTGGGTCCAATATCATTGGTCTTCAAAAGTGGGTGGGTCCTGTCCCACCCTCATGCAATGGTTCCAACGCCCATGCATGAACAATTTCCTCGGGGGGCACGCCCCCGAACCCCCTACCAATCTCCATTTTGGGACCTCGGTATTTATAAAAACCTGCATACGGCCCTGTGTGTGTGCGTGTGTGTGCGCGCGCGTGTTTCTGTTTGCGCACAGCTTTCCCTGTCAAACAAATAAAAAATCTAAATATCAGGTCAGGTCGGAAAATATTGAGACTCTGTCGAGTTCCGATCATAGACTGTATAAAAACAGGGTTTTAGACACAATGTTAACTGTTTTTGCTCTGTTTTGCCAACAAATATAATTTCAATTTGCGTCCCTGAGCAACATGACGCTGTTTTGTTCCTGAATGAATAGACTGTTTAAATGATTCGGTTCAGTCACAATGACTCACTTATTAACAGTGACTTGCTGCCACCTACTGGCAGTTTTAAGTTCACATTTAAAGTATCTTTTCATTTTTTTAAGAAATAATTTCAAATATAAGGATTCAACGTTTTATGTTTAAAATATCAAAACAGTATTAATGCATTTATAACTGCAGGTTAAATGCATTCATGTCCTGCCTTAAACAGTATGTAAATGCATCTAAATGCCACTTTAATGCAGCTTCTGTGTTTTCTCTGCATTGCAAACATTAATTTTGTCAATGCTGATTTCATTTGCTTGTTAACAGCCAAAATGACTTATAATTTACTGATTCAATTTAAGAATTTGACTGAAAAGATGATGCACACTTTTAGAAAAATGGCTTTATAAAGGTAAAAATGCCCATAAAAAGTAAAAATCAATTTAAACTTATTGGAAAAGATTAATTTCTATCAGTGTGAACTGACCACCACACAGAATATAAAGAATATGAAAAACTTTAGGAGTCAGCTGTCCACGGTAGTCCTTAAGATGCCAGCACAATAACACACTCAGCAAAATATAGTCTTATTATCGTTATCCTAGAAGATATTTAGATATATTTTTTGTCAATATCCCACACCCTTAATATATTTAACATTTTGTTTAGAAGAAAATTAAAATAAATATGAGAAGTGCCCTTTTTTCCACTTGAGCCCCTGCCCCTCAAGATGTCTGTGCACGTCCCTGAGTATAGTGAACTCATTGTCATGTTCAACAAACCAGTTTGAGATGATTTAAGCTTTGTGACATGGTGCATTATCCCGAAGGATGTAGACAGAAGATAGTTATGTAGATTTACTGGGTGACACAGTAAAGTGAAGTTTTACAGTGCTATGAAATACATCTGATGCATTACACTGAGAAAAATTATTTTGTGGTGAAGTTAATACTACATAAAAACAAATGTAATTTCTACATTAAATAATTTAGTTCAGGCAATAATTAGAAAATTAAAGTAAATTCTATATTATTACTCAATTTAAGCTTGTAGAAATTAAAGTTTGAACTTATAAGTATATTTTACTTAGAATTGTTTGTTACGTTTTTCCCATCATGCACTGGGGCATGAATAATTAAAAAGGTAAAATTTTTTCACTGTTTTCGAGTTGTATTTACACTATTTTATGGTTGCTTTTGTTGTTAGGTTTAGTAACTTACTGTTTTGTGACATCTGGAGTTCATTTTCTACTCAAAAATGACCCATTCATACTCAAACACTATTCACTGATTGTTACCGTCATTGTGTATGGTGTACCAGGTATTGAGGTCTCTGTGTTCATTTGGTTAACAATTATATTGAGTAGAAATATTATTTTAAAAGGATAACAAGCTGTCTATTTGCTTACTTACATGTTTGTAAGTGAACCACATGCTTTAATAGCATGTTTTTTTCCCCAGTGCTACTTTAAGTAAATTTTATAAACTGTGACTGAATGAAATGTAGCAGTGCAGTAAGCAGACCAATAGTTGAAGATCTAAAATAAGTTAAAATGTTATTATGGTTCAACTCAGTTAATTATATTTTTTAATATAAATGAGTTTAAATGTTAACACAACTTGAAATTAATTAGTAGATTATATCATGTTGCATGTTTAAGTAAAGAATGTTGTGAATTCAAATATTTAAGTTCATATAACAAAGATTATCTTGTTTATTTTAAGTAAAATTGTTCCAAGTTGGGTTTACTTAAAAAGTGTGATGCAAAAATGGTGCATATATATTTTAAGTAAATCTAACACACCAGTTTTACCAGTGTACCATAGTAAAGATGAGCAAACACGTTGTGAATGAAACATGATCAAATCCACAAGACTAGACTTGTCATTGAGTGAATTAAAACTGTCAATCATCAGTGTTGAATAACAGGGTTTGCCTCATATAACATAACTAAAGAAAACTTCCCTCAGTGTTATGTAATGCTAATTCACAGGGAGATTGATAAGAAAAACAACCTGAGCATAACAACTGTTATCACGGAAATGTCTGTATATACAGTACAAGTGTGCGATTGTTTGTCGCTCGTTTCTGATGCAATACTTGGCTGGATTGAGAGGTGTGGTATTAAGCAGTGCTATTGTGCAGGAGATTTGTGTCTACAAACTGCTGTCTCATCCTGACCGCGTACTAAGGGCACACACACACAGCCTGATATGAAGATCTGTCTTTTCATGCGTCATATTAAATGCAAAAAACCTGAGTCATCATCAATTTAAGACTGCATTTGAGTCTGAATTGCTGCTCTAATATGACACAACAGATTTTCAAAGTGAAATGTGTGTCGTGTCAGTGCTGCGTCAGTCTTTACATGCAGTCTACATTCAATACTGACAGGAATTACATGATAAGAATGGTGGATTGCTGAGTGTGAATCTATAATGATACAGAAAAAGTTAGCATTCTAACTTTGTCTTAATAAAATGCTGATCTATGACAATCGGTCTAAAATTATTTGAGTCTAATTCTCAAATCCCAGAACTTTCAAGAACATTCATGGGCCATATTTCATCTTAAAAACAAAAGTATAAAAATAAAATGATTAAGAAAATAAAGCCTAATGGAATGCGACAAATCTAACACATTACTGCAATATTATTCAAATTTAAAAGTTCAGTAGCAAGTATACAGTTCATCATGGTAGTTTTGAATGAAATTCTGCAAACTTCAATTGCTTCCATATTTTATCTTCAGATGATTAGTTCAGCCTAATGACCTGTATTATCTTCTAAACAGTAATATAGTGTATGGACTATGTAACAATTAATGACATAACCACTGCACTTTGGTATTCATCAGGTGTCAGATGAGGAACACGAATGAATTTCATGACCTGCCTTTAAGTGTTGTAGCCAAACTTGCTTCTTGGTTTATAATAATTCATTCAAAAATGTTAATTTTGTATTGAAATGTAATTGCATGTAAAAGTGTATTGAATTTGAGATCGAATTTCAGATCATTTAAGTATGGCTTCAAAAGATTTGGAACATAGCACACAAATCTTGTGGAATACTGATTTTTTCCTCTTTATGGTAACTTTCATTAAATGGAAAAGATACGCATAAACATTCTTCAGATTATCCCATTTTGTTCACACACCAATTCGATTTTTATACTAAGGCTGCATTTACTTAAAAATACAGTAAAAACAGTAATATTGTGAAAATATTATTGCAATTTAAAATAACTGTTTTCTGTTTAAATACATTTAAAATGTAATTTATCCCTGTGATGGTAAAGCTGAATTTTCAGCATCATTCTTCAATATCACATGATCCTTTAGAAATCATTCTAATATGTTGATTTGCTGCTAAAGAAACATTTCTGATTATTATCAATATTGAAAACAGTTGTGCTGCTTAACATTTTTTGTGGAAACCATGATGCATTTTTCAGGATGCTTTGATGAATAGAAAGTTCAAAAACAGCTTTTATTTAAAAAAAAATCTTTTGTAACATTATAAATGTCTTTACTGTCACTTTTGATCAATTTAATGCATCCATGACAAATAAAAGTATTAATTTCTTTCAAATAAAATAAAATAAATCCTTCTGACAAGGTCATCATTTCTGAATTTTTGAATGAAGGTACAAAAGGTACAGAAATTGATTACGTGAGACAGTGGTCAGGAAGCTCATTTGAGAGGATGTGACAAGCTAATGTTCAGAGATGGCTTCAGTTCAGATCAATATCAATGCTTTAGCAAACTGTAACTTTGCTTCAGTTACATGGCCTTTTTCAGCGCTGAGACATAATGGGCAGAAATTGGCAACGTTCTTCCTCCTCTTGGCCATTTCGATAAAAGAGACAACACTTAAGTAAGAAGCAGATGTACAATTTACCTTTCTTCAAATCACATCAGGACAGCTGATAAGGAGCTAAAGCTGTAGGGCATCCATTTTTATCTCTTGTAATTGCATTTTGGTTTCCCTCTGAAGCCAAAATTATGGTTAATCGTGTTTTTAAGTGTTCATTGTTATCACCACAAGTTGTGCAAAACTGTGTTCACATGGATTTCATATTCATATACAATGACATTTACATGATACTCCAAGGTCAAATAATAAGACATGGTGCGTCATGGTGCACTCTGGTACCTTTTGTTTTTGTAGTAACCTATTAGTCCATTATTATACGTGTAAGATTGTAACTAGTTGTGGTTAATGGTGTTTGTTATTACCACAGGTTGCACAAGAGTATGTCACATGGATTTCATATCCATATATGCCATGTTTTTTACATGATACTCCAATGTTCTACAAAGAATAAGATTATCATGATACCAAATGTCCAAAACATGGTAATTTGCATTCACATTTTGCAGTATACTATTAGTGTATTATAGTGTGGGTAAAACATAAGTAATGGTTAATGTTAAGTCTTCACGGTTGCGCAAGAGGTACATTAACTTGAATTTCATATACCATGTTGATTATATTATATTCCAATGAACTTCAAAGAATATGATTACCATGTCCAAAAACATGGTAATCACACAATTTTTTATTACTATATATTAGGCTATAGTGTTTGTAAAACCATAACAAGTAGTGGTGATGTTTTTCCGTCTTTGTTGTTGTCAATAGGAGTTTGTTCATATAGAGTTAATGGTACGATATTTACATAGACTAAGTAAAAGAAAAAATATGGTAATATGATCAAGCAAATGCGTTAAAAAAAGTTTTGTTTGTTTTATTAGTTTCAGCATTTTTGTGTGTGTTTGTGTAAATTCGTACCTTATTACTGATGTTTTCAAGTGTTTGTTACAACAGTACGTTGCGCAAGATTGTGTGTGTTCGCAGAAGATGCAATCTCATGCAAGTTTACGCCATGATGACACATTACCATACTGCCCCACAGATTTCTGTGCCAGACCCCCCTCCACGCGACATGGTTTCGTCCTGTCCCCTGCGAGGACGAATGAGTGCGGGCCCCTCATGACGCGAGGCGGACCGCTCCATAAATACTCTCACGTTCCTCAGAGGGGTGACACTTTTCCTGCGTTTTCCAAACGGGTGTACTAAAGCACAACAAAAGAGAAACTAAAATGATGAACGGAGAGATTAACGGTTTCCACAACTCTCTTATTGAGGAGGACTGCTTCTTGTTTACATCGGAGTCCGTTGGAGAAGGGCATCCAGGTAAAATGTCCAAACTAAACTTTGGGCGACTTTACAGTATTCAACTTCGCGCTATTATATAACAACACCTGTTCTGCACGTTTGCACTGTACTGTCGCATTGTTATTCTTTTTTTCTAACCATATTTTACTAAATAACTCTGTATTTGCTTTTGTTTGTGAAGAATTAAATAAATATAGCTCAGTGGTCATCTATGTAGTACGCTGTAGATTTGGAAACTATTGTACTTGGTTTCTATGGCTGTGTGTCAAAAACTAGTGTGCGGCCATACTAGACAGCATTTTGAGCGCAATAGTCACGTTCAGCTTATCTCAAACACATGCACACTCATCTCAGTTGACACTGCAAACACTTCTCATGAGTCTAGGTAGACAGATGAGCAGGCTTTGAGACGCAGCCTCGCGCTACACTTGGGATCAAACATGCGGTCTGAGCGCAGGCTCCGCCCACCGTGAAAACGACGCTGCATTTGCCGCCAAAGTCAATGAAAAAAAATCCATAAAAGTCACGCTAAGATTATTATAGTTTTGCATTTTAAAACGTCCAGACACTTTAAATTTTAGTTTAGGTTTAGATTTAGCAATGGTTTGTTTGTTGCAATTTAGTTTTTATTTTATGGACATATTTTTATTTATTTTGGTTTCAGTTTGTTAATTATTTAAATAGTAGGTAAATAGTTAAACAACCAGTCATAAATAAATAAATAAATAAAAACAAGCAAGGTCTTTTGAATGTAAGAGAAAACTGGTAAAAACTGGCCAACTGTACCTTATAATACAGAATACTGATTGACTGGATCATAGACAATAGACTTTTGTTGGAACAAAATTTATACATAAATTTGCATGTATAAATAAATATAGCTAAGTTGTTTATACCAATGAAAAGTCATAATTTATTCTTCAAATACTGGTCCTTTAAATGTGAACCGTAAAGACCACAGATGAAATACTTATTTTTAAATTTAGGTTTATTCCTAAGTATGTTTTTATTGTGCTGTACTTTTATAACCATGAATAATATATATAGGCTGTTATTTATTTAAAGTTTGCAGATTTATTTATTTATTTATTTATTTTGCATTAAAAAAAAAAACTTTTCCTTTTTCTTTTTTATACAAGCTTAGTATTTGCCGCTAGTTGATTCTCAAGCACAACTGATGGATAACAAGCAAATGCAGTGTGGATTTTGACAAATATATATAGAATAGTAATTCATGTTCCTATTTTCATTGTGCAGATAAAATATGTGACCAGATAAGTGATGCTGTGTTGGACGCTCACCTGAAGCAAGACCCAGATGCAAAAGTGGCTTGCGGTATGTTGACTTTGATTTCTGCGGATTTTCACAATCATTGAGCTTGTTTGAATATTTTGCATTTGTCCTTTACAAAATCATGAATATGAATGTTTCATGGTCTTTTTTGTTGTTCTTTTTGTTTAGAAACTGTAGCCAAGACTGGAATGATTTTGCTGGCAGGAGAGGTGACGTCTCGTGCTGTTGTCGACTATCAAAAGGTGGTCCGTGACACCATTAAACACATTGGCTATGACGACTCATCCAAGGGTTGGTTTGAGGAAACATTTTACTACATACTGCAGCATTTACCGTTCAAAAGTTTGGAGTCAGCAAGAGTTTTCAATGTTCTTGAAAGAAGTCTCTTTTGCTCACCAAGGCTGAATATATTTAATCACAAATACAGTAAAAACAGTAGTATTGTGAAATATTATTACAATTTAAAATAATTGTTTTCTATTTGAATATATTTTAATATTCCTGTGATGCAAAGCAGAATTTTCAGTATCATTACTTCAGTCTTCTGTGTCACATGATCCTTCAGAAATCATTCTAATAGGCGAATTTGAGGCTGATCTAATAATCTAATAGTCACCTTTATTTATATAGCGCTTTTAACAATACAGATTGTGTCAAAGCACTTAACAGTGTCAAATTGGAGGATAGAGTGTCAGTAATAAGATTAAACACTCAATTTTCAGTTAAAGGCATTTCATTATTGAATTCAGAGATGTCATTGTCTAGCTCAGTTTAGTTTAAATAGTATCTATGAAATCAAATTGACGATAATCGTTAGAAATTAAGTGTCCCCAACTGAGCAAGCCAGAGACGACAGTGGCAAGGAACCAAAACTCCCTCTGTGACAGAATGGAGAAAAAAACCTTGGGAGAAACCAGGCTCAGTCAGGGGGCCAGTTCTCCTCTGGCCAGGATATTATTGTTTATTTATTTTTTACTTATTGTTTTAATTAAATTTTAAATATATAAATGTATTATATTTCTATTTTTATATTGTTGCAGTTTCTAACAATAATAGTATTATGTAGTTAGGTATTTTATTATATTTTTAGTTATTTTGTTTTATTTTTAGTTTTATTGTATTTAAGTAGAGATCTTCACTGGGGATATGTCCCCGGGGCTCATCCAGGTGTCCCAGCCTCCGCTGACGATCAGGGTCGCAGACATCATCTCCCGGCGCCGATCCACCATCTTATCCGGACACGGACTGAGAAACAGAATAAGAAAGAAACAGACAAATATTAGCGTAGATGCCATTCTTCTTACGATGTAACGAGTACATCGTGTGTTATGAGGAATGTTCCCGGTTCCGGTTGATCTAATTAATGCAGCCTAACAATCCTTCAACGGATTTGAATAATAGAAGTGTATTAGTGTGTTATGTGTAAGCCAGGTTAAAGAAATGTGTCTTTAATCTAGATTTAAACTGACAGAGTGTGTCTGCCTCCCGAACAGTGTTAGGTAGATTGTTCCAGAGTTTGGGCGCTAAATAGGAAAAGGTTCTGCTGCCCACAGTCGATTTTGATATTCTAGGTATTATCAAATGGCCAGAGTTTTGAGAACGCAGCGGACGTGGAGGACAATAATGTGATAAGAGCTCGCTCAAGTACTGAGGAGCTAAGCCATTCAGGGCTTTATAAGTAATTAACAAGATTTTAAAATCTATCCGATGTTTGATAGGGAGCCAGTGCAGTGTTGACAGAACCGGACTAATACGGTCATACTTCCTGTAGTAAGGACTCTAGCTGCTGCATTTTGGACCAACTGTAGTTTATTGATCAAGCGTGCAGAACAACCACCCAGTAAAGCATTACAATAGTCTAACCTTGAGGTCATAAACGCATGAATTAGCATTTCTGCATTTGACATTGAGAGCATAGGTCGTAATTTAGATATGTTTTTGAGATGGAAAAACGCAGTTTTACAGATACTAGAAACATGGCTTTCAAATGAAAGATTTCTATCAAACAGCACACCTAGGTTCCTAACTGATGAAGAAGAATTGACAGAGCAGCCGTCAAGTGTTAGATAGTGTTCTAGGTTATTACATGTGGGGTTTTTAGGTCCGATAATTACCACCTCTGTTTTTTCAGAATTTAGCAGTAAGAAATTACTCGTCATCCAGTTTTTTATATCGACTATGCATTCCGTTAGTTTCTCAATTTGGTGTGTTTCACTGGGCCGTGAAGAAATATAGAGCTGAGTATCATCAGCATAACAGTGAAAGCTAACACCATGTCTCCTGATAAAATCTCCCAAGGGTAACATGTAAAGCATGAAAAGTAACGGCCCTAGTACTGAGCCTTGAGGTACTCCATACTGCACTTGTGATCGATATGATACCTCTTCATTTACTGCTACGAACTGATGGCGGTCAGATAAGTATGATTTGAACCATGCTAGGGCACTTCCACTAATGCCAACAAAGTTTTCTAGTCTATTCAAAAGAATGTTGTGGTCGATAGTGTTGAACGCAGCGCTAATATCCAGTAGAACTAATAAAGAGATACAACCACGATCAGATGATAGAAGCAGGTCATTTGTAACTCTAATGAGAGCAGTCTCAGTACTGTGATACGGTCTAAATCCTGACTGGAATTCCTCACAGATACCATTTTTCTCTAAGAAGGAATATAATTGTGAGGATACTACCTTTTCTAGTATCTTTGACAGAAAAGGGAGATTTGAGATCGGTCTGTAATTAATTAGATCTTTGGGGTCAAGTTGTGGTTTTTTAATGAGAGGCTTAATAACAGCCAATTTGAAGGTTTTGGGGACATATCCTAATGACAATGATGAATTAATAATAGCCAAAAGAGGATCTATGACTTCTGGAAGCAGCTCTTTTAGTAGTTTAGATGGAATAGGGTCTAACATACATGTTGTTGGTTTAGATGATTTAAGAAGTTCTTCCTCTCCTATAATAGAGAATGAGTGGAATTGTTCCTCAGGGGATCTATAGTGCATTTAGCGCATCTGATGCGATACTGTAGCTGACGGCTGCATGGTTACAATTTTATCTCTGATAGTATCGATCTTGGAAGTAAAGTAGTTCATAAAGTCATTACAGCTGTGCTCTTGGGAAACGCCAACACCTGTTGATGCTTTATTTTTCATTAATTTAGTGACTGTATTGAATAAATACTGGGGGTTATGTTTGTTTTCTTCTAGAAGAGACGAAAAGTAATCAGATCTAGCTGTTTTTAATGCTTTTCTGTAGGATAGGGTACTTTCCCGCCAAGCTATACGAAATACCTCTAGTTTTGTTTTCCTCCAGCTGCGCTCCATTTTCCGGGCTGCTCTCTTTAGGGTGCGAGTGTGCTCATTATACCACGGAGTCAGACTGTTTTCTTTGATCTTCCTTAAGCGTAAAGGAGCAACTGTATCTAAAGTGCTAGAAAAGAGAGAGTCCATAGTTTCTGTTACATCATCAAATTTTTATGCGCTGTTGGATTTGCTGAGGAATTGAGATAAATCAGGAAGATTACTTACAAAGCAGTCTTTTATAGTAGAAGTGATGGTTCTACCATACTTGTAACAAGGAGTAGAATTTACAGTTTTAACTATATGGAGTTTACACAAGGCTAAATAATGATCTGAGATATCATCGCTTTGCTGCAGAATTTCAACACCACTAACATCAATTCCATGTGACAGTATTAAATCTAAAGTATGATTTCGACAATGAGTAGGTCCTAAAACATGTTGTCTAACCCCAATAGAGTTCAGAATGTCTATGAATGCTGATCCTAATGCATCTTTTTCATTATCGACATGGATATTAAAATCACCAACAATTAAGACTTTATCTGCAGCCAGTACTAACTCAGATAGAAAATCAGAAAATTCTTTAATAAAGTCTGTGTGGTGCCCTGGTAGCCTGTACACAGTAGCCAGTACAAACATCACAGGGGATTTATCACTAACACGTGTTTCTCTAGATAATGTTATACGCAGAACCATAACTTCAAACGAGTTATACTTAAAGCCTGCCCTCTGAGAAATACTGAGAATATTGCTATAAATTGTAGCAACACCTCCCCCTGTACCTTTTGGACGTGGCTCATTTTTATAGCAGTAATCTTGAGGGGTAGACTCATTTAAAGTAACGTATTCATCTGGTTTTAGCCATGTTTCTGTCAAACAGAGCAAATCTAGGTTATGATCATTGATCAAATCATTTACAAATAGTGCTTTTGTAGAAAGGGACCTGATATTCAGTAAGCCAAGTTTTATCAGTTGTTTCTCTGTATTGTAAACATTTTTTTATTTGTTGAACATCAATTAAATTGTTACTATTACTTTGGTTTGGACATTTTCAGTATTTTCTAGTTCGGGGAACAGACACAGTCTCTATAGTGTGATATCTAGGTGGAGGAGTCTCTATGTGCTGAGAATTAACTGACTTCTGTGACGTGAGGCGGCTAGCAGACGGTCGGTTTAGCCAGTCTGTCTGCTCCCTGACCTGGGCCCTAGTTAGTCAAGTACGAACTCTAAGACTATGTGCCATATTTCTAGAGAGAAGAGCGGCACCACCCCAGGAGGGATGAACACCATCTCTTTTCAACAGGTCAGGTCTGCCCCAAAAATTCTTCCAATTGTTTATAAAGCCTATGTTATTCTGCGGGCACCACTTAGACATCCAGCCATTGAGTGACGACAGTCTGCTATGAATCTCATCACCACGGTAAGCAGGGAGGGGGCCAGAGCATATTAAAGTGTCTGACATCGTACTTGCAAGTTCACACACCTCTTTAACATTATTTTTAGTGATCTCTGACTGGCGAAGTCGAACATCATTAGCGCTGACGTGGATAACAATCTTACTGAATTTACGTTTAGCATTAGCCAGCACTTTTAAATTTGCCAAGATGTCAGGCGCTCTGGCTCCCGGTAAACATTGGACTATGGTGGCTGGTGTCTCTGTTTTCACGTTCCGTACAATAGAATCGCCAATAACTAGAGCACTTACATCAGGTTTCTCAGTGTGTGCGTCACTGAGTGGGGAGAACCTGTTTGATATTTTGATCGGAACGGAAGAGCGGTGTTTTGACCCGCGACTAGGCCACCTCACAGTCACCCAGTTGCCCTGCTGCACGGGCTCTAATGCAGTAACCGAACAATGTATAGGACTAGGAGGACTAACTATTTCCCTGCATTTATCACATGTGAATCACTCGCTGCTGACAGAGACAGATAAACTGTACATGTGGCAAGCGGTGCAAACAACAATAGCAGGAGAAGAAGCCATTACTCACCGTGATTGATGAATGGTACCAACTTAACTTACCACTTACCACTGTTGTTTGATGAACTTGTGAAAAACAGAGCGAGAGAGAAATGAAAACGGAGCAAAAAAAAAGAAGAAAAAAAAAGGAAAACGGCTAACCGGCTAACGAATGCTAACGCGCTGCACTCACGGTTTTAAAAGCGAACGATCAAATTAGTTTGATAGATAATACCAGAAATATGGTGGGAATTAAGTTATATATTATCACTTTAAACAACAGAGAGTGAAAGTAAGGTAAAGATTCAATAAAAAAGCGGAGCTGCAATCGCAAACCTCTCAGCAGCACAACAGACTGAAGCAATCGATCTCTGAGCTCTACAGCCAGTTGAGGCTGATATGTTGAAAACGTGGAAAGTGATAGATTTTTCTCTTTGACTAGAAAATTCAAAAGAACAGCATTTATTTGAAATAGAAATCTTTTGTAACATTATAAATGTCTTGATCATTTTAATGCACCTGAGATGAATAAAGGTTCTTTCAAAAAAAGAAGAAACAAAAGTACCCCAAACTTTTGAGCAGTAATGTAACAACTAAACTAAAAAATGTACAGTAGTTGAAATAGGAGCAGCTGAATGGCCCATAAACTCAAATTCTCTCTCTTGAACCCATAGGCTTTGATTATAAGACCTGTAATGTCCTGGTGGCTCTGGAGCAGCAGTCTCCAGACATCGCCCAGGGTGTTCATTTGGACCGTAATGAAGAGGATGTTGGGGCTGGCGACCAGGTAAGTCAGTGCAGTCTAAGAACTGTAAATGCAACTCTTTTAATAACATTTCAGTATTAATATTTTCTGTTTTGTACTTCGTTCAGGGTCTAATGTTCGGTTATGCCACTGATGAGACGGAGGAATGCATGCCACTCACTATTGTACTCGCACACAAACTTAACGCCAAGATGGCTGAACTGCGGCGTAACGGCACCCTGCCCTGGCTCCGGCCGGACTCCAAGACTCAGGTCTGCTGAACAACATTTCGAAACGCATAAACATGTGAAATTGAGCTTGCATAGCTAGAAGTGCTTGCATGCAGGTACTTGTGTAGACTGCATTTCCTGACAGTGCAACATGACTCTGTGTTTTGAAAACAGGTTACTGTGCAGTACAGACAGGAGCGTGGCGCCATGCTGCCGGTGCGCGTCCACACTATTGTCATCTCTGTGCAGCACGATGAAGACATCTGCCTTGATGAGATGCGTGATGCTCTTAAAGATAAAGTCATCAAATCTGTGGTGCCCTCGGTTTATCTGGACGACGATACCATTTATCACTTGCAGCCCAGTGGTCGCTTTGTCATTGGAGGCCCTCAGGTAGAGACTGGTTTTGGCAGAACTTCTAGATTTTTACTAAAAGTTGAGTGTTACATAAATTAATAGTGAGGTGTTATTTGTTTTTCTTATACACTGAAATGAAATATTGTGTTTGGGTCCTTTTTATCCACTTTTTAAACTGCTTGACTCACCGCTTAAACTATTTATTTCTTCTTGAAATTTTGTGAATAGGGTTCTACATGTGCATGCAAAGTTTTGACACATAGATGTGTTTTGGCAAGGCTCTACAAATGTTGTTAGGGGTCAAATTGACCTTCATTCGTTTCTATTTGATTTGGCGAAAATCACCACTGAAAATTAAAAAGCGTTAGGGAAAAAACAAAACTAAAGGTATCAAAACTAAAATATTAAATGAGAACTTAGGAAATGAAAGACACTAAGGGCCAGATTTACTAACAGCTTGCGCCAGCGCAAACTGTCTTTTGGCGTTAAAATAGGACTGTCAGGATTTGCTAAAGACGTACAGTGAAGAATTAGCGCTGAAAAGGCGTGGACACAGTTATTTTTGCGCCTGACCTTATTGAATATGCATTTGTAGGAGTTTCCCTTTCAGATGCAAAATTTATGGGAGGAGAGTATTCAAATGAATCACGCAACACGATTTACTAACTTTTGCACTCGTCAAATTACTGGTATTTGCCCCATTATTTAACGCCCAAAAAAAGCATGTCTTAAAGCATGCACTCTAACGCTAATTTGCCCTGTTTAGTAAATCTGCCCATAAGTTTACTTGGAATTGAACACTTCAGGGAGAATTTGCTGTTTCTTTATCTATTTGAGCTTCACAGTCAAAAAATCTGTCAGAGGTTGTTTTTGGTTGTTAGTTTTTTGGATCTCAATTACTAGTCTGGAGTGCTGAAAAGAAGTGTGAGAAACCCATAATAAAAAACAGAGGCTATTTTCATTAAGTACAAACAGCAATAAATACTACTTAAACTAAGTACAAATAATATTAGATACTATTTATATTTAGTTGTAGTTGTTTGTACTACATGTACATTGAAAAATGTTTTACTTTGAAGCAATTTTCACTCAGAAATTGTTAGTAAATTTCACAAATAATTAAAAGAAATGGCAAGTAACACTGAATTAAACATTACAATTTGAAGTAGAAAGTATTGTTTTTTTTTTTGTTTTTTTTAAACTTACTCCAATAATGTTTGTTTCACTGACAAATATATAAAATCGTCTTTTATAGTGTAGTTATGACAAACCATCCACATTTTTCTCACTTTTTTGCTAATTTTGGTCAAATTGACTCCTAACATAATCAAAATAACACAGTAGAAATGCATGGAAATTATTAGATTTCTTATATATTTTATATTTTTTTAGTCTCTGACAAGCTACAATACATGACATGAATTTCAGTGTTTTTTATAGTGTCAGTGTTTGGTAAACTGCATGAAAACCAATGGGGAATGAGTTTGACCACAAACTGAGTACCCAGATTTGAAACACAAACGGCTTTTTCCATTAATGCAGGGTGATGCCGGCCTGACTGGTCGTAAGATTATTGTCGATACCTATGGAGGCTGGGGAGCCCATGGAGGAGGAGCTTTCTCT
The DNA here is from genome assembly GCA_039654775.1 of Spinibarbus caldwelli. Classification (NCBI taxonomy): domain Eukaryota; kingdom Metazoa; phylum Chordata; class Actinopteri; order Cypriniformes; family Cyprinidae; genus Spinibarbus; species Spinibarbus caldwelli. The sequence continues at coordinate 9,602,601 of CM077223.1, forward strand.
GGAAAGGACTACACCAAAGTGGACCGCTCTGCGGCATATGCTGCCCGCTGGGTGGCCAAATCTCTAGTGAAGGCTAAACTGTGCAAGCGTGTTCTTGTGCAGGTAAGTTGGCCAGATATTTAGCGTTTTGCTGAGCAAGTATAATCCTTTGAATTTGAAGTTCATTCAGTATGAAATTGTGTTCACCATGATGCAGGTTTCTTATGCCATCGGAGTGGCCCATCCTCTTTCCATTTCCATCTTCCACTATGGCACATCCCAGAAGACTGAGCAGGAGCTGCTTAAAATCGTCAAGAAAAACTTTGATCTTCGTCCAGGAGTCATTGTGAGGTAACGGCTGCTTTCTTAACACATTAGCCTGTGATCGAAGCCTTTCATATTCCTTCATCTTTCAGCTTGACACAGATTGGAGTGAATCATTCATGTTTCTTCTGCTTCTGTCTGTGCTTCCTTTTTCTTTGGGTCTTTGCATCTCCTGATTCAATCAGAAAGCTGATAGTAGTTCTAGCAAACTCATTCAACTTTTTCCAAGTAATTAAGATTCAGTACAGTACAAAAAGAGTTGATAATAAAATAAAAAGCAAGAAACAAAATACAGGCAAGAGAACAAACATATAGTGAACTATAAACACTACTGTTTAAAAGTTTGGGGTCGGTAAGACTTTTTTTTTATGTTTATGTAAGAAGTCTTTTCAGCTCACTTAGGCCTCATTTATTTGATCACAAATGAAACAGTAATATTGTGAAATATTATTACAATTTAAAGTAATAATCTATTTTGATATATTTTAAAATGTAGTTTATTGCTGTGATCAAAGCTGAATTTTCAGCATCATTACTCCAGTCTTCAGTGTCACACGATCCTTCAGAAATAATTCTAATATGTTGGTTTGCTACTCAAGAAAGATTTCTGATCATTATCAATGTTAAAAACAGTTGTGCTACTTTTTTTTTTTTTTTTTTTCGGAAACATAGTATTCTTTGATGAAAAATGTTCAAAAGAACAGCATTTTTTTAAATAGAAATCTTTTATAACATTACAAATGTCTATTATGAATGTCTTTATTTCTTTAAGAAAGAATCTTACTGACCTCAAACTTTCCTCAAGTATTAAGTATTCAGAAACTGAAAAGAAACTCTAAAACTAAAACTAATTTACTTGAATTGTCATAGATTTTACTACATGCTTATTACATAAACTAAGAGATAATGTGTGTACATTAATACCAAAACAGGCATTTACAGACATTACTGCAAAGTGTGAGTTCTCTGTAAAAAGTAGTCAGATAACTGATACTGTAGAAAGATTCGTATTTTTATTTTATTTTACTCCTAACTTGTAGCAGACGAGTGATTTGAAACACTCTTCACAGGTTAATGCTTAGTCACTTACGAGCTTCCACTCTGCTTAGGATGTTGCCTTAGAAGGTAGTTGCAGGTTTGGAACAGAGCCATCATGTTTCCTCTCTGGATCCAAAGTGAACAGGTTCAAGTGATTAGCTAGTGTTTGCTATCTATCAGACTTGCTCTCTAATTTCATGCTGCAGTTTCCTTCTTCAGGCCGACTAGTGAGTGTGACGGTAAGTGATCTCTTCCATGGCTGGCTGGGTGTTCAACTGTGCACTTGAACTATCATCTACGTGATAACCTTATAAATGCATCCAGCTGTATTTAGATGAGTCAATAATCCAAGGCCGATGTGTTCTAGGGAGCTGGAGCTGAAGAAGCCAATATATCAGAAGACTGCTGCTTACGGCCACTTTGGCCGTGAATCTTTCCCTTGGGAAGTGCCCAAAAAGCTTCACTACTAAACCTTTTGTCAAGGTTTTTCCTCTCTAGGCCTGTTGGCGTATTCTACAGAGAAGCCCACATGGCTTACGGGGAGAAGTCTGGTTATTCTGGTACAAGTCCTGCTGGTCCATCTTATTTAAGGCTTTTTTTCTTTCATTTTATCCCACTATATTTCATTTCTTAGTCTTTTTGAATTTCAAAGGTGATTATGATTCATCAGCATTAGGATAAAGGAAGTATTCTACAAAGATTAACACATTAATTTCGTAGGAATTGTAAACTGGTTGGCCAGTATTAATTACTGATTTAATTTTATGCAGAAATCCCAAGCCCTTCACCACTGTATCATAAGCATTCCCAACTATTTTAACCTTGTGTATTTATTTGTGCTGTCCTTTATGCACATGTATTGAAATCTGTAATCTGGAGGTCAACTCTTATGCTGTATGTTGCTGTAGCTTCTCACTAGTGCTCTGTGGTTCCCAAGTGTCGTACAGAAAAACTTTGGGGAACGGCCACAAGGAAAGTGTTTGCTGCAGTGCCATTTATTTTGGCCAACACTAATGCATTTTTAGATGCTTATTGTCTTTCTTCTTTCACAGTCTTTCCTTAAACAGAGGGATAGCTATTTTGGCTGGTGTTGTACAGAGAAACTAGCCTTGTTTACATTCATTCTCTCTGGCTCTCTCTCTCTCTCTCTCTCTCTCTCTCTGTGTGTTTCTCTCTCTGTTTCTTTACCTTCCTCCAGTTTTAATTTATTTTTTAACAATAAAATGTTTTCTATTATGACTTAAGGTGTCACTCTCTCTTTTTTTCTCTCTTTGTATATAGAAATATAGACATATAGGCTACTATAACTGGTCATGATCGTTTTGGCTTTAGGAATTAGGTTTGAATTGTATATAATAAAACAGTATTTATTTTAACAAAATTAAGATGGCCATAATGAACTACTGATTTCGTCTGGGAACTCAATAATATTTACTGATGTCAGATACATTATATTCTCTGGGTGGTCCATGTTTGATATGACAGTCCCACTTAAATTATTTTTAAGTGATAGTTCACCCAAAAATGAAAATTTGCTGTTACTTTACTGCTGCTCCACTACGGTTATGACCTAAAGCATAATCTGCAGCACTATGACTGTGACTGAAATGGTCATAAATGCTCTAAAAAATAAGCATGATGACCAATTGCTGGTTCTTTTTTTTTATTTAATAAGTTGAAAAGATTTGTGAAAGAAACACATTTTTCATTTTAGTAACCAATGGCCTCCAAGTCATTTGAGACCCGTGGGTATGGCAAGCCATTTTCATATTTAATCTATAAAACATACTAGTATCTATTTTCATGCTACTAGTGCTTATTCCTTAGCTACTAGTACCTTTTTAAAAGATGCTAGTACTTAATCATTAGATATTTGTTCTTATTTATTATATACTGGTAACACCTATTAAAGATACAATAGTACTTATTATTAGATACTGGTATTTTTTTTATTAGATACAAGTACTCATTCATTACATAATAATGCTTACTTGAATAGTAACTATTCTGTTACTAGAAACACATTTCAAATTTTTGCCATTGACTGGAGCCATGTGGGGTACTTTTATGATGGCTGGATGCACTTTTTTGGGCTTCAAAATCTTGACCCCCATTCACTGTCATTATAAAGCTTGGAAGAGCCAGGACATTTTTTTTTTTTTTTTTTTTTAATATAACTCCGATTGTATTCTTCTGAAAGAAGAAAGTCATATACACCTAGGATGGCTTGAGAGTGAGTAAATCATGAGGTAATTTTCATTTTTGGTTGAAGTTTCCCTTTAAGTAGGTTCAGGGTTAGTACCTAGTTATTACCCAGTTATTGTAATTGTTATAATAAGTAAATAATATATACACATGGAACAGGACTGTAAAATATAGAGCTACAAGTACTAGTATCTAATAAATACTTACTAGTGCTATTTAAAGAAAATACTAGTCATTATTGGAATACATATGAAATACAACTGAAAAGTTGATATCTGAATGACAGGTCCCCATAGAAGTCAATAGCAAAAGTTTTAAAATTGTTACTAGTAACAATAGAATAGATTCTAGTCACTATTGAAATAAGTACTATATCTAATAATAACTAGTATGTAATGAATAAGTCAGCACCTAGAGACCACCTCTACAGGCCTGAATGTCAGGGGAGACCATGCCAACTAGATGAGCTCTAGAGACAGATCCCCTGCGAAGACCTCGTCAACTAGATGGCCATCAGGACAAGACCACAAGAACCAGACGGGTCCTCTGCACAATCAGACTTGCTGACATGCTGTTTTTGTCTGGCCAGAGGAGAACTGGCCCCCTGACTAAGTCTGGTTTCTCCTATGGACTTTTTTCTCTGTTTCTGTCACCGATGGAGTTTTGGTTCCTTGCCACTGTCGTCTTTGGCTTGCTTAGTTGGGGACACTAAATTTCTGGCAGTATTGTCAGCTTGATTGCACAGACACTATTTGAAGAGAACTGAACTGTGATGGATAATGACATCACTGTATCAACAATGAAATGACTTAAGCACTAGTGCCTAAAGAATAAGTATTAGTAGCTAAAGATATGCACTAGTAGCTAATGAATAAGTACTAGTAGCATTAAAATAGATACTAGTATGTTTTAAGGATTAAAATGAAGAGTTCAGATGCAAAAGCCTCTAAGTGCCATCTGACATTTTCATCTAAAATGAGCATTTTTATCAGGCTCCTATGTTTAGGTTCAGTAATTTCACTCTAATGACAATGTATAGGTCAAACTGGCAATGCCTCCAGGCAGCTATTTCAGTCATGCAAGACCAACTCCTATCTACTTGAATAGGGAAATACAGAAATCTTGCCAAACTCAATTTAATAACATATTTCATCAATAAAACCAGACATGAACTTTCTTTTTTGCTGAAATAGTGTTAAAAAAGCATATTTTCAGGTGGTTCCAACCAATGCGCAAGTGCAGTCCTCAGTATTCGTCTCAGGATATAAACGTTCTTTGCTATGGGGTAAAAAGAAGTTTGAAATACCTGAGCAGCGGTATACAGTTAGCAAACATCTTGTTGTCAAACACACAGTTAAAACCAATGGCATTTTGAAGTTGTTTAAAAGCTGGTGCAAGTTCTTCTGGAGAGTTAGAGCTGGTGAGCTGTTCAAACCACTGAAACAAACTCCAAAACATCTTCATTTTGGCCATATTTTATTAGAAATGCCATGGCACCCATTTATTGTTCAACTTTTGTTCAGTTTGTTGTTTAATTGAGTACTGCAAGCATGACATACTTTTGGTCACAGGCCTTGTTTACTGCAGTTATTAAAAAGCAAGTGGAAAAATCCTATTTGTTTTTTGTTAAGGGAATCAGGGTGATGATATCTTATGGGTTGGCCAACAAAAATACATCATTACTGCAGCGCCTCTATTGGGTTTTTTATTTTCAAGATGGAACTTCCTTTATGAGAGCTGCCATATTGCGTGTTGCAGTTTCTCCCAGTTATAGTAACAATCCTTGCTTCCACCCAAATTTTTGTTTTGGTTTCACCCCCCAAATCCCCCTGTACCCCTGTATTCACAACCAGCTTACCGGTTTATCTTAGTGGTTATGACTTGATAGGTTCATTGTTTTGAGCAGGAGCAGTCAGCTGATCTGTGCTGTCTCAGCACATCGAGTTTCCTCTGCACACGACACCATCATCTGTCCCTGCTCCAGCTGAATTATGTAATTACAGTAGATACAGTATTTCTCTGTCAATACAAAAAAACACCTTTTTAGTGTACAGCTATGAATAATATGGGTTTTTATACATACCTTTTATAGCTGATATTATGATATAGACAAGTTTTTCCTTTAATTTTTTTCAGACATAGTGTAATATCAATTCTTATTTATTTATTAATCTTTTGCATTTGTTAATGTTTATATATCTTCTCACTTGATAATTAAGTATTTGCTTTAAGCGCTCATGGTGAATCAATAATGCTTCTGACAGTTGCATGTATGCAGAATCATATTCATATTTTGCTCTTCAGAAACAGTTCTACAGTTACACTGTACCAGTGAGCAACCATGAATAGCATGTGTGCTCAACTTACGTCTAGTGTGCTTATTTTCCAAATTTAAATATTAATCACTGAACCTGCCCCACTGCCAAGGGAACACCCTGAGTGTGTATCAGTTGCTTATATTTATATCTTGCATCATATCAGTGGCTTGTACTGTACTGATATGTGCTGACTGATGTGAAATAATATCTTATATATTTTACTAAAAGTAAGTGTCATCTAAATTAAAGGTTAGACCATAAGATGTCAGGCAGCGTGTTAGGCCTACCACATGTCCAGTGATGCACTGATGCAACAAAACAATACAGCTAGATATAGGAAACTACTTCTTTTTTTAAATCCACCTTTCGTGGAATGTTATCACTTATTCCAGTAACAACTTTGAACTTAGTGAATGGAAATACTTTCTGACCTTCACAATCATCAGCTCCATTTGGAAGTTTCACATACTAGCCATTATTGCATCATCCACCGTTATCAGACAGCCTGAAGCCATGTGGCAAAATAGAAGCCAGAACACACTACACAGACTGAGCTTGATCCGAATGTAATTTCTATTGGACTACCTGAAATAATCCGATCAATAGGAAAAAACTTAACATGTAAATGCTTGAAATATATACATTGCTCACATGTGCAGTGCTTTGATGTGTACAGTTTACCTACCTACCTATCTATCTATCTATCTATCTATCTATCTATCTATCTATGTATCCAAATAAATAATGAATACGCAAATAAATAAATGTAATTAATTAATTCAAGAATGTTCCATACACTCAACAGTCACATTCTTCCCTCGTGACTGGTTTTCTCTCAGCTCTAACATGGAGTGGTAGGGTATATAATGAGCTATGCTGAGAGAAGAGCATGCTTATTAAAGAGCACTGAGACACAGGTCAGGATGTCAAGAAGTAAATATCACTGCATGACATACAACTGGATTATGTGCAGCGAGAACAGGTGGAAAGGCCAAGGCATTTTAAACTTTTACATGCACTATGGTGTCACCAGACTCAAGATCAATGTCTTAGTATCTATGAAATCACAACACCAAATTACAAAAATCTTCAGTAAAGGAAAAACGCAAATACAAAATACATTTAGTACTATTGTTACATATATTTATGAATACTATTTCCTAAAAATATTTTTTATTAATTTTCAGATTTTTGTTTAGAATTAGGTTTTGAAATCAAAACAAAATGATTTCTTTATGCAGCGCTTTAACTGCAAAAATATGTACATATATGTACATATAAAATATGCTAAAGGAGAGAGAGACATCACTTTTACTGTTAAAATCCTGCAAAATCACAACGTGGAGACACGTGCAGGGGTGTGTGTCAGATTCCTTACTGTCTTTGGTCTTTGAGCATCCAATCAGGATGTGGAGAGACGGGTGAGGTCTGTGGGCGGAGCTTGGATGCATGGGAATGTGTACATTTGTCTTCTTTCACAGGAGGGGTGAGCACACTCTCTCGAGGGGTTGAGGGGGTGGGTGTTGATCCAGTGCCATAGCCTCACTCCATTGAAGGGCCTCTAATTCCTGTGGTAATGGCCCCTCCTTTGAAATACTCTTATGTAATTTTTGCATTAAGCATAAATTCTGATGAAGTACCTCAGTTTTGTAACTAACAGTTTGGTGCGGGAAACTGTATCTTATAAAATAGATCCCTCTAGCTCTAAAATCTGACTGACTGAGATGAGACATTCAAAATTGTTGTCAAGTTGCCAATATATATAACTGATCACACAGCAACTGAAATCCAAGTCGGGACAGGCTAATCAGGGCTGCCACTCCCTGACATATTGTAACTTTACATTATGTAACTTTTGTTTGTTTAAAAAAACTAATGTTGTTAACGAAAAAAAAAAAAAATCTCACAAAAACCATTCCGACAGCTCTAAAATATAAATCATTATAGGTATAATCATTATAGGTATAACAGATATGATAGATGGAACATTCGTTGCTCAAATGGCACAAATACACTGTATAAATGAACCAAGTTTTTAACTGTACAGGTTTGGGAAATGGCTTGACAAACTGGTAAGTGTATTTGTAACATCTACTGTTCTATTCTTAATAAATTATATAAATCAGATGAACGTGATTATGTGGTTATTTCTAATAATAATGAGGAGATATAATATGATATTTACAGCTGAAAACTGTTGCTAACTTGTATTGATACATACATTAAGCATGTAAACCATGAGTCTGTGCATAGACTCGATATATAGAAGACGTAAAACATAACAAGACTCCTGAATACACAATATATTCTGTCAATCGATTAAAAAAAAATTAATCACATTTTTTTTCTGAAATTAATCACGATTAATCCCAACTAACATTAAGGTTTTTTAAATATACTTTTATATTGCAATAATTTCACAGTCAACCTTCAAATGAATGTAGAAATAACATAATGACAGTATATTTTTAATATTTGTTTAATGGTATCTTTTTTTATGACAGAAGGTGAGTATCACTGATACCAGTACTACTGATGTCTCTAGGAAATTGTTCTTTTTTACCTAATATTTAACCATTGACTATTGCCATTCAAAATTACAGTATAATTGAAAGCTATCAATTTTAACATTTATTAGACTTTTAAAAATAACAACTTCTAATTTAAATTAACTTAAATCAATCTTCACATAAACCCATTATAAATGTCATTTGTAATTTACTTGGAAATACCTGGAAATATACAAAAATTAAATAAAGTTATCAAACACTAAATTCAAAATTAAATATAGATGAATCCTTAAAGCAACAAAAGTTATTGATTTATTCTTTTTTCTTTTGTTCTTTGTTGAACAGACATAACAGCAACTGGGTTATATTATTTGGCTGCTAATACTTTAAGAGCTGCCGCTGCTGAACGTGACACGAATCTGACACACATGCTCGGTTTCATTCAGCTTTAATATGAAATGATACAGGCTACAGTGTGAGCTGCCGTATTTGTGCGTGCAATTGAAGAGCACGCACTTCGAGCACACTATAACGGCCGACAGGACAGGAAAATTAATTTTTACTGACATATGGCCTGACAACATCTCATCTGACCACAGTTGACTGATGTTCTACTAAAGCTCCTCGACACCTGAACAGTTTTCCATGCTCGTTTGACTAGCACCTGGCACTGAGGCGAAGTGGAGTGTGCATCTGAAAAGTCTCCAGTTCTACGTCTAAATAAACGCAATTCTTGTCAAAAAAAAAAGAGACAGAAGCAGCAGTTGTGTGCGTGGGGTGGCCAACCCAAGCTCCGCCCTTCCGTTAACTGCTAAATATTTTTTAATATATTTAACACCGTTAAACTGGAAAAATTTAATCGCCTGCGTTAAAGCTAATTTTGACAGCACTAATTCAAATGGTACACAGTGGCAACTGTGAATGTGTGTAATGGATGTATGCACTCAGTCTGTGTATAGTCACAGGCTTATACCATGCAGTGTGTCTTTACACACTAAAGAAATACAGAGAAAACTAATGACTTAACACAGCCAGAATGTGTCTACACATACAATAAAAAAAAAGAAAAAAAAAAAGTATTCAAAATTTCCACGTTGCGTGGACGAACAGTGCATGTTGACACGGTCAAACTTCAGAAGTTCCTTTTAAAGACTTTTGGCCCCAACTGCCTTCCATATTAATATACGAGTGACAATATCATGAGAATGACTTTGTGACACTGAATCACACGACTATTTTTGTTCCACTAAGATGGTTTAACATCAACACCTTTAACACCAAGCTAATATTGTCTGAACCAGTATGAACTTGGATGCTTTTCTATATTTAGGTAGGTCAACAGATCTAAAGTCGGCATTTATTGTTCTCATGACCATGCTATATTAAGAGGCAAACATTTAAGATGAGTTATTTCGGTTTTAAAATTAAATGTGTGTGTGTTTATATATATATATATATATATATATATATATATATATATGATCTCTCTCTCTAGCTAATCACTAATAACTGTTGCCTTAGTTTTATTTGAAGAGTCTTGGTGAGTTACCAAGCATAAAGCACCAAGAATACAAGCTCAATGAATGAAACTCAGAAGCAATTAAACAAAAAATTTATTTTTGCACCATGTAAACATAGTGCACACTGCCATCATCTGTCTGTATGACAGAATGAACAATTCGTCCTGCAATCTGAATCCATGCTGTAATCTAAACAATAACACAATAGTACACAGTTGGAATTCAATTACAAAAATAAAAATCTACCTGTACAATGAAGAGCTGAAAAAGAGACAGAGAGAGAAAAAAGACACACATCGGTCCTTTTTTGTTTGCACAACATCATGAGCACCAACAGAAGAAAAGATATTTATATCAGTATATCAATACAAATATTTATGAACATAATGGGAAAAGGCAGATATCCAAATGCATGGATATACACATCAGAGCAATGAGGACCTTATTAGTATTCTTTAAACTTTGCCTGAACTTCCTCAGCTATTGCCACTAGCATCTACATCCTAGCAATAAGCTGACTCCTTCAAACCTTCTCTTAGAATAAACAGTCTGGAAGCATTCAATGTTTGGTTTAATTTTAGACCTGAATGCTGTGAAGATTTTGCCTAAACCGTATATAAAAGCACTCTTCTCTGGAACCCTTTAAGAGACAGACTTACAGGACCTAGCGAAGCAAGTTATAAAATCCCATCATAACACGAGTTGCCAGCAAGTCTCCTCAGGTGTAAAAAGCATCATGGCCAAGTGTGAAGTGAGGAGTGACAAGGATTTCAATTTCCAGTTGAAAGAACAATTCAGGTCCTGTTTTCTGTGCATTACCAAAATACACCCTTATTTTATATCAAAAAAAGATTGATTTAATGCTTAAGTGTCATTGCTCTTGAGGTTCGAGTCCACTCTCTTTCAAGAGCTACACCTTCACATATTAGGATACATGGCATCTCCAAGACATCTATGAATGCTGCGTGCTTGGTGCCGTCATACAGAAATGCAGTTCAGTTTCAATTCTGGCTCAGCAGTGTCTCAGTGCCTTGCTCTTTTATTTACTTTATTTATCTCCACTTTTATTCAAAAATGCTTCTCTCTTCCTCTCAGCATTTGTCACAACGTTTGTCCATTTCTTGTCCCACACGTGCCAACAGCACCGCCCTCATGGCCGAGTCCAGAACGTTCTTTTCTGCCACGCGTTCCACAATAACTTCTGGTTTGTCCTCCTGGTTGGGGAAAAAAAAAAATTGTTGGTTTTTGCTTTAACAAAACATACATTTGGATGACAATTAACAATACCAAAAATATAAGTCAAGCTCAATTTATTATACAGCGCTTTTCACAATACACATTGTTTCAAAGCAGCTTTACAGAAAATCACTTTGTTAATATTTATAATATCTTCATGCCCTATAGTTGCATTTAGAAGATTTGAGCTAGGTGACCATATAGTTTTCATTTTTCAATGATGCATGTAATTGAGCAGCTGAGATTTGCTATAAAGTATATATTGCTTTACATGTGTATACTGTATGTATGGGGACAAAGTTGCAATTTGTGCAATACTACAGTTTTCATTTTTGCGACAATATAATCAATCATGCTGCTGAGATTTGCAAAATGCTTCATACATTATATATGCTATATATGTTTTCATAAGTTTCATGGTATTAATAAATATTAAACAGATATACATTTTTAAAATCTTATAAGATCACTTTTACATTTTTGAAATTAAGCATGAATTTTTTTTTTACATTACCTATTTTGTAACGCATTTTATAAATCTTATTATGAATGATTTATCAAAAGTATTCATTTGTTTTTTACCTTGTAACTTTTAATCAAAATGTCATAACTTCATATTGATACACGAATGACAATATCATGAGAATGACTTTGTGACACTGAATCACATGACTATTCTGGTGAAAACATTAGACGTTAAAAATCATTTCTTTTGCTTAAACTCCACCTCTAAACAAACAACTACAAACTCGCATTCACATCTGCCTCCATACAATCAACTGACGGATAGAACCAAGTCCCCATCCTTACATTTTTTTATTTTTCTGATAATCTGTTTACTCGGATAAACACACAATACAAAAGAAACTATCTGCCACTACTTCTATTTCTTTGAGACTATAAAGATTAAAAGCAAGAGCTTGAAAAAAAAAACATTAGAACAGTCCACTGCTATGTTTTTAAACCCATATTATTCCACATTCTCTGAAAAAAGTGTGATGCCAACATCTTTAACAGCTTTAAGTCCTGATTCTCATTGTTTGCATGCCATTTTCTGCCTGTTTTTAGTAATTTTTCATTGCAGTATCTCAATATCTACATCTAGCCCTCATCTACGATTTCAGTTCCATCATTATTGTATGAATAAGGAGGTAAATTCCCCAGTTACATTTTTTTATTAAAAAAACACCTACTACTTACTACTGTGATGCATTAGAACAGGGGTGTCAAACTCAGTTCCTGGAGGGCCGCAGCTCTACAGAGTTTAGTTCCAACGCTGCTCCAACACACAAACCATGTAGCTTTCAACTGAGCCTGAAGGACTTGATTAGCTGGATCAGGTGTGTTTAATTAGGGTTGGAGCTAAACTGTGCAGGATTGCGGCCCTCTAGGAACTGAGTTTGACACCCCTGCATTAGAATCTATGGAACCCTGTTTCCACCACAGGATAAAAAAAATAAAGTAATTGCAACTTATGATTTAACAATTTGGACTTGCTATTTTGAGAAGAAATGTCAGAATTTTGAGATATAAACTGAATTTAGAGACATAAATTCACAATTACCTTCTTTTAGTTTTTATTCCATTGCAGAAATGAATAGAAAAATATAAATGTAAGATGTAAACTCAGAATTAAATGAAAAATGGTAAGAACTGCGTGAGGTAAACTAAGAATTCTGAGAAAAAAAAGGTCATAATTGCAAGATATGAAGTCAGAATTGTAAGAAGAAAGTCACAATTCTGAGTAGAAAATTCCAAATTATGAGATACAAACTTGCAATTGTAAAAAAAAGTCCAAATTGTGAGATAAAAAGTTGCAATTACAGGCAAAAACAGGCTTCCACAAGAATCTTAATACGCCCAAATACAAACCTTGTGAACAATGAATGATGTTATTTGCCCGTTGTCAGCTTGATAATCGAGCCAGAATAGCTCTGTGCCAGTGTTCTCCTGCTCTGTGCCAGAGCTGCTCTCGTTCCAGTCCTCTGCATTCACACCAGGTTCAGATCCATCTGAAATAAACCAATAATCCAAAAATGAGCACAGCAGCAAACATCAAACTCCAACATATCTCAAAATGTCATAAGTATTTTGTCAATTTTTATTATTTAAAAACCACTTTGCCAACCAGGCCCATAATATTTACAGTTACTACCATTATAAATCCTTATTTAGCTAGTTATTATCCAGATGCATTAGTTAATTTCTTATGATTTATTAAAATATGTATTTTATTTTAATTTTGTAATTTTTCATTTATTAAATCTACAAAGTCAAAATAATAGTACTGTCAAAGCAGTGGCTCTCATACAGGTGGGTTGCAGGTCTGTTCTGACATTTAATGCAAAGGTAAGTGAAAATAAACATAATTTGGCAGTATTCTGGCACAAACAGACTTGGTAATATGGCTAATACTAATACAACACTTAGCCCAGTGTTTGTACGATGTCTTGGGAATGTAAATTATAATTCTGCTTTTCCAAAATTGTCAAATCTCCTTTTGTATTTTGCCACTGTGCTGAATCCCAATGGATCCTAAAACAAAACCAGCTGAAAACCACTTACTTTGTGGAATAATAAATGAAACTCTTTCTGCATATGTAACTTACTCCGGTGGCGCGGGTGGTACACCTGACGGTCGGGTCTTTGTGGACGCCGAGGGGTGTTGGTGTGTCTGCGCCTCTGTTTCTCCTTAGCCTGTTTTACCTCTCTGTCATAATCATCCCTGTACAAAGATGAACTATTAAAGTATAATTAACATGTTGTACACAACCTACTACGTGCCTTCCATTGTCTGATTGATAGTTTTGTAGAATCATTGTAAAAATGTCCACCTGTGAAATTTTTACTGATAAGTAAACAGAAGAAAAACTTTTATATTGTTAGTAATATTTCAAGATAAACATTATTGGACTGAAGTGACTTAAGTTGCTTAAATATCATCTTACTAAAATGTATTATTGGAAAATATAGAGTGTGACATCTATTTATATGCATTTTATGTAAGTAGTCTGTTTTAAGGTTCTCATTGATTTACATTACAAGCTGTCAGAATGTCATATTATATTTTGGTCATATCAATATCAGCATATGCATCAAATCGCATATTTTTGCTCAGTTTGGGCCTGTTTTTCCCTTCATATTCTCAATATATCAAATATGATATTCAGCAAAAACACATGCAAACTTTTTTTTTTTTTTTTTTTTTGATTTTCTTGTTTTGCCTAAAGGTCAATAAACTGCTCCATTTCCAAAAAAAAAAAAAAAAAAAAAAAAAATATATATATATATATATATATATATATATATATATATATATATATATATATATATATATGTATATATATGTATATATATATATATATATATATTATTTTATTTTTTATTTTTTTCTGGCCAATATTTAACAGGTTTAAGCTTTCGAACTTAATATTTATAGATTTCGGAGAAGAGCACAACTAGAACTTACAAAGAAAACTCGATAACTATATTCAGTGCTCTGAGCGGAGCGTTAGCGCGCGAGAGCGAGCAGAGACCTGGCGATCTGATTCCTCCTGATGTGCTTCAGGAAGCCGTGGCTCATGTCCAAGCGCCCGCCGGGCTTGTATTTGACACGCTCCCCCTCTGCATCGCGCAGCACCTCCATGGCTCAATTAATCTCCAGATAAATCCATTTTTAATACCATGATAATCATTCCCTTTACAACATCTCTCCAAACACTGGGGCCGAAAACAAAAAACGTTGGCCAATCAAAAGCGCACTCCTGTTATTTGTTTTTTTTTTCCGCAAACGACTGCGCTTGTATATAGTTGTTCCTACAACTCAGAAGTGCGTATATCTATGTTATAAAGTGAAATACATCATATAACAGCTAGTTGGTAGTCCAGAAAGTACATTGCACGACAAATCCAGTGTTTGCGTTTTACTTCGATCCCGGGTTATTGTTGTCTTGGCCACCCAATTTTAGAGCGGAAGTGAGGGCGGGAGTTTTGTAACACTCGCAGGCAGCGTTTGAAGTGTGTTCATTCAATACTGATGTTAGTAGAAATTAACTTGATATTAAACGTAAAATGATCGCAGGCGTAAAACGGGAGAGGGACGTTGATGAAGACGAAGAGGAAGGTATGTCTGGAGCGTTTATGAGCTTGATAGTGTAGCAGCAGTTTAGAGAAGGCACATGTTTCCAGCTTAGTTGCTAAAATACATTTACTGTTATGCATTTGGCAGATGATATATATATATATATATATATATATATATATATATATATCTAAAGCGACTTAAAATGAGAAAAAGTAGCAAACAAGCTATTAATCTTAAGGAGATCATAAGTAGATGCTGTCACCTGTGATGGAAGTGTTTAATTTCAGAAGTGTTTAATTTCTATTCTGGGTAAGTTATCATGTGTTTTGGGTGGCCTGATTTCTAAAATGGAAAATAGAGACATTTCTTAGTCCACTGGTCAAAATTTAATTGAAATCTAACTCTAAAAATTGATTGAGATCTAATTGTTATTATCCATAAATTAAACGGTGATAATATATTTTTAATGAATTAATTATTTAATCGCTGTGAGTTCTATGTGTTATTATAATTAATAATTTAATGTGAAGTTTACGGGTCGAACTTAAAAAAAATCGCCAAAAATCACTGTGAAAAATAGTAAATAGTAACTATTGCAAATAGAAAAGACGTTAAACCGTATTAATTTACCAGAAAAGTGACATTACAAAATAAATACGAGAACAAATGATAAATAATTTTTAGCAAATATTTTGTTGAATATTTAAAACTCTTTGATTGTTGAATATTTTCATTTTCACAAGCTGTGAATATACTGTATACAGTAATTACATTTTTTTTTTTTTTTTTTTAATTTTTATTTATTTATTTATTTAGTTTTTGGAGGCTATGTTGGTCAGGCTTTTTTGAAGCGTCTTTAAAATGGGGTCCTTTTCTGGGGACAAACAACAAAAACCAGGACTGTCCCTGAAAAATGGGGACGTATGATGATCATCCTAATACCTTTTCAGAGCTGAGAAAACCACTGAATGGAATAGATATCTTAATGTTTGGATGTTATTATCTTAGAACTGAAAACATAGGATTCAACAAGGATTTCACATGTGGTCTCCACTTAATTTCAGAGGTGCGTGCGAAAATCGGTCGTTCTCATGGTGTTGAAGATAAAAGAAGCCGCCATTGTCCATATCTGGACACGATCAACAGGTAATTATGACTAAGAATGTGTTTATTATTGTTAATCACTATTGCTCTTCTGCTATAACACTCACTCTATTCTTGTCTTTTCTCAGGAGTGTTTTGGATTTTGACTTTGAGAAGCTTTGTTCGATCTCTCTCTCACACATTAATGTCTATGCCTGTCTGATCTGTGGGAAATATTTCCAAGGTAAGTGTGACACATAACCTTATTTTTATGATGATTTTGTAATGTTTTCAAATAATGTTTGCAAAATTTCCCTGGTGCGTTTCATTGTCATTCTGAAAAGCCAATTATAGTGTAGTCTGTATAATTGATATTTAAAAACCCAAATTGATATTATCTGAGTTTATTCAGTTTGATTATGCGATCAACTTAAATTTGAAGCACACTACTCAGTGTTGTATTTTATTTCTGTCAGGTCGAGGTCAGAAGTCTCACGCGTACATCCACAGCGTTCAGTTCACACACCATGTTTTCCTGAATCTCCACACGTTAAAGTTTTACTGCCTGCCAGACAATTATGAGATTATTGACTCCTCGTTAGAGGACATTACGGTGAGTACAGTCAACTTCTGACAGGTTTCCTTCAATCAGTTGATTGTCAGTATGTTATTACTACTTTGTCTCATTACAGTGGAAAGAGCAATCACGTTTTACTGCAAATCATGTGATATCTCTGATTCATTCTGCTTCATTTCTTTATTTCAGTATGTGCTAAAACCCACATTCACCAAACAGCACATCGCTGGTTTGGATAAGCATGGAAAGCTGTACAGAGCCTATGATGGCACTACCTATCTGCCAGGAATTGTGGGTCTCAATAATATCAAAGCCAATGACTATGCTAATGTGGTTTTGCAGGTAAGATGAGCAACCAGGTATTTATTTTAATTTTTATGTTAAAATGCTTTCTTCTCTCACAGCTTAAATGAGATGGCTTTAAGCAAGCCATCTATGGGTTGATTTTTTTACTCTGGATACACTTTATTTCATGGTGTCTTTGTTGCAGTGTAATTACACATTTAAATACTGAGTAATATTAATTAATTTCATGTACTTGGTGTATGGTTAGGGTTATGATAAGGGTTTGGTTTAGGGTTAGTTGCATGTAATTACATGTACAGTTATGTGCAATATAATTTATTGATATTACTTTAGGGCCATTCTGTGTCAAATCAACCAAATTTCAGAAACTGTTCTCCAAGACAGGTATGAGCTATGCAGTTGTTTTGATAGAATGAAACAAGATACATTTCTAGTTTCAACATTACTTGTTCTTCAGACATTTCTCTTTAAAAAGGAAAAAGTATCAGCTGAATGCAGAGACCCACATTTGGTTTCTGACCATTGAAAATGCATACAGTTTAAGAATTTACTCCTGAAGCCATATTGAGATTCCAGTATCTCTGAAACTGAACCATACAGACCCTTAAAAATAAAGATGGCAAAAGAAGAGTTTGTTTAGACCCAAAATCTAGCTGTGTAACAAGCAGAAGTTCAAATACATTTGAAGACACATTTAGTTTAATAGTACTATTAGAGAAATCTTACCTGTATGATTGACAAATATGCATTACATTGTTTATCAGTTTATGTTAAAACAATGTAATCCAAATGGTTCAAAATTTGATATGCATTTCAAATACATGAATCTTACATTTAGTCCTAAATATTGTTTTGAGTGTGCTACGTCACCACTTGTATTTTTTTTCCCCTAAGGCACTGTCAAACGTGCCGCCTCTAAGGAATTATTTCCTCGAGGAGGAAAACTACTGCAGAATCTGCAGGCCGCCGGGTGACATCATGTTTCTGTTGGTGCAGCGCTTTGGGGAGCTCATGCGCAAGCTCTGGAACCCGCGCAACTTCAAAGCCCATGTGTCACCGCATGAGATGTTGCAGGCTGTGGTGTTATGCAGTAAAAAGACCTTTCAGATCACTAAACAAGGTATAACACCAAATTCTGAAAACTACTGTATAGAATACTGTATGTGCACTGCCAAATAGTTAGCTGTTATTAGGTTGTTATCAAATGATGTTGCTTTTGCATGTTTAATTCAGAAAGTGGTGTAGTATGAATAGTTTAGTAGTATGCCAATCAAACAGTAGTCGCTGTTATTCTTATTAAACAGGAACTTGTGCGTTTTAACCTGATGTTGTGCTCTTTGCCCTCTAGGGGATGCTGTTGACTTTCTGTCCTGGTTTCTGAATGCATTGCATGGTGCTCTTGGTGGGACAAAGAAGAAAACATGTGAGTTTTTGTTTTGTTTTGATTGGTTTGAGTTTGTATGCTTGTTCTTCTTCTCAGTTGCATCTTCATAAGTACAGGGTGAAATCAGCTCAGTTGGCATTTTTCTCTTTTACAGCCATCGTCACCAAGGTGTTTCAGGGGTCCATGCGAATCTTCTCAAAGAAGCTTCCCCATCCAGATTTGGTAGGTGTCTGCTGGACAGTTTCTTAAATTGTAAAAAAATTTAATTAAATCTGATTTGTGCTTAAACCATTTAAAGTTTAGAAAAACTTTCTCTGTTAATTTTGGGATTGTTGTGAATATTGAACAGTGACACTTGTGCTAGTGTCCTACAAGTCAATAGAAAGGGCCGAAAAAAAATCAGTATTTGCAATGTCAGATTCGAGAAATGATTTTTTTGAACAGCCTCATAAGTTTCCGTGCTTGTTTCTTACAGCCTGCAGAAGAGAAAGAAGCCCTTTTGCTAAAGGACGAGTACCAGGAGAAGATGTCTGAGTCCACCTTCCTATACCTCACGCTGGATCTGCCCACTGCACCCCTATACAAAGATGAGAAAGAGCAGCTCATCATTCCTCAGGTTCCTCTCTTCAACATCCTGGCCAAGTTCAATGGAAACAATGAGAAGGTGTGAATTCACTTTCAATTTAAATTCTGAATTATCTTTGGCTTGCTTGTTTAATATAATTTTTTTTAGATTATTTATTTTTATTTTTTATCGACTAAAATGTTGAATTGCACATGTACGTTTTTGTGGAGACAAAGGCAAAATGGTTGTTATTGATTATGCGAAGTCTTTTCATGTAAAATGTAAAAAAATTATATTTATTATTTTATAAATGATTACCTTTGACTTTGTCACAGGAGTACAAAACATACAAAGAGAACTTTCTGAAAAGGTTCCAGCTCACCAAACTTCCTCCGTACCTCATCTTCTGCATCAAGCGATTCACGAAGAACAACTTCTTTGTGGAGAAGAACCCAACTATTGTCAACTTCCCCATCACGTATGTGACCACCAATGCTCAGGATAAATTAATTTACACTCTTTTAGACATTTCTATATTCTCTGTAAATGTATTTTGAAATGTTCTTGTTGTGAAAACATTCATGCAGGAATGTTGATTTGCGCGAGTACCTGACAGAAGAGGCGCAGGCTACAGAGAAGATCACCACCTACGACCTGGTGGCCAATATAGTTCACGATGGAAAACCCTCCGAGGGGTCCTACAGAATTCATGTTCTGCATCATGTGAGTGTGTCGCCAGCACTTGATTCCATTCAGAGCATGCCAGTACTGTTAATGGGATGGTTTGTATAATCTGGGTGGTTTCTGATGTTTGACAGGGCACAGGGAAGTGGTACGAGCTTCAGGACCTGCAGGTGATTGATATCCTTCCACAGATGATCACGCTCTCAGAGGCGTACATACAGGTTTGCTGCGCATTACTTACATTTATCATTCGCTAATAAAGTTGAAGGGGTTGACTCAGAATGATGTCTTTCTGTAAGTGGATATTACATGAATATTGTAGCTTTGTTGACAGAAACTAGACCAGTTTGGTTTGCTTTTGATGTTTTGGTCATGCAGCAGCTGCAAGACCAATGATTCATAAGTCACATCCTTCACACGCAAAAAGAAAAATTAGCTTCCTTTTAAACATCAAACTCCTTTTTTGCTATTTTCAGCACTGGTCGATTATAAGAAGTGCTGGTTCCCTCTTTCTTCTTGACTCTACAAACTGTCTGTCTGTGAATTATGCACAATTTCTATTTTCTTTCTTTTTTTTTTTTAAATGCATTTTGAGGAAATATTATAACTGAAGTACTGTTGTGGACCTAATCTTAATAAATCATATGGGTACTGAAGTCATTGCTATCCAAATTTTTTTTATTTTTATATGTATCACAGGGTTTCTATGGGTTTAATGAAGGTAAATTTAAGAATTTATGATCTTAAGACCTTTTCAAAACCAATTAAATAAAGTTTAGTCACTGAGTTACTGTTGATATTTTTTACAAGTATTTTTTTTTTTAGTTTTTATTAATATTTAAAAATTTTTTTTTTTAAATTGAAGTTAATTGTTTTTTGTAATTTTTACAATTGTAAAAAATATGTATTATGTATGTAATGTGCATTTTTGTAATTTTTTTAATTAATTTTTTATTTCGGCTAGTTTTACTTTTGTTTCACTACATCATTAAACTAAATGAAAATGAGAAATGTTGTCTATTAAAACAGAAATAAGACATGTTTATGCTTATTCAAATGTATTTTGAATGTATCAGTTTCTCAAACATTTTGCATCTCAAATAAATTCATTTTAGGATGTTTAGATACTTCATATTTTCATGTTGGATATTTCAGAGGAAGGATATTTATGTCATGAATTTATGAATTTAAGACTTTCTGCTCTGGTTAAAGATATTTTCAAGGCCTTAATTTGTGGAAAAGTAAATAAATATGTTTAGGAGCTGCAGAAACCCTGTATCATGTCTTATAGATCTCCTAAACCATGGAAAGTTGATGTTTTTGAGGCATCATCACCCAGCCTTATTTCACCAGATTCTTCTTTTACAGATTTGGAAGAGACAAGATAAAGACGATGGAGTAGGAAACCATATGGGGGCGTAGGAGGCCCAGAAACACAGCAGTGGTGAGATATAAATGAAATGTCATTTCTGTTCAGGCTTGAATGCACAACAAGATTTTAAGAATGAAGAGACTAAGTTACAATGAGAGAAGACATGAAACGAAAACCCTGATGTGTTTGATTTCATGTAACTGCTGAAAAGTCTGTAAGGTGAACATAACACATTTCTGTGTTCCTCTGTGATCTTTTTTTTTAATTATTTTAGTTTGATTGAGACTGTTTCTTTGCCTGTGAAGTTTGCCAGTTTGTAGGATGAGACCTTTTATTAAAGTTTTCAAGACTACAGTGTCTTTCATTCAGCTCTTTAGAAAACATGTATTGTGAATAATAAGCTAGATTGAAGCCTCCAAAATTAAAGTAGAACGTATTTGATGTTGCGTTTGTTCTAGAGTTGTTCTAAATTTAAATGCAATGGAAACTGAAAAGAAACATGGTTTTGTTGGTGAAATGAATAGGATTCAATTGATAGTTTTGAACAACACAAAGATGACAACATTCATGTTGTATTCTACCTTATTTTTTTTGAGAGATTTAATAAATGTTTTCAGGTATATTAGAGAAGATTGAGACCTTAATTTGAGTTGACAAAAACAAATGTCATGCCGTTGTCTCTAAATTAACAATGCCTTAAAATATGAATCTGTACAGTTGCATCATTTTAACACAAAAGTGAGGAAATAATGATTTTATATAATGTTACACAAAATGCAAACTATGTTAGGATTTCCTATGTTAAGTTGACTAGTTTATATAAATGACTAGTTTTGTTTACTCAGTGAGGTTCAGAGTATGGAAATACAGATAAAAGATATAATTGATAGGAAGTAGTTAAGTACAGGAACATTAAATACAAATTAGCACATGAAGGTCGTTTGAAACCGATTGAACATTCATCGTCTCCACTCTTACTGTATGTCTCAAATTTCATGATTTTCTGTGTGGCAAAGGGAATGGATAGAAAAAGTTTGGTCAAGTACAGTAAAAAGGTTGTTGCTTTTCTGCTCTTTGAATCTTGCTTGAACAATCACTTTCATTTGAGTCCCCTGCAAAGGTAATCTTCCTGTTGACAACAGGGAAAAACACAAAAAAGTGTTACTCATATCAGAATCTCTCCTAGAACACATGATGTGTTCAACAACCCCATTGTAAAGTTAATTCAAATGAGCAGTTATTACCTCACATGCAGTGATGGCTGGTTGTTTCCCATTGCTCTTCAGGAGCCTGTGGCCATGCAGCTTCACAAACCCTTCACACTAGGAGAGAACAAGGAGAAACGCTCCAAAGAGTCAGACTATTGCTTTTTTTAGTAACACGTGGCGTTATAGTACATCACTGCAGGAGATTGTGTCAGATATTCTTCACATGTGTGAATTCACATACTGAAAGGAGGTTTCAATATACTGTATGATTTATTGCTCAAATCAAATAGATTTTTAAAAGAATTTGGTCCCACTTCATGTGTATCTAATGTCTGTAATACACTATGTGCTCATATTAAAATGACTCATTAAATAAAATGCATTGTGTAAGTACATAGTAGTTAAAGGCATCTAATATACAGTGAGACCAAGGATTTTTATAATGCATTGTGATCATTACTTGAGGAATAGCATTCGGGTGGAGGTGGCACATCTTCTGGAGCAAGTCAGAGGTCTGGATCTCAGTGGCATTGTGACCCAAATGAAACTGGGAGAGGACTGCAAGTATCTTACAGGACTCACAGTCTGACACTGAAGAGGACACATAAAATGCATATTAAGCATGATCACAGTGTAATTTACACTCAGAAAGAATGATTCTTCAATTAGCTCTGTTCTGAGAAAGTCACACTTTTCCACAGCAAGCACCAAGTCAGAATATCATTCAAATTCAATACCACCTAGTCAGATTGAGTGTTTTGCTCCTAAAATTAGGTCATGTTTTGTAAACATCCAGATTTGTATTGATTGCCAAAGTTTGAAAGCTTCTTTTTCCAGTGATGAGACTGCTCACTAAATATCCCGATCTCAAGAGAAAATGCAACTATTTTACAATGTGTTCATTTGCACAAATTCATATGAACTAGCCACTATTTCACCAAAATGCAAAATTTTTATAAATTGCCTTAAGATTTACATTTTTATGCATTCAGCAGATGCAACTTACAGTGGGGCAAAAAAGTATTTAGTCAGCCACCAATTGTGCAAGTTCTCCCACTTAAAAAGATGAGAGAGGCCTGTAATTTTCATCATAGGTATACCTCAACTATGAGAGACAAAATGAGAAAAAAATAAAAAAAAATAAAATAAAATCCAGAAAATCACATTGTAGGATTTTTAAAGAATTTATTTGCAAATTATGGTGGAAAATAAGTATTTGGTCAGTAACAAAATTTCATCTCAATACTTTGTTATATACCCTTTGTTGGCAATGACAGAGGTCAAAAGTTTTCTGTAATTCTTCACAAGGTTTTCACACACTGTTGCTGGTATTTTGGCCTCTAGAGCAGTAATGTTTTGGGGCTGTCGCTGGGCAACACGGACTTTCAACTCCCTCCAAAGATTTTCGATGGGGTTGAGATCTGGAGACTGGCTAGGCCACTCCAGGACCTTGAAATGCTTCTTACGAAGCCACTCCTTCGTTGCCCGGGCGGTGTGTTTGGGATCATTGTCATGCTGAAAGACCCAGCCACGTTTCATCTTCAATGCCCTTGCTGATGGAAGGAGGTTTTCACTCAATCTCACGATACATGGCCCCATTCATTCTTTTGTTTACACGGATCAGTCGTCCTGGTCCCTTTGCAGAAAAACAGCCCCAAAGCATGATGTTTCCACCCCCATGCTTCACAGTAGGTATGGTGTTCTTTGGATGCAACTCAGCATTCTTTCTCCTCCAAACACGACAAGTTGAGTTTTTACCAAAACGTTCTATTTTGGTTTCATCATTCTCCCAATCCTCTTCTGGATCATCCAAATGCTCTCTAGCAAACTTCAGTTGGGCCCGGACATGTACTGGCTTAAGCAGGGGAACACGTCTGGCACTGCAGGACTGGCGGCGCAGTATGTTACTGATGGTAGCCTTTGTTACTTTGTTCCCAGCTCTCTGCAGGTCATTCACTAGGTCCCCCCGTGTGGTTCTGGGATTTTTGCTCACAGTTCTTGTGATCATTTTGACCCCACGGGGTGAGATCTTGCATGGAGCCCCAGATCGAGGGAGATTATCAGTGGTCTTGTATGTCTTCCATTTTCTAATAATTGCTCCCACAGTTGATTTCTTCACACCAAGCTGCTTACCTATTGCAGATTCAGTCTTCCCAGCCTGGTGCAGGTCTACAATTTTGTTTCTGGTGTCCTTTGACAGCTCTTTGGGCTTGGCAATGGTGGAGTTTGGAGTTGGACTGTTTGAGGTTGTGGACAGGTGTCTTTTATACTGATAACGAGTTCAAACAGATGCCATTAATACAGGTAACGAGTGGAGGACAGAGGAGCCTCTTAAAGAAGTTGTTACAGGTCTGTGAGAGCCAGAAATCTTGCTTGTTTGTAGGTGACCAAATACTTATTTTACCGAGGAATTTACCAATAAATTCTTTAAAAATCCTACAATGTGATTTTCTGGATTTTTTTTCTCATTTTGTCTCTCATAGTTGAGGTATACCTATGATGAAAATTACAGGCCTCTCTCATCTTTTTAAGTGGGAGAACTTGCACAATTGGTGGCTGACTAAATACTTTTTTGCCCCACTGTATATTGCATTCAAGGTGCACATTTTGATTTCAAATTTCAGTTCTTGCTTTTCTTGAGAATTGAAACTATGACCTCGGCGTTGCTTGCGCCATGCTGTACTTTTTGAGCTACAGGAAGAAAGATTTTCGTATTGTGTTGCTCTGGTGTCACTCATGCTACTCACATGACAGTGGCGTCTCTCGGAAGAGACACAGGCCTAGCGCAGAACAGATGGCATGTGGAGGGAGGGAGGACAACAGCAGGTCAATCAGCTGCTTTCCGTATGTTTCTACAAAGTTGTTACATGTGTCCTTATATTGTGAAGGCAAATAGTCACAGATTTTCTCCAGAAGGTTCACTATAGCCTCCTACAAGTCAGACAAGCAAAATGGGATATAACCCAGGAGCAGTTTATATTCGGGCAGTTTGTGGCTTAAGTAAAATATGAACATTTTACACTTCTTAAAATGTAAACAAGATCTCCAACAGAAGAGTTCTTACTTCAGTTCTCTCTTTAGGCAACATGCTCTCTATTGTCTTTATGAAGAAAATACAGAAGTTACAGATGGGATTGAACTGAACCTAAGAAAAGAAGTAGAACTTGAGAGTCATGGCAATCATATATGCACTAAATAAACAACATCAGAACAGAGCTCTAGCTAATGTGTTTTTATGATTAGTAACATGGTCTCAAACACTTAATCTTGTTTCATAGTGAAACCTTTTTTGAGTATTTACACAGTCCATTATTAAATAAATTAGTCAAGTTTATATATATATATATATATATATATATATATATATATATATAGCAATGGTATAAATACCCAAACAGATGAGATTTGCTATAGTAAATATTGCTTTATTTGAGTGTATGGTATATATGTGGGTAAAATTGGATAATTGGATATACATACAATAGTTGTCAAATGAAGTTAGTAATTTGTTTTTGTGGTGATATTGAGTATCAGTATCACAATGACAATATGACATTTGTATGGTTTTGTTTTCAATTAATAACATTTTGGTGTAGTGACAAACCTATTTCAGCAAGAAGTACTATACACTTAAAATAAAGGCTCTTTATTGGCAGAGCTGGGTAAGGATTGCATGTAATCTGGATTGCGTAATCAGATTCCAAAAATCAAGTAATTTAGAGTATATTACATTTTATAATGCTCATAATCAGATTACAGTTACTTATTATCGATTGCATGATTACATATTATTCACACAATGGCAGTAAATCATCCATAATTTGATTCTCCCTAATTCTTGTTTTTTTTCTCTTAAAAATTTTCCTCTCTAAAAATCCTACCATGTGTAATACCATTTAGCTTTGACTATATTCACAATATAGAATAATCATATAAATAATTTTGCAATACAATGCTTCTGAATTTGGCTGGAAAAAAGTACCTCAGTTAATATTTCAATAATTTAACAACACATTCGCATTGTTTACAGTTTGATGATGCTTAATGGTCACACTAACATGCAGGTAAACAAATTAAATATTTCTGTTTTTAGCGTTTTAGGGTTTAAATACTTTATTTTACATTTTTATAATCTAATCAATCATTAGCTTTTTATTAGCTCACAAACCCACTGCAGTTCTTACAGCCCAGTTAGGGAAACCCTGGTTTAATATAATGTTTAATGAATTTTATGTCGTTGATGTAAAAAAAAAAAAAAAAATTTCTTTCTCTTTGTTTTTTATATCAATATGGTACATTTAAGAGTAAGTTTAAAACAAGTTTGATAAAAAGTAATCTAAAAGTAGCCTAACTTAAAAGTAGTCAAAATACATTACCTAACATGAGTTTACTAAGAAGATTAGGTTACTAACTATGGTTTTCATCATGTAATCTGTAACCTGTAATGGACTATAGTTTGTAAGTAATCTACTCAGCTCTGTTTATTGGCATTGATGGTTCCATGAAGAATCTTTAACATCCATGTAAACATTCCATCACACAAAAGGTTCTTTATAGTAAAAAAATAAGTACAAATGTTCTTCACATTAAGGGAAAAAAAAATGTTCTTTTAAGAATTTCTCACTTAAAGGTTCTTTGGGAATGGTTCCCCACAAAGAACCTTGCAACGAAAGCCCCCTTTTTTAAACGTTTAAAGTGATGTGTATCACTGCCGAATATTATAGTTTAAGGTTTTGGTCGTATCGTCCACCCCCTAAGCAGTTTCATCAAGAAGTCGATTAACAATCATGCCATAAAACCTTTATCTTTAGTCCCCAAGTGTGCAAGCAACTTAAGGAATGAAACCATTTGATGGTGTATATAGTGGGGAAAAAACCTAGAATTTTGACTCAAAATTTGACTCAAATCTATTAAAGTCAGACTCAAGTGTTAACTTTGACCAATCTAACACATACCTCTTGACTAGTTCCTCTTGAGGGTTTTGCATAGAGCAAACCATGCCTATTCAGGCCAACGGTGAGCTCTGATGGTGCTTTTCTCTCAGACTGGCTGCCACACAGTCCCAACATTGAGCATATATCACCATTTTGATTCTGTGATGAGGGCAAAAGCATCTGTTTTTTGGTGTATGTACTCTATATGTAAAATATTTGTATTTAGATTTAAGAAAAAAATTAAGTCATATAGTCAAAGTCAATTGATAAATCTCCATTGTAGTTGGTAATGAAAAGCAGATATTCTGCCAAGTGTTTAATATAATAAATAAAGCCCCCAAAATTGTTCTGGCTACTAGAATCACCCACTGTCATGATGTTAAACTGAGAAGTACTCACTGCAAATGCACTGAAATGTCTGATGATCACATGTACGTATGTCTTTGCTCCATCCATACACAAAGGGATGACGGGGTGTTCATAACAAAACTTGTCCAGAGCTTTTTCAATGAGATGCTGTGAAGAATGAACAATTCAAGACCATTGTACAAACAACTCCAAATCATTCATAACAATGAACTTAAAAACCATGTAATTCAGTTGCAGCATCAATTCAAAGCAACTTATTACAATGACAGAAACTACCTCACATGGTTTAACTGCCATAAGAAAGTGAAACTAGCTTTTTACTTTGAAAATAATGCAACTGCAAATTTCACTTCTCTAAAACAGAAAATAGATATGAACTGCCATGAGACAAGTCTGGCATATAGAAAATAAAGAAAACTATGGACTTAAAAGAGTTCAATTAAATTAAATAAATTTCAATTAAATCTTAGTATTTGTAAACATCACAAACACAATTTCACCTGAGAGTCTTGATTGGAGAGGATTTCGGTCAACAACTGTACAATCTTCTTGCAATCGTTGCACATGTTCATCTAAAGGATGAGGACAGTGGAATATCATGTTGACTTACAGTCATCAGTTATATTCTGTTGACTATTTGATGTATGAATAAAATCTGACTAGATATTTAACCAAATTTCAATATTAGTGCATTTCAGTGCTTAAAACCACAAACTCTCACAACCTCTTTTTTTTTTTTTTTTTTTTTTTTTTTTTAGGGTTGTATGGGTAAAAGAGAAATCTATGTTCACTAGAAAGAAGGAAGTGTAAAAATGACCATATACTCAGATCTTCTTTTAAGGTTCACAGTTCACAGATGTTGATATGATCTATCAAGGGTTGCAATTCATGCAACCTACCTTATATACAGTAAGTATAGCATTCTGCAGCCTGCAACCAACCTTATACAAATAGTATTCATAGGACAGGATAATAAATGTAACAATGATAATTTATCTACTAATGGTCCAAGTAGAACCTGATCAAGTAGAACCTAAGTGGAATCCTACCTATGTTATTGATGTGATGCTTTCCAGGTCTATTTGTTATTTATTTAGATTTGGATTAAGCATGTACCTGTGTGAGGAATAATCTGTGAGCTTGACAACGCAAGACCTTTACTGCTATTGTGCAATATAAGAAATAAAGTTAGTAGCCTATACTTGCAAGTAATAAATAAAGATAAATGATCAGAAACAACTAGGCTCTATATAGACAGACAAACAAACATATTTTATTTAAATAAGCAAATAAGACCTTTGGTAAATCTAAATAAATAATTGTCAATTCAATTGCTCTGATTGCCCACTGAAGCTAAGCAGGGTTGAGCCTGGTCAGTACCTGGATGGGAGACCTCCTGGGAAAAACTAGGTTGCTGCTGGAAGAGGTGTTAGTGAGGCCAGCAGCAGGTGCTCACCCTGTGGTCTGTGTGGGTCCTAACACGCCAGTATAGTGACGGGGACACTATACTGTAAAAAGCACCGTCCTTCGGATGAGACGTTAAACCGAGGTCCTGACTCTCTGTGGTCATTAAAAATCCCAGGATGTCTTTTGAAAAACAGCAGGGGTGTAACCCCGGCATCCTGGCCAAATTTGCCCATTGGCCTCTGACCATCATGGCCTCCTAATCATCCCCATACACTGATTGGCTTCATCACTCTGTCTCCTCTCCATCAGTAAGCTGGTGTGTGGTGGGCGTTCTGCTGCACACTGGTGGTGGATAAGGAAATTCCCCCCTTCTATGTAAAGCTCTTTGAGTACCCAGAAAAGCGCTATATAAATGTAACAAATTATTATTTTTATTATTAACTGATCACTATACGCCAGAGCTGCCCAACCCTTGCTCCAACACAGCTGTCTGTAATTATCAAGTGCTGCCTAAGAGAGTAATTAGCCGGTTCAGGTGTGTTTGATCAGGGTTGGTTGGAGCTGAACTTTGCAGGATGGTAGATCTCCAGGAGGGTTGAGCAGCCCTAATATACGCCCTAGTCTAGTGTGCCTTTTTTCCATGGAGAAAAAAACATTATTAAGAGTAATTTCTCCAAAATGTTGTTGACCCGAAAGCAAAAACAGGTCATTTGTTAAAAGAAAATTAAAAATTAAAAGACTTTAATAAATATATGAATTAACTTAGACATGGTGAGTAGTTAATAACTGAAATAAAAGGTTATGTAACCATGTAGTCATAGCATTCTCAGTTTATGAACAGTGTAAACAGTGTAAAATGCATCTGCATTTTACTGTACATGCAAGTTGTTGTTTTCAATCATTGGTCACTCACCATGGAAAGGCTGGGTGTTTTCGGTTCTGTGAGCTGAAGGTCTACACTTTTTGCCCATCCTATAGAGAAGCCAGAGCATGTCACAGTGTTGGGTGTAACTAGTTACTAGTAATTAGTTACAGTAATTTAATTACTTCTCCTTTGAAAAAATAAAGTAAGGGATTACTCTTATTTTTTCTGTAATTTAATTAGTTACTTCTTATGTAATCGAACTTAATGCTATATATAGACTATAGAACATTTATATACAATACAATAGTGGATTTAACATCAAAATTTAAAGTCTAACCTTAAAATGCATGCTTTTTATGTACCCTTCTCACTTTAAATACTTTGATGAGTTAATAAGAATACTGATAACACTTTAGTGTCCAATTCTCACTATTAAGTTGGTTATTAATATGGAATATTGGCTGTTTATTATTACTTAAAAACACATATTAATGTCTTATTTTGCAAGACCTTATTATAAATCCTTAAACCTATCCAATTCCTACCCAATTCTTAAACTTAACAACTACTTTACTAAGTATCAATAAGCAGTAATTAGGAGTATACTGAGGCAAAAGTCATAGTTAATAGTTAGTTAATAGTGAGAATTGGACTCTAATCTAAAGTGTGACCAGAATAATTTATGTAGTTATCTATTATTTATTTAAAAGAACCGTTTCATGTCTATCCTTGTATCATTAACTTGTTGAGGTTGATATAGGTTTTAGAAAGTAATTAGTCATTAGTAATTAAATAGTTTTTGGAAATTAATTTTTGGAGTAATTTGTACAGTAATCTACAAACCCGATTCCAAAAAAGTTGGGACACTGTACAAATTGTGAATAAAAAAGGAATGCAATAATTTACAAATCTCATAAACTTATATTTTATTCATAATAGAATATAGATAACATATCAAATGTTGAAAGTGAGACATTTTGAAATGTCATGCCAAATATTGGCTCATTTTGGATTTCATGAGAGCTACACATTCCAAAAAAGTTGGGACAGGTAGCAATAAGAGGCCGGAAAAGTTAAATGTACATATAAGGAACAGCTGGAGGACCAATTTGCAACTTATTAGGTCAATTGGCAACATGATTGGGTATAAAAAGAACCTCTCAGAGTGGCAGTGTCTCTCAGAAGTCAAGATGGGAAGAGGATCACCAATTCCCCCAA
This sequence comes from Spinibarbus caldwelli, assembly GCA_039654775.1. Classification (NCBI taxonomy): domain Eukaryota; kingdom Metazoa; phylum Chordata; class Actinopteri; order Cypriniformes; family Cyprinidae; genus Spinibarbus; species Spinibarbus caldwelli. The sequence continues at coordinate 9,633,787 of CM077223.1, forward strand.
TGCTGCGGCGAAAAATAGTGGAGCAATATCAGAAAGGAGTTTCTCAGAGAAAAATTGCAAAGAGTTTGAAGTTATCATCATCTACAGTGCATAAATTCAGAGAATCTGGAACAATCTCTGTGCGTAAGGGTCAAGGCTGGAAAACCATACTGGATGCCCGTGATCTTCGGGCCCTTAGACGACACTGCATCACATACAGGAATGCTACTGTAATGGAAATCACAACATGGGCTCAGGAATACTTCCAGAAAACATTGTCGGTGAACACAATCCACCGTGCCATTCGCCGTTGCCGGCTAAAACTCTATAGGTCAAAAAAGAAGCCATATCTAAACATGATCCAGAAGCGCAGGCGTTTTCTCTGGGCCAAGGCTCATTTAAAATGGACTGTGGCAAAGTGGAAAACTGTTCTGTGGTCAGACGAATCAAAATTTGAAGTTCTTTTTGGAAAACTGGGACGCCATGTCATCCGGACTAAAGAGGACAAGGACAACCCAAGTTGTTATCAGCGCTCAGTTCAGAAGCCTGCATCTCTGATGGTATGGGGTTGCATGAGTGCGCGTGGCATGGGCAGCTTACACATCTGGAAAGGCACCATCAATGCTGAAAGGTATATCCAAGTTCTAGAACAACATATGCTCCCATCCAGACATCGTCTCTTTCAGGGAAGACCTTGCATTTTCCAACATGACAATGCCAGACCACATACTGCATCAATTACAACATCATGGCTGCGTAGAAGAAGGATCCGGGTACTGAAATGGCCAGCCTGCAGTCCAGATCTTTCACCCATAGAAAACATTTGGCGCATCATAAAGAGGAAGATGCGACAAAGAAGACCTAAGACAGTTGAGCAACTAGAAGCCTGTATTAGACAAGAATGGGACAACATTCCTATTCCTAAACTTGAGCAACTTGTCTCCTCAGTCCCCAGACGTTTGCAGACTGTTATAAAAAGAAGAGGGGATGCCACACAGTGGTAAACATGGCCTTGTCCCAACTTTTTTGAGATGTGTTGATGCCATGAAATGTAAAATCAACTTATTTTTCCCTTAACATGATACATTTTCTCAGTTTAAACATTTGATATGTCATCTATGTTGTATTCTGAATAAAATATTGAAATTTGAAACTTCCACATCATTGCATTCTGTTTTTATTCACAATTTGTACAGTGTCCCAACTTTTTTGGAATCGGGTTTGTAATTACACTGTTGAAGATTTAATTAGTAACTCGTGATTAATTACTTTTTTAGAGTAACTTACCCAACACTGGTCAAGTATTTACATAATTAATATGGAGTTGTATGGAAACAACTTGACTAAGTAATACCAGAAAAACGACTGCCTTCGAAAAATTGAAGAGCTAATTCTGAAGTCTATTATTGAGGTCTAAAATTTAATTTAATTCACTTAATCCTTTTTTAGTAATATTAAGCATTTTAATTATTCAGTTTATTGTTATGGTCATGCAAAATATAGTAAGCTTTATTTAACATTTAAAAACTCTTACCTGAAGACAAGGTAGAAGTGAAGAGAAAAAAAGTGATGCAGGCAAACTGCATGATGTTTTAATCAGTGCTCTGGAGTGAGAAGTGCTGCTGCCCTGCAGTTGTCGTAAACCTCTGTGTTCAACTGATGAGCCGCCCAAATGTTTTATAGTATTTTGATGAGGAAGTAGCTGGTTTAATCACCAGCCAATGACAGTCTTCCTGATTCGCTAGATGTACCGGTAGGTCTATTTGCATAGGAAGCCTTGCATGACATAAAAAAAAAAACCTTACTATTCATTGGCTATTGTTATCTAGTTATGTATGGTAAGATAAGTCATAGGTTATGGACTTTTTTGTATTATTTACCTTGTACTGATCAGGGGCACCATGAATGGGGGGAGAGGGTAATTTTGGAAGTAATTTTTTACTTTAAGGAAATAACACTTCAGTTTCCTCCAAAATACATTTTGCTTGAGCATCAAGACAGGCACATGAAAAGATATTGAACAACAATAATGAACTGTGTATGAACAGAATCAAACAAATGGACAAAATAATAACTGAGTTTTTAAAAATTACCCCGTTCCAAAGTTTACATATTGAATCTTAATACTGTGTGTTGTTACCTAGATGCTCGACATCTGTTTTTATGTTTTGTGATTGTTCATGAGTCCCTTGTTTGTCCTGAGCAGTGATTTAAAACAGAGAAGTGAAGAAAAGAGGTGAGTTCCCATAATAGCTCATACTGTAAACTCTATATTCCTACACTTATACAAGCTTAGAGCCTTTTTAATTAATTTACCTCCCCCTTTTTATCACAACGTGCTTCATCCCTTACAAAAATTAACCATGGTTTTATTATAGTAAAAGTGTATGTTTTTTTTTTTTTTGGCACAAATTGATTACAATTTGTATAACCATAGTTTTACTACAAAAACCATGGTTAAACTATGGTTAATGTAGCAAGACCAAATTTAATTTGTGGTTACCGTGGTTTAACTGTAGTAACCATGGTTTTTTGGTTTTATTTGTTGTAAAACCATGGTTCATTTTCATAAGGGATTGCATGAGGTTATGAAACTGTAAGCTTCTAAATGTAGGCTAGAGTTTTGTTATTTTTTGTCATGTGTTTTTTTTTTTGTCATTTTAAAGTCAGTAATAATAATAATAATAATAATAATACATTGGCGCATAATTAGGCTATTTTTATGTTCGTGAGATTCTCCTGCACACAGTTCTGTTTGAGTCCTTATGGCGTAATTACGCGGGACTTCATAAAGCGCGAAACTCACCATGTGAGGAGTAACGTTACAGTCTTATCAGCAGTGTTTACCGTGTTATAGCGTTTTATCGAGTTGATTATGGGACAGCGACTGTCTCGTTGTGAGAAAGGGGAGGTGTTGAGTGTGTGAACAGGCTCAAACCCCAGACAACACTGACACCCACCGACCACATGGCGGAGCTCCACCCTCGTCCTGACGAGACGCCTGTTGTTATCTGTGAAGGAAGCGGGAAGGAGAGGCAAAAAGAGGGATTTTGGAGGTTTGCCGCTTTTTTCTCTTGTTTCTTTCGCCCCAAGTCGACCAAAGCTCAAGGTGAGCAGGTGGAGCAGGGTGAGGTGGACCAGGACACTGATGAGGCCCCATCCAGTAGGTGTAATGATGGTACAAGCTCTCAACATGCAGGTTCATTACTTTTTTTCCATGTGATAAACATCATTATTACACACACACACACACACACACACACACACACACACACACACACACACACACACACACACACACAGGGGCGGACTAGGCCAAAAAGTGGCCCTGGACTTTTTGGCACAGAGCGGCCCACCAAACCCGGTCCGCACCACGCCATAAATGACTGGCATACTTCTTTACAATGTAATTTGTCTTTTCTGGTGTATATGGCAGAATGGAAAATAATTTTAAAGAATTTTTACGAGGGACAGTTTAATATCACTAAAGTTAAATAACTATATTATATAATCAGTCCGTATGACACAATGCTCTGGTATCATCTAGAAGACTTGAATTGTGCAAAATGCAGACTGTTTTTATGGTGCCTTTCTATTGGTCATATACAGTATTTGTCAAGCTGATATCTTCAGCTTGAAAGCACAGATACTATTTGAACTGAGCTGGACCATAAATCACTGAATCAATGATGAACTGACTTTAACTGAAAATTGAGTGTTTACTGTTGTCCTTTTGCATTTACACATTATTTTCTGATTTAATATTGTAAAGCTGCTTTGACGCTGTATTTTTTAAATATGACAGGCTCATTACTCATAATACATGGAAAATACAGTTTCAAATGGACTTTGCTTTTCCATTTGAAATTTGGCAGTCATTGTGCATTCGTGAAAACGCAAACAGTTATGCAAGATTTGCAATTGTGTTTGGATTGTCACAATTTGTCACGTGGAAAACACAATTGAAATTATAATTTGCAATTCCTTTTGAAAATTGCCTGGAATATCCTTTCATAAACAGGCTCTATAGCAGAGCACACTGCTCTCAGCTGTAGATCTTTGCTTCAAAGCTTTCTAATGTTTGACAATAGTTTACCCAAAAATGAAAATTCTGTCATTAATTACTCACTCTGGTCTGAAAGCTCTCGGATTTCATATAAAATATCTTAACTTGTGTTCTGAAGATGAACGAAGGTCTTAGGGGTTTGTAACGACATGAGGGTGAGTAATTAATAACAGAATTTTCATTTTTGGGTGAACTATACCTTTAACTACCCTAAGCAGTGCACATCTACCTAGGAGTCTTTATATACTTGATATAAATGTCAAAACATCTTTAAGACTGTCTTTTTAAATTTTAATTGTCAATGTCATTTCACTGTGTATTTAAATAGTTAAACATGTCAAAATGTAATTGTTAAACTTAAACGGACACGTCATTCAGAACTAATTTTCTTATTTATTGCAACTGTATTTCTGTGATTTTTGCATTTGCTGGAAAAAAAGAAAAAAAAGAAAATTGCATGTTTGTTATTGGTAAGAATTTGAACACATTTGTGAATGTCAGTTGGCATTAAAAATAATTTTTAACAGTCTAAATAACCTGTATTCTTCATTATTTATTAATCCATGATTGTCTTGTTAAGCATAGGCAAAATTGTGAGAATAACCCAGCAAGAATAACCAAGAAACACAAAAATGCAAACACATAAATGGTAAAAATTACTGTATCTTGGGTTTTCTCAACAACCCAGCCTACTGGGTTAAAATGTGTAAACCAGCATGCTGGGTTCTGTCCAATGTTTACCATGCAGTGCTGGGTTGCAGATTGGGTTATTTTTAACCCAGCCATTTTTAGAGCCTAGACTCTATAGTAAGATTGAGAATGATTTTTATATTTTTAAACATTTTCTTAGACACGTGAAATCACGGAAGAAAGCATAGAGATATACATTAACTCTTATCTCATGTCTGCTGAAAACTGCTGTTTTATGTAGCCTACATTGTGACGAATAACGTAATGCCATTAAAATCTGAGAAATTTGAAAAGGTCAGTAGTAGTTTTCATTCCTGAAAATTAATGTCTGATCGTTTAACTTAAAAAAAAAAAAGGGTTTTATTTATTTATTTTTTATATCTTAAACGTACAGCATACGGTTGGCAAATATTGCTGAATTGTCATCATGTCTAGCTGCTTACATCTTACCTCAGCTCGCATTCAAGTCGCGCGCAGCTCAGCGTCTGTGAACAGTAAATCCAGCCTTCTACACTTTGATTGGCAATTTCAAACATTGACATTGACAAGTGCTTTTGAGCCGCTGCACTGAGCCAGAGCACGCTAACGGGCCATTCGTCTGGGCCGATGATATACATACATTTACTACAACCCATTTTTTATATATATTACGCAAAGGGCCGCCACTGCACACACACACACACGATATATGTTATGTTTGTCTAATTTGTACAATTTCTAATTGTGTTCGAGGTCCCTCAGTAGCTCATAGAGGAAGAGGGCCAGCCAATTGTCTGGTGGGCTGACACAGGAGGCTCCTCCATCCCTCCAGCTTCAGCGTCGTGCAGGGCTGGTAGGCCTTGGTTGCTTCTATCTTGGCTTGAGGCGGTTATTTTAGCATCTTAGCTTGAGGTGGTAGTTTTAGCATCTTGCTTAACTACTTGGATGCGTACACATTATAAATAGTTTAGTTTAGGTTAGTGAAGTTAGCCCCTCCATCCCTTCAGTCTTAGTGTCCTGCAGGGCTGGTAGGCCTTGGTTGCTTCTAGTACCTTGGCTTGAGGCGGTTCTTTTAGCGTCTTGCGGAACTACACACGTAGGGATGTGTATAGTAAATAGTTTGTTTAGTTTTACCCCTGGTTTCACAGACTAAAATGAGCTGAGCTGTTTCAACTGAAATAAACTTGCACTGACTGATCTTAAAATATATCTGTGCATTCGTTTTGTCTCAAGATGGTCACCACACCAGTAATGTTTTTTCTAAGGCATGTTTATAAAAATTACTTAAATGTCCTAATTGAACTACGGCCTAATCCTGGCTTAACCTAAGCCATGTCTGTGAATCCAGGCCTTAGTTAAGTTAGTTAACTACTGCACCATCCAATTATGTTTTAATAATGGAATCACCCAGAGCTTCCCAGATCTCCCTGTCAAGCCCGTCCACAAGTTCTTCTCACTGCTGTGCCTGAGGTTTCTGCCTCTGGCATCTGGGTCCCAGAGATCTGTGTCACAGATGCATCAGAGGTTTCAGCCGTGAGCACAGAGCTCCCTTTCTCAATGGATTTGGGCCCAGAGATCTTGTCAGGGTCACTCCAGTAAATGTAAATGTTGCCCTAAAGATTTCTGATGTTACGTCTCCAGAACCTGCTGAGGTCAGAGAGGACGGAATCAAAGGCACCACAGAAGTTACTTAACAGTGCACATTTTCAGAGCCACCCTGGTCCCAGAGCTTCTTGCCCTGGCCTGCAGATTCCTGTATTGCAAGCCCAGAACCCACTACAGTTCCAGTGCTCTGTGTCATGGCAAGCCCCAGTTGCAAAGCTTATCAGAGGTTACTGACATGAGAGCCTGGGTCACACTAGTGCCCTCTGGTGTCCAAGCTGCTCCAGTCCCAGAGCTCCTCTCTCAACCTCCCTTGTCCAAGAGGATTCTGTCAGGGCTGCATCATAGGATCCTCTCACGGCCCTTGTGTTTCCTGTCACTGGTGTGATTCCATATTACACTTGTGTGCCATATTAAAAAGACTTTGTGACTGAGAGGGAAAACATATCTGGAAACGTTTCTATTCAGTTCTTGAGAGGTAAACCCTTTTGCTTATATTTATCAACTTTGAATGTTATTTTGAATAATAAACTCACCTAATAGCTGGTTAAGTAACAACAAATAGGCCTAAATAATTACAGGATTTAAAGGAGTTTTAGGGAATTAAAAGGACATTTCTGTCGTTCTATTGTTTTGTTTAACATCGTAAAACAGTCATCAGATGTTAAATGTTTAGCTACTGTATATATTATATCTTACCTCACATTCTTGCACACTAATTTCTGCTTTTTATATCTTTAACTTTTAAAAATTTTTGTCATCTTAAAAACAAATAGATCCATGCTTTGCAGCATGAAGAATATAGAATATTGGTAACATGTCCCCCTCAGTGTTCACAGATATTGCATTAATTCAAACAGCACACAAGCGTCACACAACATCATTCTTTGTCTTTTTATTCAATAGTAAAATCTCCCTTCATTACAATATACTTAACATCACAAATCATCACGTTTGTATAAGGTAAGATAAAAGAATAAATAATTAAAAATTAAATTCCAAAGTGATGATTTGGTGACCCCCGTGCTCCTGGTGAGCCCATATCTGTAAACCCCATAACTGGTATTAATATACTATGACATGAAAACTGCATTTTGCAAAGCTGTTTAAAGAACATCCTCCAGATTTCCAAAGCTTCAAACGACATAGTGAATGTTGTAGAATGAATGTTGTAAAATAAATAAATAATTAAATAAATAATAAAAACTAAAAATTTAGCTATTACGGGATCTGGAGAACTTTATTAGAATTAACATAGCCTATAGTTTTCCTGACACGTCTATGTATTTTAGTCACACTTTTTTTCAAGGTCCAATTCTTACTATTAACTAACTAACTACTTTTGCCTTAATAAATAATTAATCCCTTAGTACTAATTTGCTGCTTATTAATAATTAAAGTAGTTGTTGAGTTGGATCTATATGGTCATGCAGAATAAGGCATTAATATGTGCTTTGTAGTACCAAACAGCCAAAAGGCTATGCTAGTAATATTAAAAGTGAGAATTGCTCCTTAAAATGAAGTGTTACCATTATTTTAATAGGCCTATTACAGAATACCTGAGTAACAACCGCTTGTATCGCATGTCCATTTAAAATATAAATACCTCATTTGATTTCAAAGTAGTCACATTCGCTGTGAGTAATATAGCCTTAAAATAATAATTCGTAATTTAATGTTGCCTGTACTGAATTCATATAAAATTTTGAATGGACAACTTTGTCTAACTTTGGGTGGCCCAATATCAAAGGATGTCGCTGGCACATTAGAGCACAAGAGTATCACGCCTCGCGCAAATAAAAGCCTGCACAGTTTCGAGAAGCAGTGAACTTGACAGCTCTGCTCTCCTCTGATGTGCCTCACGGATCAGAGGGATTCCGCGGAGACTACAAGATGACAGGGGTCATCAGGGGCCAGCTGCACACTTTAAAAGCACTGTCCACAGCTCGGCCACCCCGATCACTCGGACCTCAGACGAGCCAGGAGGAGGAATCGGACGCGTTCGATCGGGTCACAATTGAAAACTTTATTGATTCGCAATGGAAACCCATCCAGTCATACTGTTCGCTGTCTTTGTGGTTTCCTTGATGCACACTGGCTGCGTAACGATCGATAACGCACTCATGGGAGAACATGGTAAAGCCTTCGTAGGTTCATATTCCGACTTCAGTCTCCAGTCGTATCCAAGGTACCCGCTGTACATGATGCAGTTATACAGAGACTTCAGCGGTAAGATGGCAACTACTCCAGCAAGTGTCGACCACCCATCTCTTCATCAGTCTGACTTCGTTCTAAGCCTGATTGCACAAGGTAAAACATCCACTACAATACGCATTTTACTTTAACCTGCCTAAATTATTTTTGTATGGAAAATGTACTTAATGATACAACCATGTCATTTGGACATGTGGAGTGGTGGCACCATAGGCCTACTCTTGGAAGCAGCCTATACCTTGAAGTGCCATGCAAATGGTAAAATGAAAATGTCTAATCATTCATCAGCACCATAGTTTGTATTTCATTACAATTTTGTATGTGGCAGACTCTTTTATCCAAAGCAACTTAGATTGCATTCAGGGTATCCATTCTATCAGTACATATCAAGTAATATATCAAAGTACCATGATATTGCATCTGCCTTCGAACTGTACAAGTAAGTTTAATTTGTCAAGAATAGCCTGGGTCCGAATACAAGCAAGCAATCAAGCAAGATTTTTCGTGTTAGTAACTTGCACGTGGGTATCTTGACAGATGTATTCAATAAAGGCACATGATTTTTAAAGAAGAGTAAAGCTACAACATCTGGGGTACTTGTGGGCTCATTATCAGGTCCGTCGCTCTCGGGCTATCTTACCCTCAGCTTTTACAACTCAGTAGTGTCACAATGCTTATTCAACTTTAAAGAGCTGGCTGTTTTATGTGCACGGGTGTGTGTATTAGCCCTTCAGACGTCTGTTAGAACGCGAGGTTCAATACACATCGCTTGTCAAGCAGTTCGTCCGTCTTGACAGAGTGCTGACAGAAACTGTTGTTGCGGGTACTGAATCAGCCTCACGAAGCTTCGTGAAAATAAACTGACTACATTTCACTACCTAATTTAAATTATGCTATTTTTTTTTTTTAAATAATCACTAAATGTAGGCTAATGGGAAGTGTAAAAGTAAAACTTTATTTCAGTAAATGAGAAAAGGTAAATATTTAGTTGTGCTGAAAAAATGTCACAACAAAAAATAAGACATTCTACATTTAGCCTTCATTTTCCTTATGAAAATATAATTAATCTAATCTAATTATAATTAATGCAATTTTCCTCTCCTACCGAAACACGTTAAAGTAAGTCTCCGGTAAACTGGGAGAAGAGTAGACATCAGTGCATATTTTACAAACTATAAATGTATGGTTTTTGCTAGTACTTATGTGTATTTAACTGTCTGAAACCTAAAATAAGCATTATATGGTTGAAAACACTGAATATTTGTGATAACATGACAAGCGCTCATGTGATCTGGCTCCGCGCCAGCTAACGCGCGAAAGCAGATTTGAATTCAGTAGTTGATCACGTGATGCACTGAACGTTCTAATCTCAGCGGTGTGATCATACGCGTTAAAGGGTTAAAATATTTTGGAACGTTTCGTTGTGCTTCGTCAACATTTGAACGCAGGAAATCATCTTTTGTGTGAATGCGCCATTAATTTGATCCAATTAGTAGGCCTAGCTAATTGCAAGAGGTGATTCGAATATTTTGTTTATTTTCCAGACTGTCATCAAGTTGGTGAGCGATGGTCCGTGACTTTCGACATGTCTTCGCTCTCAGCGACTGACAGCATTCAACTTTCGGAGCTGCGCATCCGTCTGCCAGCGTTTTCTGCATCCAGACGCGTTATTGTGGACATCTTCCACTTACGTAAACAGCATTGTGAGGATTCGGTGTTTTGTCACCATAAGCGACTCTTTATAGGCAGCATCAAGTCGGTGCCCGGCACTTCAACATCAACCTGGAGAGTTTTCAATGTCACGGAGCTGCTCGAGCACTGGCTGAATCAGAGAACTGAGGCACCTGAAGACGGAGAGGACAGCGGGAGCGGGGAAGACTTACCTGAACCTGTTACAAATAGCTGGCGACGAAAACTCCAGCATCCCACAGCAGAACGAGTTATGATTGTAGTTTTCTACAAAAACAAACTTTCCCGCAGTGGCCAGCAGCGTGCCTCCAGCTTGATCAATACAGTGGCGCACTCCAAATATATCGTCCTGAACCGGGCACCAGACGCAGCTCAAGCTCGTCGCCACAAAAGGAACCGGGTCGAAAGGATGCGCGCAACGGATGAGAGAAACGCGACGGGAATAGTGACGCCTCTAGAGCAACAACAAGGATCACTTTGTCGTCGAGTCGATATGTGGGTGGATTTTGATCAGATTGGATGGGATGAATGGATCGTGCACCCTAAGCGTTATAATGCTTACCGCTGCGAAGGCGAATGTCCAAGTCCGCTGGATGAGTCTTTCAACCCAACAAACCACGCCTATATGCAGGTGAGATACTTAACAGTACTTAACATTATTGTATAATACACACACACACACACACACACACACACACACATATATATATATATATATATATATATATATATATATATTAAATTATGCAATACATATATGCAATATGGTCTACTATGCAACATGTTTTTTTTTTTATTTGTGTTTTTTTTTTTGGGCCAACAACGTAAAGTGTTTAATAGTGTTTAAACAAGGGATAGTTAGTGGTACTATATGGGTGCTAAGACGTGCTGCTTGCTTTCTTTTTCCAGAGTTTGTTGAAGCTTTACCATCCGGAGCGCGTTACCTGTCCGTCATGTGTCCCGACGCGCCTCAGCTCGCTCTCAATGCTGTACTATGAAGGAGACGACGTGGTTATGCGCCACCACGAGGACATGATCGTGGAGGAGTGCGGTTGTCAATGAAGTGTGTTGCTGTGTTTTCATAGAAGTCTGACGATGCAATTTCAGTGGGCTACTCTGATAACGATTAAAAGGTTTAATAACATTCCATTCAATTAGTCTGAACTAAAGAACGTGTTTTTGGAGAATTTCAAATGAGAACCACTGAAATGTGCAAAATAGGGAAATATTTAATATTTAAAAGAAATAAATGTAAATATTTTGTATTGGGATTTTTTTTTTTTTAAAGGAGTGTATATTTTTACTTAATGTACATAGGCTATGCATATATTTCATTTAAGGAAATGTAATAAGTATTGTGATCAAATGTCATGTGAAATGTGTTAATTTTTTATTGTCTTATCAGCAGGCTTGATAAAATTTTATATAAAACATACAAAAAACTAATAAAGCAAAACATGATTTCATATTTTATTTTGTTGACTTTTTTTTGTTAGTATAACTGATATTTCTAATGCTTGATGACATTGGTGGCTATAAGGACCTACTGAACAAACACATAGTTGAAATGCATTAAAGGAATAGTTCACACAAAAAAAGGAAAATTTGCTGAAAAGGCCAACCAAAACGTGCATGAGTTTGTTTGTTTGTTCATCAGAACAGATTTGGAGAAATGTAGCGTTACATCACTTGCTCACCAATGGATCCTCTACAGTGAATGGGTGCCGTCAGAATGAGAGTCCAAACAGCTGATAAAAACATCACAATTATCCACAAGTAATCAACACATCTCTGGTGCATCAATTAACGTCTCATGAAGTGAAAAGTTGTGTCTGTAAGAAACAAATCCATCATTTAGACATTTTTAACCATTACAAACTGTTTTTCCAGCTAAAATATGAGTCCTCTTTCCATATTGCTTTCTTCAGTGAAAAAAACAAAAAACCAAAAAAAAAAAAAAACCCATCTTTTCTGAATCATGAGAGAAATATACACAGACATAGGTATGTGCTAGATGTGCACAGTTCTAGACTGTGGGTTTGTATATGATGGGAAAGGACAAAAGGGGATGGACTTTTTCACTGGAGGAAGCATTATTATGGATTATGGACCGGTATTTTGATCAGAAGTTACGGTTTATTGTTAAATGATGGATTTGTCAGCCTACAACCTTCAGATTCTCTCAATGAACACACTGCCTTGGTCCTTTTGTCTAATAAAAAGCACCTCTTCTTCATGTCCCAAAATCCCACCAGGATGGGAGCTGTGAGAATAAGTATACTAAATGGTGTTAAGAAGGAAAAGTATTTGAAGGGTGGGTGTTATGTAGAGGTGTCAGGATCATCACATTGTATGTAGATGTCATAATTAGAGTTGGGTGGTCTGCGAGGTTGGTGTGCAATAAAGCTGCTGTTAGGCTTTGTGTCATGGGCAGCCCAGATGTGAGCCTGTTAACGTATTTACTATGTCAAGATGCTTCACTTAAAAGGGCTTCAGGATTGCAACCAAAGGAAAATAAGCATTCAGCTGTTTGGACTCTCATTCTGATGGCACCCATTCACTGCAGAGGATCCATTGATGAGCAAGTGATGTAATGCTACATTTCTACAAATCTGTTTTGATGAAGAAACAAAGTCATCTACATCTTGGATGTCCTGAGGTTGAGTAAAATTTCAGCAAATTTTCATTTTTGGGTGAACTGTTCTTTTAATGCAATATATTGCAACTACAAGAGAATAGTAAGTAAAAAAAAAAAATTTATTAAAAAAAAAAATAAAATAAAAAAGGGTGACCACAAAATTCCGTTTGTGAGTTTTTATTTCTTTATTAATTCTGTAAATGTATCTTCAGCTGGTGTACAGGGTTGAATATTTCTATATATTTATATAGACAGTTAAAATCTTGTCTGATTCAAAGACCTAAAGTAGCAATAAAAATAAATACATAAATAAAATGAAAGAAACTTTAAAGAAGCACAATGCTTCTATATTCCCACAGGCACCCCCCTGAAATCTTGTTTGCTAAGATGCTATAAGTACATCCATGACATTAAAGTATTCCCAAGTTCCCAAATAGCAGATCATAAATTCCCATTTGCAAGTGCAAAGCATTCTAATTAAATATAATTATATATATATGTATTATTAAAAGATGTATTAAAAACATCTTTTCTGTGCAAGTGTGCATTTTGCATTCCTTTTTCATAAGTAATATGCTATTGCGTTTATATTGATTTCAAATCATTCGGTAGTAAATAGGAGTATAAATATCCTGTCATTTTGCAACAGTTCACATTTTTGCAAGAGGTTGGTTTAAACCATTGCTTAGACATCAAACAATTGCATTGCTAATTTGACCTATCCTTGCTGCCATACTGGAATGGACCGGCCCAAATACTTTTCACAGCCACTGTGATCTGTGCGGTTTGACTTTTGTTCAGGGAGGGACTCGAGGGAGGACCCATCACATGCCAGCAGAGTGGCTGCATTTATTTTTTTCCTAGAAATTCAACCTTAAGTGCTGGAAATCTCAAACCACAGAAATAAGAAAACCTGAAACCTGAGGAAAAAAAACCCACAAGCACATAGGATATGAATAACGAGCTTGTTGAATTTTATATCCAAGCCCAATAAAAAAATATTTTAATAATCCATCTGTAAAATGGATAATTAAAAACAATAATATATTTTAATGGAAGACATGCATTTATTGTTTTCTTTGTTATTAATGTGCATCCTTATATTAAATGATTTAATGAACAACATTAAAACGTTAAAAGGGATACTTGAAAATGTAGATTTAGTAACTTGAATGTGGTGCACAAAGAACCACAGGCAATGTAGATTTAAATAACAATGCTACAGCATAACATACAATGCTACAATAAATGGCCTGTATTTGGTATTATGCTCTTATATTATCAGAATCTGAATTTTATTCCCACACATATGAGATGCTTGATTTGAGGTTTTAAAGATTATTTTGTTTCATCCATTAAATTCACTGGATAATTTCAGGTTGAAGTCTGTATGTTGTACTCAAATGCAACATAAATTGAGAAGTAAATAACTGATCTAAAGTTAGACTGCTGCATGGAGGCCATGCAGTCTGGGCATCAGTAGAGATGATGGCCAGCCAGTGCTGCGGTGATCACTGTTTGCATAATATAATATAATGAAGAGAGGCGCATGGAAACTACAGCTCTACAACTAGACTGGCTGTTGTTGCTAAAAAACCTGCGGAAGAAAGATACGAGTGGTTGAATTGCTGGAAAAGAATAACCTCAGTGCAGATCCAGATAATCCACTTTACATTTAGTTTGTGCATGTATATGTGTGTGTGTGTGTATGTGTGTATGAAGTCAGCTCTGTTCTGTTGTGAGACAGTGAACAGTCTGATCACAGTGCTCAGTGGCTACGTGTCTTCATCAAGCTTAAGAGAGGCAAAGAATGTGTCTGGAGTGTTCACACCATGTGTGGAGTGCCTAAAAACTTATTACACATCTAATCATATCAGTGAAAATGTTTGGCATAAAACACGAGAAACAATACAGATTGTGTTGTTTTCCCTAAAAAGAAAATATAGTGCACACCATGAGTATTAGCATCATCTATAATGGTGGAAAAAAAGTACAATGACAAATATACTGTTAACAAATGTTGTCTGAAAACGAAAAAAAAAGAGAAAAAATTCTAACCTTTCAGTAAAGTTATTTAAATTATTATTATTATTATTATTATTATTATTAGTAGTAGTAGTAGTAGTAGTAGTAGTAGTAATAGTAGTAGTAAATGTTTTGCCAATAATTGGCAAACCAAGCCATCTAATTGCCATTAATTCTCATTTAGATTTATTTTTTATAATTTTTTTGTACCAAAGTTATCTAGGGCGTTTGGAGCTCATGAGTTATATAAGGCAAAAATAAGGCAAACACATCAAAATATCAGCCTTATTAGCATGGGGAGCAAAAATAAAAACTTAAAAGATTATTAGAGGTGACACAAGGGCAATGTGTGGGCCGTTGTAAACATGACAAATGGATGCACTTGGTCACTAATCATGCTTTCAGATTCCACTGCAAACCTGTAGAGTAAAGCCTAGTATACTTCAGTTGTCTATGTGTGATTACAATATTTATGCATAAAAGTATACTTTGGGATTAAAGGGATAGTTCACCCCAAAAATAAAAATTCTGTCATCATTTAGGGTGTCATGTCATTCCAAACTTGTGTAAATCTATGCTTATATTGAACACAAAAGAAGATATTTTGAAGAATTTTGAAGAACCAAACAGTTGTTGGTTCCCATTGACTTCCATAGTATTGCTTACTATGGAAGTCATCGGGGAGCTTCAACTGTTTGATTTCCAGCATTCTTCAAAATATCTTCTTTTATGTTCAACATAAGAAAGAAACTCATACAAGTTTGGAACAACATGAGGGTGAGTAAAGGATGACAGAATTTTCATTTTTGAGGTAAACTATCCCTTTAAGTTATAAATTGATATGGGATATAAGGGATTTAATATTATATAAGAGTATAGCAAGGACTAAGGATCCTGAGGAAGACTCTGAAATCTGGACATACTGGCCTCAGAAAAGAGAAAACAGAAAAGAAATCACTGGAAGGATGATAACTGCAGGGATGGCAATAATTGTGACATGTCTAGGTAAAACTATGTTGATTTTTGGGCTGCCAAAGTTAGTGAGTATAATGCCATTCAGTTTGAATATATAGAACAGGTTTCATTCTCTTTCATTCACAAGTCTTCTTGACAAGTATAACAAGTAGGCCTGTTTATAGTAATGTGAAGGTATCAATAAAAAATCTGGTAACACTTTACAACAAGGTCCTATTAGTTAACATTAATAACACATTAACTAACACAGAATAATGAGCAGTACATTTGTTACAGCATTTATTAATCATTGATAACATTAGTTAATACAAATCCTGCTCATTGTTCATGTTAGCTCAAATCCGTTAATTATGAACAGATACAACTTTGATTTTAATAATGTATTAGTAAATTGAAATGAACAAACTAAGATGAGTAAATGCTTTAGAAGTAGCTTTCATTGTTAGTTCACATTAACTAATGTAGTTAACTACTGTTAACAAATGGAACCTTACTCTAAAATGTTACCAAAAATCTTTTTTTGTTTTTTATTCATTAATAATGAATATTCTGAATTATTACCTACAAAACAAATCACAAGATTAACTGTGAATAATAATTTAATCTATTGACAGCCTTAATCTACATTTTACGAATAATTTTACTTCAGTGAAAGGTTAGACTTTTTAACTATCATTTCTAACAATAAAAATAAAAATTATTGCTTTTTTGCTCATAAGGATTCAGAAGAAAGTCCCCCCACTAGTGGTTATTTGGAATAAAGCAAATGCTGAAGGTGGATAATGCAAATGTTAATATAACGCTCATAAGCTCCTCTGTGCATATCGAGTTATTAAGAGGAAGCTCAGGGTTCATATATGCAGAGGTATGCAATGTATATAGAACAAAAACCAAAATCTCGCTGCAGCGCTGCAAACGTGTACATATAGAGCCCCACAGTGATTTTAAAATATGTCCAATGTACTGTATCCCACTGAAAACATTTAAACTGCACAAATTGTTACCCTTGAGCCTAGTATATCTCAGGCAACACAGGACTTCACAGCTCATTTGCTACACAATTATACCTTGACAACACACAAAACAAGACTGTTGGACTGAACAAGAATTCAGGAGCAAGTATTGAGACAGCAGCATAATCATCGCATAGGTTGTTGTCATTTTTTTTTTTTGGCTGTGGAAAAGAACACACACACGGAGAGTACATTCACATCATATTTGAGTGCATATTATGTATAATACCAGTACAAGAGGGTTAGACTCCTCCTGGTGGGAAACCTTTTCGGTAGTAGTGTGTTCTGGACTCGCTTGGAAGACTAAATTTCAGGAAACTCTTGCTGGATTCGACTAAAACTAGCTTTCGTGTCCCATGTGCCCCCAAACCACGGTGTTAAGCGTATGCATCCAGTTGGCCAAAGTCCTTCCCCTCAGCATTTCACAGCCCTTGCGGTACGAAAGTATTTTCTCACCTCATGATTGCTTGCAGTCAGTGCTGTATGTAAAGGCAGGCCATGCGACAGCACTTTCACATGCTGATATTGAGATTACAGGAAGCACTTCTCAGATGCTTGCTTTTTTTCATTGTTTGGTTTCATTTTATAAGAAATCATGCCTCTAGCCACTAGTGTTTGTTTTGCTTGTTACAAAAAGTCAGAAAATCTCTTTTCGTAGTTGATAGCCATCGCCTATCGTCAGCGCTCTAGTTCAGTTTTCTTCTTTATTTGATAGCCCATCATGTGTCAGTGAAGGATGGTTTGGCTGTAGGTGTCAAGTCCTAGGTTGGAAAAATAGAAAGGAAGGTTAGAGTGAATCTGAGATCTTACAAGAGTCATGACATTCAGAACAAAATAGCAGCTTGACATGGTAGCTGGTCCAAGGTGGTCTACCAGCTCTTATCAGCATGATTTACCAGGTCAAAACCAGATCTACCAGCTGGTACAGCCAGATAATTGCCATATCAAACTAAGAAAAAATACAGCATGCTTTTATACAGGTCTCAGTGACACCAATTACCAGTTAACAAAACTTAAAGAAATGTGTACAGGATCTTTAAAATATTTCAGCAGAACATCAAAATTAATCTTTAGAAAATTACGATTTGTGCTTTTAGTACTGTTAAAATAAAGGTTCTTTATTGGTATCAATGGTTCCATGAAGAACCTTTAACATCCATGGCACCTTTGCAGGTTCTTAGTGGAAAAAGGTTCTTTAGATTATTAAAATGGTTCTTTTAACAACTGTTCTCTGAAAGGTTCTTTGAGGAAACAGAAATAGTTATTTTATGGCATTGCTGTGAAAACCCCATTTTGGAACCTTTATTTTCAAGAATGTAGCAAGACATTATTCCAAAACCAATGCAATTTTCATAAACATTACACAACATCCAACAAGAATCCAAAATTCTGTAATTTCAGTTCTAGTGTGATTCTTATCAGATCCCGTTAGGATTCCAAATTATGAGAGGACAGGAATAGGATCCTGTATACATTCTTTTATAGGTTTTTTTGACCATATGTAAAATACATAATCAAGAGTTATTCTGTAGCTAAAAGGGAGGGAGGGCGGGCAGACAAATGCTAACTGGACACTTTCATATATTAGTTGGAAATGGATACGATGTCAGAGTTAACGCAGTGAGGTGATACGTGGGTTTTTAATAAAGTACAACACCCATTAGCATAACTGAGGGCACACTTTATACAAAACTAGTAGATGTATCTCTATGCTTAATAGTTAATTTTCATTTTAAAATCCTTGCTCAATCAACTGATTTATAGGCCCCTATTGCTTTCATTGTCCAATACACTATCAGAGACATTGTTCCTTTCAAATACACTTACTAGCTGTAAATAAATAAGTTATCAGTATGTTTCTAGAAAATAACTTCTTATATTATTTAGAACTCCAACAAAGTTGGATCTGATGGCCTCAATTATACTGCTGGATAATTAAATTCAATGTTTTAGTTTTCAACATTTTTCAATATCATTTAATTCAAACAACTTTAAAATAGAATACCTGGTTCATTCTCAGAAACAGTCCATTCTGTCCCCATGACTTACTATTGATATTATTAACAAGACAGAATGTAGTCCAATTATTTATTAAAACTGTTTAAAATATTCTTTTACATCAGAGTATTAGTCAATTTGTGTCAAATTCATTACCAAAAACAATACCTTGCAATCTACACCAATTCTTCATTTGGTGAAATTCTAATATTTTATATAAATAATTATAATAACTGATACTAAAATCATTTAAATAGTTGTCTAAAGTATATCTAGATCTGTTAATAAGTTTATGGATTCCCGATTTTCAACTACTGTACCTTAATTCAAAAGTTTAGTGTTTTTTTTTGGATCAAAAGTGACATTTATAATGTTATGTTATGTTATGATTTTATTTAAAAAAAAAAAAAAGTATCATAGCTTCCACAAAAATATGAAGCAGAACAACATTGTTTTCAACCCTGATAATAATCAGAAATGTTTATTGAGAAGCAAATCAGCATATTAGAATGATTTCTGAAGGATCATGTGACACTGACGGCTGGAGTAATGATGCTGAAAACTCAGTTTTAACATCACAGGAATAAATTACATTTTATAATATATTCAAATAGAAAAAAAATAATTTAAAATTTCACAATATTACTGTTTTACTGTGTGTTTATCAATCAAATGCAGCCTTTGTGAGGCTTTCAAAAACATAAAAAATCTTAAAAACCACAAACATTTCAACAGTAGTGTAATACTTTAGGATTAGGCTTATTAATGTTATTTAACTATTAGTACTTAGAAAGGCTCTAATTGCATATTTAGGATTGAGGGTAATACACTCTTAAAGGGGTCATTTGATGCGATTTCAAGTTTTCCTTTCTCTTTGGAGTGTTACAAGCTGTTTGTGCATAGATAAGATCCCTGAAGTTGCAAAGACTAAAGTCTCAAATCCAAAGAGATATTCTTTATAAAAGTTAAGACTCGACTACGCCCCCCTAAAAAGGCTCATTCAAACACCCCCCCTCCCCTATTTTTCCGATCACAAATGCAGACATGGTAATGTTTACGCGGCGCGATGCAACGCAACGCGTAAAAAGACAGTATAAGTCTTTATAATCAGTAATTATGTCCCCACTGGATGCAACAAATGCCTCGTTTGTAATGGGTTTTATTGTTTTTGTGTCATCGCGCCGGGACACGGCATGACAATACGTTAAGGGGCGTAACATTTCCGTCTCATGCTTGAGGAATTCGGCCAATCACAACGCACTGGATAGCTGGCCAATCAGAGCACGCCTCGCTTCTCAGAACAATGAGCTTTGTAAAAATCGGTGCGTTTCAGAAAGGTGGGGCATAGAGGAGCAGCAATAATGTATAGTATGTGGAAAATAATGTTTTTTTTTAACATTAAACCGCATAAACACTGCATTACACCAAATACACAAAAATACTGTTCTTTTTAGCAACGTCATATGACCCCTTTAAAAATAAAGGTGCTTCAAAAGGTTCTTCACGCGATGCCATAGAAGAACCATTTTTGGTTCCACAAAGAACCATTCAGTCAAAGGTTCTTTAAAGAACCATCTCTTGCTTACCTTTTTATAATCTGAAGAACCTTATTTGTCACAAAGAACCTTTTGTGAAACAGAAAGGTTCTTCAGATGTTAAAGGTTCTTTATGGAACCACTTCGACAAAAAGGTTCTTCTATGGCATCGTGAAGCACCTTTATTTTTAAGAGTGTAGTTTAAGAATTGGACGCTGAGAAACCTATATTTTTTGATCACTAATGGTGTCTATAGTACTTCAGGCCTGAGCTGGAAAAATATGATTTCTTGAAATTTAATTGAATCCCATTGGTTAGCAGGATTACATTAGCACAAAGTGCAGCAATGTCCTGTACCTGCAGGGAGGAGTGAGTCAGACTCACTGCTTTACTCTCCGCAGACTTGCACATTTGACTATTTGAGCACCTCCCCTCTTCACATCCACAACATCCGGCTACGGCGGCGAGCAGGTGGGGCGGGAGAGGAGAGGAGCAGCGGAGAGCGGCATCCAGGGGAGGACAGAGAAATGAAGGGATGGGAGTGTGAATGACCAGAAACAAAGAGTAACGGAACAGATGGAGAGGGCAAAGTGAAACAGTTAGGTGATGTGTTAATGGAAAAGAGATCAAGTTCAATAAGCAGAACATGCAATAACACACAAAACAAGAAGATAGCATGGAGAAGATAACGGAAGAGAAACACGGTTCAGGGGAAAATAAATGGGAGAGGATAAAGAGAACAGGAGAGAGAGAGAAAAGCAAATAGCATCAGAAAAGGCCAACACAGAAGGATGGGCACATTCACAGTCTGAGCAAAGAGAAGTTTAATTAAAGTCGAGCGTATACAGGGAAACGTGACATCAACCATAGAGAAACGAATGAGAATAAACATCAAATGTAGTTATCAATGAGGGTTAACTGGGACGCCCATAAAGAGGAATCACATATGAACCAACCTGGTGATGTCATTTCCTTTACAAGATCTACAAAACACAAGATATACAGTGCATAGTGCTTACTACACTGTAAAAAGTGGTAACCTGCAATAATTACCTTATAAAGAGCTATTTCTACCTGCTTCAACACATAAAAAATAGTTTTGTTGGTATAAATGTATATAAGTTGCTTTAGTGATGTTACATAATACATTTGACTTGAATAAAACTGGTTATTTTAGATGTTACCATTTTTAGGTTACCATTTTTTCCGTGTATTTTAAAAAATATGCTTTAAACAGTAGTATGCAACCGAGGTAAATTTAATTTAAATTAATTCTGCAAACTGTCTCATCACTTGTCAGTCAGATTAAATAATGAGTAAAGAAAAAGATGTTAAATATGGGTTGATGATTTTGCAAATGGATACTTCTGTATACTGCAAATTTGGGCAGATGTAATAGGTCAGTATTCCATGCACACTGATGTTTGCATAATGTGCACAGTACATACTGCAGAAATAGTAGTATGAGTAGAGTAGCATGGTAGAATATAACATATTATATTTAGTCCTACTAAATGACACAACAATAGGCCTCCGAAATGCAACCTTCAGTGTTATTTTTTTCTCCAAATAACATTGAACATCATTAATTCTGGTTCTGACTGATTCCTCTTTTTGGAACAGGAAAAAATTCAGGAAACGAAAAAAAGTGCCCAAAAGAAAGAATAATGATGCACTGGGGTGAAATTAAGCACTATAATCCAATGATATGATTATCAGTTCTTCATGACAAATTCAAATCTTACCGGAGTGACCTAAAGTAATACTAAGCAATCACTTTTTTTCTAAATATTAATGTAATATAAAGGACAACTATAATAAAGTCTAACAATTCTAATATTAAGGACAATTTTAATAAAGCTTCTAAAGTTTAAAGTGTATCTGTATAGGCTTCCAAGCTTCTCACATCATCCAGAGCATATATTGTCCTCCCAACACTTTCAGGACCTTGGAACATGCTATTTTTCCATTCAAATGTCCTTTTCCTCAAAAAACCGGAGAACTCTTGTTGCATTTCTTAAAGGTGAAGTGTTTAATTTCCTTTAAAGTATTCATGGAGCATTCTTACAGATACATTATCTTCAGGTTGCATTTATAGGCTGCATCTTCTATAAGATCAATGCAAAAAAAAAACAAAAAACAAAACAAAACAAAACAAAAAAGACAGACAAAACTTCGGTGTTTCCTGGTCTAAGCCTTCAAGCATCTAGCACTTTGCATATTCTCCTTCAAACCACACCCTGTCAGCCCAGCGAACTCAAAAGCCCACCTTGCTGTCACGGCCCAGGACGGCATAGCTCATGAACTGTTCTCCATCAACATCTGCCTCATTGATATCCTGCGGCAGCCCTTCTATGATGAGCTCCTGACCCCCTTCCTCTCCTTTTCCTCTCCGGACCACCTTCCTCACAATCTACATCATGGATGGGTGAGATCATTGAGAATCGGTGGATGAGCAGAGGGTGCATGAGAAAGAACGAAGGAGAGGAAAGTGAAGAGATGGGAAACAGTATAAGAAACATGCAAAAGTAATGTCTGAATGTTTGACAGAAAGGAAATGTGTACTTTAAAGCTGCACTTAAAGTTAAAGTAAAATTGTGCAAACCATCTATTTAACTCTATAACAGGATATGCTGAAGGTCAAGTTCACCCTCAAGAGCATCTCAACGTAATGGTGTATTTCTTTGTCAACCATTATGTTGACTTTATCAGCCATCATGTTGACTTTAAGAACTGTTTCAAAATTTAGTGAGCTGCCTTGCTCTCTACTATCTTTGCACCCCTAACCCCATATGTGACACATTTAGCGTGCTTTACATAGACTGTATCTCTTTCACTCTACATATATATATATATATATATATATATATATATATATAATGCATTTGGATTGCACAGTTTTAGCATAAAGAAACCAATATGTATCTCTTTCACTCTCTCTCTCTATATATAATGCATTTGGATTGCACGGTTTTAGCATAAAGAAACCAATATGTATCTCTTAATATCACTCTATATATATATATATATATATATATATATATATATATATATATATATATATATATATATATATATATATATATATATATATATAATGCATTTGGATTACACGATTCTAGCATAAAGAAACCAATAAACTGTTATTCATACATGAAATGTCAAATTTAAACCAGGTTTACATATGTAGTGTCTCATCATTAAACCCAATTTGTTTCAATCTCATACATTTGAAGTAACTGAATATTGGCTGTTTCACAGCTAGTCATATTTTAACCATGTTCATACTTTTAAACTGAGTGAATGTAATTGTTTTCACAATGAACAGATTTATGCTGATTCTCAGCAATTTGAATAAATGCATCTTGAAAATATGATTATTTAAATAAAATTAAACAGATGCAAATAGGTAATAACCAAATATAATAAACTATACCATCATTTTTTGGTATAGAGTGCAAAAATCTTACCTGCTTCTTCTTCCTTTTTTAAGATTTATTTTTGCCGTTTTTTAAATCTTACCTACTTACCTGTTTCATTTAAACCTGACAAGCATGTATTTCATTAAATTTGTTTGATTTAAAACTTTGTAATGCAAGTGGATGGAAATGTTATATTAAATTCAAATACATAAATCTTAAAAGTATTAAAATCAAAAACTTAAAATCTTAAAGGCCTAAATATTTTTGAGTGTACCCTAATAAGCATAAAATACATGGTAGACACAATTATTGGGTAAAATAAGCAATTGAACTTATTTTATTATTTGTAAAGTTCACTACTCAATGAAAATTATAAGATCACAGACCCTTTTCTCTTTTTCAGGGTTCTTAGAAGCAAAAGTCATCAGAGTTGGGTAAACTTCTAGCAGTGAATGGAAATGGCAACTAACTAACTAATTACCTAACTAAATATCTATGATAGGTACGGAGATCAGAAGAAAGAAAGATGTCACATTTACAGTCACTCCTTCAGCCGTTGTATTAGAAACACTCAAGTAGCACCCTTAACTCGTTTTCTGAAATTTAAAGGGATTATATGTCAAATTCAAAAACGCTAGTTATTAGTGACACCGAGGTGGCCGTTAAGTGAACTGCAGCCAGCAACTTATTTGCTCATGCTCGCACTGGTACACATGTAACGTATGAGAGAATCAGACTGAATCAGTGCCCTGATATACTCACAGTGAAGCTTTTTCATTCTTTGCTTAGAATTAAAAAGAAGTTACTTTTGCAGTGATACTGTTAATGAACATCCAGACCGACATTCTACAGTATTTCATAGACAAACTAGGAAGTTGGAGAAGGTCTCGTTTTTTAAAATTTGTTACCCTGTTTACAAAAACTGTGATTGAGATTTGAAAATTCTTACATATAGCCCCTTTAATTGCATAGTAATACGACACAAAGTGTAATGTTATAAGTGTATATTACATTTTGTTAAAAATAAAAATATAATAACCTTTGCTAAATTTACAATGTTAATAACTGTAAACAGTCTGTGAAAAGGGTCAATTCCACATTTCTCTCTGTGCCATCTCGGATGGACTTCTTTCACATTTTTACATTTGTCATAATGTATTCTGGGATTGTCTTCTCCGAGAACGATACGTGAGAAGCTTCCTTAGAATTTGGTCTAAATGAGGTAGCCTACTTTTTGGCACAGCTGCTACATCAGTTGAATTGATGTCTACGTGGGCAGCTCATTAATCTTTGAAACATCTTAACAGCTTTGCACAGCTTAACAAAATGATTGTTGAGATGCATTTGAAATGGATTTCACATGCTAATGAGTGGTAAATGAAAAAAGCAGGATGAGACTGCTGACCTTTTTGGTGACGATGTTGCCATGCTCATCTGTAAATTGCTCCTCGCTCACTTGCTCTCCTGGAAGATCCTCTGCCTCATCACCCTAGGTGAGATATGACAAAAGCAACTTAAAAAAAAAAAAAAGTGACATGGTCTATTGTGTGCTTCATGCAATCTTCGATTTGACATGCTCGCAATCGTCCTGTCTATAGTCAAAAAATGTTGACCAAAGGTCAGAATGATCCGTATTTAAAATCTGCCTTAAAAATGAGCAGTTTATCTCTATTCTACTACAGCGTTCCTGTGAAAACAAGGACTTGAGAGAGTGAGCATTAGTTGGCTGTCAGATCAGGTCAGATAGCAACACCTACTGCCTCTCTTGAATTGAATGATTATCTGAACTTTTTCAGGTTTCAGATTTCACACCTTCACTGCTTAAAGGTGCTGTTAAGAGGATTATTTTACTCTTTGTATAAACATATTTGAAATGGATGAATCTCAATTGCATGCACCATTGCAATCCAGGAGATCTTGAGCTCCTTTTGAAGCACACATAAATATTTTATGGAATTCTGAGTAAAAAAATGGCTGCAATTTCCATACTTATGCATAAAACATTAATTATTCTAAAGGAAACACTGACAAACCACCCATGCAAAAGCTAAGGCTTCGATGCAGAGGCCCATGTATCTATCATGAGTAGAATACATCACTATAGTGTTTCTACAGCTGGTATTGTGGATTTGTGATGCAGGGTGATAGAAATGCCACAATTTAATGCCACAATTTAATGATTAAATGCATAAAATGAAAACAATAAAAATGTGAAAAATTATATAAAATTAGACAATAAGTCTTATATTCATTATATTTACTAGGACCGCTACAAAGTATTTTACCTTTGTTACTGTATTTAAGTACATTTTTCAAGTATTTGGAATATAAATCACAGTATTTTTATTTTTCTACTCCAAGAAGTGATAATGATGTCCAATTCATGAACGAACTGATTCTCTTCAATGAACCCATTGAAGTGGTTTGCAAATCGTCATGAATGATTCACTTTGCAAAACTGATCTGATTGCAGCTGTTGATGATATAAATCAATCGCATTCCTCCTAAACTGTTAACATATTTTGTACATATCTGTTTTTATATAATCACCACACATTTAGTTTTTCTTCCTTTTTAAAATAGTATATGGTATCTTTTATTTTCACTTGTTTGCACACTTGAATTATCAGTAACTTAATTAGATATTATAATATACTGAAGTTTAATATTTTAAAGTTTATTTAAATACTTATGTCTTCTTCCATTCTAATCTTCCTTATTAAAATTGCACAAAAAAAGCAAAATAAGTAAATAAATAAACATTGTTCATTGATTAGTACTTTTTACTTTTAATACTTAAGTACATGTAAAATCAAGTACTTTTGTACTTTTACTAAAGTTAAATTAAAAAGGAAACTTCTATTTTTTAAAGAGGTAATATTTTGTCAGGGTATCTGTACTTTTACACAAGTACTTAATTTATGTACTTTGTCCACCACTGAAATTACTTAAAGTGGTCTTGACATGAGGAATACATTTTTTGTTTTATTAGATCTTTTGATATATAAGAGGCTATTGCATTTTAAAAATATAACAAAAGTTTCAGACCTTTATTGAAAGGTTTTAAAGGAGACAAAACTCCACAATATATGAATATATTTTTGTGTCAAAAACTACCAAATTTACAAGTGAACCTCAAGAAACATATTTAAAAAGCATGTCATGACCCCTTTAAAAGTTTAGAGTGTCCTTCAGGAGGTCAGCAGGCAGGAAAGGTTGGCAATCTCCTATAAATAGTATAAAACCAATCGTAATTTATAAAACAACTGATGTAAAAAAAAAAAAAAAAAAAAGCATAAGAATGCAGGAATTAAGCATGTGTCAATGACTAGACTAACCTCAAATACAGAGCTTGTAACATCAAGTGTTTAGTGCCATATGGCTGCTTTAATATTCACCTTAATGTTCTATAAGGACAATTTCATACTTTACTCACACTGAATCAACTAGTTGTTCACTGTACTACTGTTCTAACAGGCCACTGGTATTTCATGCTTGCTAGCAGGAGTGCACTCAAATGAGGTCAAATGAAACTGAAACCAATCACTCAAGTATCACTGTAATCCCCTAGATTTACAACCTTACACATTTTACTACAGCTGAAGTTGAATGAAGTTGAATTCTCTTTTATGGCAGCGTCTATAAGAAATATCCTGGATTAAATATCGACAGCAATCGTTGGTACCTTCAGTATAACTCTGCGGCGCACAACTCGAGTGGTGACATTTTCCTCTTCATCAGCCACACCTTCATTCTCACCCAACTCACGATCCAGCTGAGTGTGAATGTAGGCCAGCACCGATCGGACAGAGCTGCTGGCGATATGCAAGACGTTTTGGCAGCTGATGACCATGAAGGCCAACAGCACGAAGCTGAACAGCAGCTCAGTCACCAGTGCCCACATAGTGTGGCGGTCGCTCTCTCACAAGCACTCAGAAACACGCTCCAACAGTGAGGTGAGGTCCAGAGATTTGGGGAAGGATGTTATCTTCCCCTAGTTTCCGTCTTCCACTCTTTCCACAGCTTTCATTTAAAGAAAGCAGGCAATTCTTAATCCGAGCCTATTTCTTCCTCAGTCATTTCAACATTCAGCTGTGTTGGGAATGTGCTTGGCTTTAGCTTCCTTTTTTTGACCGCACTCTCTCTCTCGCCCTCTCTCTCTCAACCTTCCAAAAACATCTCCCTTCTGTCTAGTGTCTGATTGCACATGTGATCTGTATGCTTTAAATACCCACAATGTGAGGACAACTCTCTTGTTGTGGCTCTTAGTTTGTGAGTGAACGAACAGCTGCTAACATTTCAGCAACAGCATTTTCACACCAGGTGCCTCCTTTGGTTTACATGTAGTATTACACATTTCAACTAAGCTGACATTTGTATCAACTACAGACACAATAGAAATTTTCATTAGAATGTTTATGTCAGCTTATTTTCAAGTTTCATGCTATTTTTTATTTTTTTTTAAAAACAAAGACCTTTTTTCCTCAGATGTACACTACCATTCAAAAGTCTGGAGTTAGTAAGAATTTTTATGTTTTTTTTAAGTCTCTTATGATCACCAAGACTGCACTTATTTGATCAAAAATACAGTAAAAACAGTAATATTGTTGAAAACAGCTGTGTTGCTTCATATCTTTTGGAAGCTGTGATACATTTTGTCAGGATCTTTTGATGGATAGAAAGTACAAAAGAACAGCATTTATTTGAAATAGAAATATTTAGTAGCATTATAAATGTATTTACTGTCTCTTTTAATCAGTTTAAAAGTTTTATTACTTAGCAATGACACATTTTCAAATTAAAAGATGTTACTGACTCTAAAGTATTGAACAGTAGTGTACATTGTAAGCATATTTCAGACAAATGATAAAAAGTCAGTTATTTTCCTTTATCATTTAAGCACAATTTTCACAGCTAAAAAAAAGCACACTGTGTCTTTGAGAAACCATTGTAGTTCATGACCTTACTGTCCATGCTTTCTAAATCCATATATAATATTCCTCCCCCCACTAGCCAGTGCAGCAGGAGCAGCCCTTTTGGATGACAGAAGGAGACCAGAACTATATTTAGAAACCAATGGGTTGTGCCCTTCTAGGGGCTGGCTGTACTGTATATGTGTGTTTGTGTGTGTGTGTGTGTGTGTACACCTGGTATTCCCTACGTTGTGTCCCCACAAGGATCGTAATACCGCTAATTTTTGACTTTGTGGGGACATTTTTTTGGTCCCCACAAGGAAACAACAAGCTTATAAATCATACATAATTGAATATTTTGAAAATCTAAAATAGCAGAAAGATTTGTGTGAGGGGTAGGTTTAGGGGAAGGGTTAGGGTAAAGAAATAGAAATACAGTCTGTACAGTATGAAAACCATTATGCCTGTGGAATGTCCCCATAAAACAAGGAAACCTGTGTGTGTGTGTGTGTGTGTGTGCGTGTGCGTGTTGCACCACAAGCAAGTACAAACAAATGTGTATACTTGAGTTTCTATCAGCTTTATGGAAATGAATATTTTTCAAAGCTAATTATCCATGTCCACTTATTATAAGCCACTTTGGGCTTGTTTTTAATAGAATCATTTGTAATATGGTCTTTCACAGATGGCATTTTGGGCTTGCTGGTGCTTGATCTTAACATCATTATTCACTGTATTAGTTTGTTTTATCATTTCCTTCCACTTTCCACTTTTTTTGTTTTTATTTTCCTCAGTTCTTTACCTAGCCCAATGATGCATAAATGCACATTGTTTTTCAAATCTAGTCACGGAATTTTAAAATGATGTAGGCTAGTAAGTAATTCTCCTGAAGAACATTATGAAATATTTTTTAATAGTAAACAAACCAAGCCTGCTGTCTTCACAACAAAGATGTAAATCAGTATGATTCGGAGAGATGCAAATGTTGGTTAGCATACCATGTATGTCAGTACAGGTTACTTGTAGGTTTGAAAATGCTTTTTTTTTTTTTTTTTTTTTTTTTACAAAAAGTTTGTAATAAAAGCAGATTTTATATGGGGAAATACCAACCTCCATGGCTCTACCACTGGAGAAAGTGTAACCGTCAACTTGGATAATGTGTGCCTTGATAACCAGTCACATTATAGCCTTGAGAGCATTGAATTGCTGTCAGAGTTGTATGACAATCAGTTTCATAGAATGGCATAAAAATTAATAAGAAGTGCCATGACCCAAATCCTACCTGTGGCAAAATTGTTTGTGACTTCAAGTCAACCTCATCAATCATATCATTGAAGGTCAAGGCAAAAACAAACAATCGATACGTGACAAAAAATGTCCATGACATGTGAAAGCACAAATTAAATCAGATAAAATGACTCTGAATCAAGTTCTTTCCCAACTCTTACCTGTCCTCTTAGATGCATATCCTCCCAACCCCGAATGTTAGCTGTTCTGTGCGGGAAGCCTAGTCCTTTCTCAAATGGTTGAGTTCCCTGATAATGCCCGTGGATGATCTCAGAATGCCCTATGTCCCGCACTGGTTCAATTAGGGCTTCCTGGGCTAGGCAAGACTGCTTAGAATCACAGTCCACTGTGGCTCGTACTGATGACATCATAGACTCCATTGCCTGTCTGGGAAGAGAGCACTGTAGAGATCCCACTCTGTTCTGTGTTTGTTCTGGGGCTGAGTGCCAACCAGGAGCCCCCTGATCCTGTAGATAAGACAGGAAGGACCCACCACTTAACCTGAGAAATGAGACAGAAAATTAGAAAGAGGTAGTAACAATGTAGTCAGCAGTAATCCCTATGAGTGGAAGTAGCCTTACTCTGTTCCAAAGAACCACAGACAGTCAGTGAAAAGAAGTTATTAAATAAACACAGGCCATGCGACTCGTCACCCACATAAAGGCTCTATGAAAAGGTTTAATGAGTGCAGTTGTATTTCCTGTGTTGATGTATTTCCTATTGCAGGGGTGTCCAATCTTGCTCATGGGGGGCCACTTTTAGAGTTTAGCTCCAAGTTGGTCCAAAACACCTACCTGGAAGCGTCTAGTAATCCTGGAGCCCTTGATTAGCAGATTTAGGTGTGTTTAATTAGGGCTGAAGCTGAACCAGGATCATCTAAACTTGTTTCTGGACGGCCACTGACCTGCAGAGTTCAACCTCAACTCTAATTAAACAGCTAATCAAGGTCTTCAGATTCACTAGAACAGTGATTTTCAATCCTGGTCCTGGGGACCCACCGCTCTGCACAATTTGTCTCCCTTATTTAACACTGAATTAGATCATCAGCTCATTAGGTGAACGCTCCATAAACTCAGCTGAGTGTGTCAGATAAAGGAGACATATAAAATGTAACAGAGCAGTGGGTCCCCAGGACTAGGTTGAAAACCACTGCACTAGAAACTTCCAGCCAAGAGTGTTGTGGCTGGTTGGAGCTAAACTCTGCAGGAATTTGGCCCTCCAGGAGCAGAATTAGACACCCCTGTCCTATTGCAATAGGAAGTTCAGGTGTGACGTATCGAGGGGCTCATCCTTTTTCTTTATATAGCCAAAAGCCTTTTTTTTATTTTTTTTAACCAAAACCAGAAAACCACACTTGACGATTTGTACCTTGTACAGACACAGTGAATGGTACTGACATTTTCAGTCATTTCCTTTGCAACCACTTTAAATTTGGATACAGATGAGTATTAGCCAACCGAAGATAAACCAAAGAATTACTACTAGCTATTGCTAGTCAGAGGCAATTGGTATAGAAGGGGTGTCCAATCCTGCTCCTGCAGGGCCACCTTCTAGCTTTTAGCTCCAGCCCCAATTAAACACACCACAACTAGCTCATCAAGCTCTTCAGGATCACTAGAAACTTCCAGGCAGGTGTGTTACAGTTAAATTCTGCAGGAAAGCATCCCTCCAGGAGCAGGATTGGACACTCCTGGTATAGACCTAACAACTTTCGAAACTATTTTATGGAGTTTTTGTCTACCGAAAGTCATTTGGATAGATGTTTTGTCAGTTTAACAACTGGGATGTTGTTAAATAACAAAACAATCCATTTAACAATCAGTACTTCTATCCCTCTCAGCCTGGTTTTCATTCCTGTCAAAAATTAAGTATGGCACTACCCTGACCAAAGTCTATTTATAATTTAGGATGAGGGCTATTCTCATTCTAGAGGCCGAAACTTTTTATAGTAGGAGATCATTTATCATTAATATTTTCAGTCCATTTTCCCAGAAGAGAAAGACGAAACTTTGTGGCACTATTAAAACACTGCACTGTTTGTTTGAACATCTCGACCAGCCCGACACAACAATGGGTCTGGGACAGAACTATTGTGGCGTGGAGAGAATTTAGAAAACCTGTTCCACAACAGTGCAATTTTTTTGCAATTCCATTTGGTGATGCTAGTAGCATGTAAATGACACATAAGGTGAAATTTTGTCTAATTTAATTATTCCCAGATGGCCTCAAGAAACATTTGCATGGGTCTTTAAAATCAAGAGTTGATAATGATTACCTGATGATACTTCCTGAGATATACATACTGTACCAGAGTCCCTATTGGTCAACAAAGTAATTCAGAGCCTAATGGGCAACTCACCTGTCATCACCAGGATCTGCCCGTCTTCTTAGCCCAGGTGACTCACTCATTCGAGCATAAACTCGCTGTTGCCCTGAAACGAGAGATATGCTATCTTCTAAGTTTGTGCCGTTACCTCCTCCTTCTCCCAAACCTCCACTGGAATCGTCTTTAATGTTGTTGACTTCTTGACCTACAGCACCTTCTGACCTCTCCAAACCCTGACCTCTGTCCAGAGCATTGATGTTGACCCCTTCGCTCAGACACAGCATCCCAGCAGCACTGTAATCTGAATCCGCCCCAATGGATTGATCCTCAAGTAGCTCGATGGAACCACTTAACCCTCCCTGAGCAGCAAGTCCCACTGGTCCGTTTGCACCTGGAGTCCCGCTCCTCGAGTGGCCCAGGCTCCTGTTCAGTAGCGCCTCGGAGTCATCAGCATTGCTGCACTCCAGTGAGGAGTCCTCTACAGCCACAATGGAAGGACTATTGCCTGAGGGCCAAACCTGTACCTCAGACATCTCCATGAGAGTGTCCTCTTCAGTCGTAGCGATGGGTGCAGACTCCATGCTTGACACTTCCTGCCAGTAGGGCTCATTGCCCAGTGGCGAAGGTAGACTGTACTGCATGGAGGTCGGTGAGACTAGTTCTTCCTGTACCACCAGCCCGTAACCTGGAGTGACACAGAGAGAGGCACACTGATACAGGCCCCCCACTGCGCCCCCCAATCAGCCCCCCACACAAGTGAACCCAGGAGGGATGTGCTCCAGACCAGGGGGTTAGGGAAGGGAGATTGGAGAGCAAGCTGCAATATTGGAGATGGCTAAAGCTGCTGTAAGCCATTTCTTGTCCCAAGTACCTGATAGATATCACTGAAATAGGTGCCCTGAAATGGACCTTTATCGCATTTCCTATATCCGGTAAGTGAAGCAGTGTATCGCCACTTCCGGTCCCATTGCAACGCAGTCAAAACTAATGGGAGAATCCTCTCTTTCCTTTCTTTCACTGGTGTTACTGCAGCATACCTGGCTGCTTTTATTCTAAACAACGACACACTGCCTCAGTTTTCACGATTTCCTGACACAACACAGATGAGATGCGTGGGATGAATTAAGGTCCTTCTAAAATATTACGCGGGAGCACGTTCGCGTGGAGTATGCATTTCGAAACTGAGGATGTTTAGGCCTACGTCTCATATCACCTGAAATGTTCCTATAAATATATTTCCCTTTCAAATGTGAAATCTGGATAAATAAATTTATTTCCCAACTAACCTGCCGCAGTCAAGTTCGTCTTCTCATTAACAATGTTTTTCTCTTACTGATCATATTTTGTACCTGTTTACATATTTTAAATGAATTTGACTGATAAACACCCTTAGAAAAGTTTACCGTGGTTTTACTATAGTAAATATGTAGTAACCATGTTTTATTTTATTTTTACTGATTTCCATTTGTATTGCCACAGTTTTACTACACATGGTTAATTTAGAAGAGCAGTATTAAAATAGATGAATGAATGCGCGAGCGTTGCCTTAAAGAAATTTAACAATGTTGAACATTTTGGCTGATTAATGTTAAACAGTATACATTTACATTTACATTTATGCATTTGGCAGATGCTTTTATCCAAAGCGACTTACAGTGCATTCAGGCTATACTTTTTTTTTTTTTTTTTTATCAGTATGTATATACATAATGCGTATAACGTATACGTGTTGACAGCGTGACTTTGAATATTAATTAAGCATTTTGGCATAAATAATTTACATGCAGTGAAATGACTGTCAATGAAAAATGACAGAAAAATTACTCAGATTTAATACAAATGAATAAATACTGTATGTTCATTCTGATCTTATTCATCAGGTCTCGCACACAATGCAGCATCGCAGTCATTATTTAAATGAGCACTGACACAGTGTGGTGAAATCTGTAATGTTACATTGGATTAAAACTACAAGTTCTTTGGGTTTGGAAAATTCTGTGCACAGTAATCATCAGAATATCTCTTCGCCAGTCTCTGAAAATGTCCGGATTTTGAAGTCATCCTGCAGATGATCATTTTAACAGGGTTTTATTCAACTAGGTGATTACAGCATATTGAAAATATACATAACCAGAAGAATCGATACACTGCTTCGACGGGTACTTCCGGTATTCAATTCCGTTGTGATAAATGTCCATTGTCTATGGGCACTTGAGTGCATCCTGCACATGGTAGCCAATCAGAGAACTTTCTGCCTGTTAAAGATTTCATGTAGTTGAGTTGGCAGACATTGGATTTGCTGCTAACAGCAAATGCAGTGGTGCAGCATCATACAACGTTGCACTGCATATCTGGAGGAAGTAGTTAAGGTGGCTAGCATTGTTTACAGCAGCTTTGGGCCAGCAGCAAGAGCACAGGCAATTGTGGTAGCACCAAATATGCAATTGTATAAGACTGTTGCTGCCCCACTTGTTGTTGCAAGAGATAAGGGGGGTTAAAGAGAACCTTTTGACTGTCACCAACCAGGAAGTAAAGACACCCCTTCAGAGCTGTGGAGTTGGGGCAGAGCACCCTGTACACACATGCTTCATCATCCATGCTCTCATTCTCTGAGTCATGACATTTTAGCCTCTATCAGACTAAAGAACACGCATGCAAGCAACCAGCAAAGATCAATAACCAAATAACCATTGTTCTCATGAAGAAGGGTAAGGTCTTACACATACACAACTGTCAACAGTACTAAACAAATACAGCTGAAATGAACTCATTACAGCTTTGTAACATTGACACAAGCCATATCCACATAGGTTATGAGATTTGTGCAGAAAAACGGTAGTAAAGTGTGAAAACACGTTCTCTGAAACTCAAGTTCAATTTCAGACGTTCTTCCCAACAAACGGAAATTACATAGACTCCAGCCTTAAAGGGGAAGTGTGTATTTTCTTGTGACGCTGCTCTATTGTTTGAGCAAAAATTGGCTCAACCAATGATAATGGGTTAGGACGGGACAATATGGTTTCCTAATCAATGGCAGTTCTACCAATGGAAACAGGCGTATTTATTTATTTATATATTTATGTATTTATTTATTTATTTAAATTAGTGACTCTATTCATGCAGAAATTACACACTTCTTTAAATGACAACAAATTTGCAAACAAACAACAGCTATTCATGTATAGATCTGGAACGAAACATATAGATACTTTTATAGATACCAATAAAAATCATTGTGGGTTAAAATAAAAAAAAAAAAGTAGTTGACAATGAGTGTGTTTTCATAAACACCAATTATAATTTTATAAGCCAACAATATATAAAGTCATGTAAGCACCTTAATACTTTTTTATTATTCATTGTCTGTTTTTATAAGGAGCTAATTTTGATTGTTATAAGTGTTATGTTGTACGTGTAAACACACTCATTGAGAGAAATATCAATAAACTCAAGTGACACTATACTCTAAAGAGAATAATGTGTATTGTCAGAGAGAGAGAGTTATGTGTATTGTCCAAAATAACATTCTTACTCCGACATAAACAATGGACCTTATTGACTAGTCTGTTTCCTCTCCCCAGTTTACGACCCCCGTACAGATAAGACCTCTCATACAGAGCACACTACACACGCCAAAGAGATATATTAACCACATGGCCCTGGAATGGGAGTTCAGAGGGTGGATACACTCAATCATGTGACCTCATGCCTGTGTAGTTTCTTTGAAAAATCGCAAACACTTTACAGTATGGTTCCATTTGTTAACATCAGTTCACTACATTAGTTAATATTCATTAACAATTAAAACTACTTCTAAAGTATTTCTTAATCTTAGTTAATGTTAATTTTAACATTTACTAATACATTATTAAAATCAAAAGTTGTAATGGACTTGATCTACTGTTACAAATGTACTGCTCGTTGTTCCTTAATGTTAGTTAATGCATTAACTAATGTTAAATAATGCAACCTTATTTGTAGTTACGAAAAATAATTTAAGGTTAAATGAATATTAGTTGGAATACAGTACTGTTACAGACATCTAAAACTACCTCTATATAGTAATAATCAAAAATAAATAAATAGTAATGTATAGTGATCTAATGAGGAATACATTTTGTATAATATGCACCTACAATATTATGTACAAAAGCCCTAAATATGTAGTATGTATACTATGTACAGGATAGCATCCATTTGAGTACATATATTTCAGTACTACATTAGCTCTTGTGCATTTTGTATGCATTAAAGGCCTTTAATGACAGACAAAGAGTGGGAAACAGACATAGACATACAAAATACACTCACAAAAACAAACAAATAAGGCACAATCACAAGCTCAAGAGGACAATAGAGTAGCCACAAAAGAAAAAAAAAAAAAAACAGAAAAATTTCTGATAGAAAAAAATAGTTAATCCATAACATGTTATGTATAAACAGAAACATAACATCCACTAACACACAGAAAATGCATAATTGTGAACAAATAGAGAAAAGACTTATTTGTATAAGTATTTAAAAAAAAAAAAAAAAAAAAAAACTGATTGTGAGGAGTTTAACAGGATCCCTGAATTCACAGGTAACAGACAGACATGAGGAAAATGACAACACTGAATATAAATAAGTGATTGTACAGTGATCAAGAAGGTTAAAAAGAAAGGTAACAAAGAAACAAACATATTTCTGTGCTCCTCAAGCAAAGAACTTAACAACTATCAAAGATTACAAATAGCACCATCAAGGCCTTTATGCAGCTGTAACATGCCATGCAAGTTCCACTGCTGAACATCATGCCAGAATGTGATATTTTATTTGAAGGGTATCACACAAGGAAGATAACATATGCCATAAAGACATTTTAGTGATAACAGAATATCATTACTCTCTGAACTGCACTTTTTCAGGTTAGGTGAATTTAACTTTACCTATAGTCAATTTATTTTGTTTCACTTATCTTTATGGCAATGCATACACCATGTGAATTCTCATTGTGCCCTGTTTCAGAGCCCTTCAAGCTAAAGTTTTATCAAAATCTTCATGGAGAAGCATTCATGCTTTATGCCCTCCTGTGATGCATGCAGACAGGGTCCAAAATTAACCCTCGTTAAGAGACAAATGTGAGCAAAACTGGATTTGGTGAGTAAACAAAACAAGTAGTAGTATATTTATCTAAGATGCCTAAAGTTATGTTTTTTTTTTTTCCCCCTATGTATAAAATATTGTTTGCATTATGTCACTAAAGCAATTTTGTTACCAAGTGGCTA
Organism: Spinibarbus caldwelli; assembly: GCA_039654775.1. Taxonomy (NCBI): domain Eukaryota; kingdom Metazoa; phylum Chordata; class Actinopteri; order Cypriniformes; family Cyprinidae; genus Spinibarbus; species Spinibarbus caldwelli. The sequence goes on from CM077223.1 coordinate 9,671,405, forward strand.
AATAGTTTAATTGTCAAATGGTCAAACAAATTTAAATAAAATTAATTTAATTTATAATAAAAAAAGAAGAAATACAATTATGTATGGCCACTAAATTTTTACCAGCCACTGGCAGATGTAGCATAAAGTTATTTTTGGACCCTGCATGCAGAGATTATGGTATGAGGTACATCCAAGAAAGTGCCACAAGAGCATGTAAACAGGCCTCATAGCAGAAAGACAAGAAAGGGTTGTTTGGATGAAAGGAGACAGAGCGAGAGAGAGAGAGAGAGAGAGAGAGAGAGAGAGAGAGAGACAGACAGAAAGAAAAGGAGACAGGTGAGTCAGAAACACCTCCCTCCTGTAGGGGGCGCTAAGCATACAACAGGCGATGGAGGGGGTTGATCACAGAACAGAATAACAACTTTCCTTTTTTTGGAGGGGGGAAGGTGGCTTGGGGGGAAAAAGAAAACACATGACTGGTCTGAGGACAGAGAGATAAATGAGGGCCAGAGGTCAACATGATGTCTGTATGAGGTCAAAGGTCAGAGAGGAGGTGCACAAGAGGAGAAGGAGAAGGAGAAGAAGAGGAAGAAGGCTGGGCTGCATGTGACATATCAAGAAAAACACAAAGTTTGGGGTAAAGGGAACAGGTTTAATGCTCTGCTGAATAAACAGAGAACTGCCATTTTGCCCACTATTCCAAAAAAGCATGGTCATCCCTTTTAAATTTACTAGGGTTTTGTGAACTATTCTTGTTATTCACAGTGAACTATTCTCCACAGAGATAGGGACCATTAAAATTATCCTAACGTAAAAATCTAAGTTCTTAGCATTAATTTCAGTATCTCACTATGTTTACAGGCTTTCACTGTATTACACTGAAGCCCCTACTCCATTGATGCTTGTGTCTAGGAGTCACTCCACTCCCCCTGCATAACAGTGCAACACATTGGGTGCGTTCCGTTTTGCTTTTAGGGTGTGTTTACATTTGTATTTCAGTTCAGACCTAAATAAAGTGGAAAGATACCCTTTAGCCCGATACACACTGCACGATTTTCGGCTGTCCCTGAAGGAAGACTGGCATCGTGAAACAATTGTGGCGATTTCTGTGATCTCTCACTGTAGACATAGGACCACGAATTAGGAGCCACGATCACAAAAATCGCCACGATTGTTTCACGATGCCAGTCTTTCTTCTGGAACAGCCGAAAATCATGCAGTGTGTATCGGCCTTAAGACACACACTCACAAATTTCCCTAAGCACTTCCCCTCACGGGAATCCCCACCACCATTTTGAAGTTTATTCCACGTCATCAAGTGGATGAGGGAAGTTTATATGGACAGAACCTTGACCCCTTGATTTTGAAAAAGGGTATGAGTCTACTCACATGTACATTTATTTTGAGATTTATCTATATAATACTTGTAGCTAACCTTATGATGACTGTTTTTTACACAGTGACGTTAGGTGTTTGTGTAGTTGTTTAAGTTTTCCTTAGCAATCTAAGCATACATGCAGACCTATGGAATGGTGCATAAACAACTGATAAGGAAAAAAATTAATGATAAAAAAAATCACCATAGCACATTCCAAGTGATCAAGGGTGTTCCAATTTGACCCACCGCATGGGTTATACCAGTACAGGCCACTAATGCAACATAGGCAATGATGAAGATCAAAGTCTATGAGACAGAGGTTAGTGAAGGAAGGGCATAAATATTTAACTGGAACACAGCCAGAGTCATCTGATTATTCAAAACCTTCTTCTCACACCTCTCTTAAAGACTGACTTACTGCTTTTGTCCCAGAGAAGCTGAGGACTAGTAATATGAAGTAAATGGTTACGGCAACACTGAAAACACTGGCTAGCAGGGAAAAACCTCTGCAGCTCTACCTCTGTGGAAATAAAATCTCTGGCAAGGACACACACTAAAGTTTGTAGTAGATGAAAAGTATGGCTACTTTACGGTTCTGGTTGAGCAAACACTTGCATGTTTGTCTGCTGCTGCCGTCTTTTTATGTTCTAACAGCAGTGTCATATAAGCGGTGACATATATATATATGACAAATGTAAATTCATGTCCCAGTCACATTTTCTTAGTTAAACATTACTTACACTATCAGTGATCAACGTAATCAATATTCTATTTATTAAAGCCAAGTATGAATCTCATCAAGTTAAATTTAAACAATATATTTTATTTGTGAACTTATGTTCAGCTATTCTTTTTAATAGTTAACATCATTCATAAATATTGGTCACAGACATGGAGATGTACTTCACCAAGCTGATTTCACCAAGCTGATTTCTCACTAAAAACATGTTTTCATGCCATTTTAAGTTTTATTTCGTCAAAACAAGGTGGTTATATCTAAATGTATGAGTTGTTTAATTACTCTTTTTTAAATTACTCTTCCCATTAACACCATTATATTGTTCATTCAGACTGATTCGCAAATGCGGAACACACACGAACACAAGAGGCAGGATTTATCGCATGAACATAAGCCGAACATAACCAGTCATATCTATTTATATCGCGATGGAGGGATTGCCTCCTCATGTGACTTTTCCCTATTCATCCTCAGTTACCCACCACCAAACTCAACTGCATGCTTTAGGGGGTCTGTTAAAACTCAATGGGCTCAGGGGAAGCGAGAGAGACATGGACTCCCGCGGTAACTTTATCTGCTGGTGCACTGCGAACGTAAACAAAGACGGGGTAAGCGGAGCGGCCTGCGGGCTAAGCTAAAGCTCAACCCGCATCGTCCAGCGCTACCAAGCATCTTCCTCTCTAACGTACGATCTCTGGCAAACAAGATTGACGAGCTACGACTTCGGATCACTCAGCAAATGTTTATAAACTGCAACATTATAGTTTTCACAGAAACTTGGTTCAATAGCACCATTCCAAATAGCGCGATTGAGCTAGACGGGCGCAATATCTACAGGGCTGACAGAACGGCTGTGGACTCCTTTAAAAGCAAAGGTGGGGGTGTTTGCCTCTGTGTAAACAGATCCTGGTGCTCTGATGCTGTTATTACTAAATCCCACTGTTCTGCTGATATTGAATACATCTTTATCAAGTGCAGACCCTTTTACCTGCCCCGTGAATTTACAACTGCCATTATCGCTGCAGTCTATGTACCCCCGGATGCTAATGCTAAACTAGCCATGAAAGAACTATCTTCTGCTGTTAGTAAGCTGCAAACAACATATCCGGATGGAGTCGTTATTATTCCTGGTGATTTCAATCATGCCAATCTCAGAACAACTCTCCCCAAATTTTATCAAAATGTTTCTTGCCCCACAAGAGGAGATAATACTCTTGATCATGTTTATACAAACATCCCTGATGCTTACAAAGCAACTCCTCTCCCCCACGTTGGACAATCTGATCACCTCTCCCTGTTCCTGCTACCCAAATACACCCCCATCAACAAACGTGTGAAACCCACCGTAAGGACTGTTAAAGTGTGGCTGGAAGAAGCAGACTCTTCACTACAGCAGGAGTTCCAGAACACAGACTGGAATTTGTTTGCTTCTAGGGACACGCTGGACTCCCACACAGATGTTAATACCTACACCAGCTCTGTTCTGCATCATATCAACAGATGTGTTGACAAGGTAACCACTCATAAATTAATTAAAATGTACCCCAATCAGAAACCTTGGATGAACAAGGAAGTCCGGCTCCTGCTGAAGGCACGTGACGCTGCTTTCAAATCTGGCGACCGTGAAGCCTACAGCTTATCCAGGTCCAATCTGAAGAGGGGAATTCAATCTACTAAATACAATTACAAACTGCGCATCGAGGATAGATTTAAAAACAACGACCCTCGGCGCATGTGGACAGGCATCCATGCCCTCTCAGACTATAAACCAGCAAACAGCACACCCCCAACCAGCAATGCCACCCTCCCTGACGAACCGAACAACTTTTATGCTCGCTTTGATCGTGGAAACACAGAACTACCCATCAAAGCTGTGCTCACACCTGACGACCTGCTGCTCACCAGTGACTTTCCACCAGTGACGTGTGCTCCAACTTGCGCAAGGTGAATGCACATAAAGCTGCCGGCCCTGACGGCATCCCTGGCTGAGTGCTTAGGACCTGTGCAGAACAGCTGGCTGAGGTCTTCACCAACATTTTCAGCCTCTCTTTGGCCCAAGCCATTGTTCCCAACTGCTTCAAAACAGCCACCATTGTATCTGTACCAAAACATTCTGGTGCAGTGGCCCTCAATGACATCCGCCCAGTTGCTCTTACTCCCATTATTGCAAAGTGTTTTGAGAGACTTGTCCTCTCCCACTTGAAATCATGCTTGCCCCCAACACTGGACCCATACCAGTTCGCCTACGAATCCAACAGGTCAACTGAGGATGCCATCTCTTCAGCTCTCCACTCTGCCCTGACGCACCTGGACAGAACCAACACATATGTCAGGATGCTATTCATTGATTTCAGTTCCGCCTTCAATACAGTGATCCCATCCAAGCTGATCTCCAAGCTCTGTAATCTTGGCATCAGCCCCTCCCTCTGTAACTGGACCCTGGACTTTCTCACCAACACACCACAGTCTGTTAGGATCAGTCACCACACCTCCTCCAACCTCACTCTAAACACTGGGGTATCACAGGGCTGTGTGCTGAGCCCAATCCTCTACTCCCTTTTCACCCACGACTGCATACCTGTGCATGGCTCTAACTCCATAATCAAGTTTGCAGATGACACCACGGTGGTAGGCCTGATCAGCGGCGATGATGAGACGAGGTTAAGCATCTAGCAACGTGGTGTGCCAACAACAACCTTGCACTCAATACCCAGAAGACCAAAGAGTTGATCGTAGACCACCGGCGGACTAAGAAGGACCACACACACACTCCCATCTACATTGATGGAGTTGAAGTGGAGCATGTGGCGAGCTTCAAGTTCCTTGGTGTCCATCTCTCTGGGGATCTTTCCTGGACCCTCAGTACCTCCATAATGATCAAAAAGGCACAACAGCGCCTTTACTTCCTTAGGAAACTAAGGGAAGCTCACCTGTCCCCCCACATACTGCTGAACTTTTATCATTGCACTATTGAAAGCATTCTCACAAACTGCATCACAGTGTGATATGGCAACTGCACTGTTTCGGACCAGAAAGCCCTCCAGTGGGTGGTGAAAACTGCCCAATACATCACTGGTGTCGGGCTACCCTCCATCAAAGACGTTTACCACAAATACTGCCTAAGGAGAGTGAGAAGTATCATCAAAGACTCCTCTCACCCCAACCACAGACTGTTCACTCCTCTCCCATCGGGGAGACGTTATAGGAGTCTTCGCTGTCGTACCAGCAGACTCAGGAACAGTTTCTTTCCCTCACCTGTCAGCCTACTGAACTTCAATCTCAGGCGCTGAATACCACATCTTAGATGGACAACCTAATGCTTAAAAAAAAATTGCACGGTACAATAACCTGTCTGCATTCCTCACTCACAATGTTCTTATTATTCCCTCTGTTTTTGCACATTTCTCTGATATTTTGCACATTTCTACCTCCGGATGCCATTTGCACTGTATGGTCATTGGCCATAAATTACATAATGCTACTTATATACCTCACTGTACAATGCACCTTCTGTTATACTTCCTTTGCACCTTCTGTTTATACTTCCTTATACCCTATGTTGTATGTACAATCATCTGCATTGAGCTGGTCTCTGCCCTTCTACCTCATAACTTGCACTATATGTCATAAAGCTTAATGTATATACACATATTTATATCTATTTATATACTTTGTTATTTGCACTTCTGGTTAGATACTAACTGCATTTCATTGGCTCTGTACTTGTACTCTGCACAGTGACAATAAAGTTGAATCTAATCTAATCTAATCTAATCTAATCTATATACAGTATCTCACAAAAGTGAGTAGACCCCTCACATTTCAGCAGCTATTTTATTATATCTTCTCAAGGGACAATACTATAAAAATGAAACTTGTATATATTTTAGAGTAGTCAATGTGCAACATGTATAGCAGTGTAGATTTACTGTCCTCTGAAAATAACTCAACATACAGCCATTATTGTCAAAATAGCTGGCAACAAAAGTGAGTACACCCTAAGTGATAACAGCTATACGTCGTTTAACCATGCAAAGCCACATGTCCTATTCATCATGTTCATGTTTTTGTCTGCTTGACAGGACTATACAAATTTGTGTATCTTGTATTAGAGCAGTTAAAATTTGGTGCTTTGAGTACAATTCTGTCATACTGACCATGGACTGACTGGATGTTCAACATGGCACCTCATGGCAAAGAACTCTCTGAGGATTTGAGAATTAGAATTGTTGCTCTCCACAAAGATGGCCTAGGCTATAAGAAGATCAGTAACACCCTGAAACTGAGTTACAGTACAGTGGCCAGTGTCGTACAGAGGTTTTCCAAGATGGGTTCCACTCGGAACAGGTCTGGCAAGGGTCGATCAAAGAAGTTGAGTCCTTGTGGTGTGTGTCAGGTGCAGAAGCTGGCTTCAAAAAACATAAGCATGAGTGCTGCCAGCATTGCTTTAGAGGTTGCAGAAGTGAAAGGTCAGCTTGTCAGTGCTCAGACCATACGCCACACACTGCAACAAGTCGGTTTGCATGGCCGTTGTCCCAGAAGGTGCTCACACAGAATATTGACACTTTGGACACAGTTTTGAAATGTTCACTTAGGGTGTACTCACTTTTGTTGCCAGCTATTTTGACAATAATGGCTGTGTGTTGAGTTATTTTCAGAGGACACTAAATCTACACTGCTATACACATTGCACATTGACTACTCTAAAATAAATCCAAGTTTCATTTTTATAGTATTGTCCCTTGAGAAGTTATAATAAAATAGTTGCTGAAATGTGAGGGGTGCACTCACTTTTGTGAGATACTGTAAATAAAATACTATTTGTTGAATATTGTTGACTAATACATTGGAATTTCTGCCACTTTTTCACCTGGTCAGTCTGAACCTTCTTATCTTGTCTCCTGTCTCGATGCATTGTCCTGTTTGGGGTCAAGCCTCCATTTAGGGACAGCAAGCCAAGTTCGTTTACCATTAACCATCAGGACTGGATGGGCAGGCGAACTCGTGAAAAGTAAACAAATGAGTCTGTGACTTTGACTTACCATGATTGGTATGTGTAAATTCTAACTGGCTGAGCTGATTTTTTAGAACTCACTGCCTGTTCTCAGACTTGTGTTATTATTTCTCCTCTGACACGGTGATTTAGTACTCATCATTGGATCTCTGCTGCCATGTTGATATAGTGCCATAGTGCACTTCTAAACTAAATTATCACGTGCAGCTGCTCCAAAATGCTAAAACAAGGCTTTTAGCCGGGTAAAGGCACTATCCGGTTTAGCACCTCAATATATTATTGACCATTTTCACCTATACTTTACTCTACTCATGACTAAAATCTACGGGTGACCAAGCCTTTTCTGTGGTAATCTGGAATAGTCTTCCTTACCATGTGAGGTAGGCTCCACCAATAGCCATTTTTAAGTAAATTATTGAAAACGTTACTTTCAAGATATTAAAATATGATGGTTGTCTTTGTGTTGATATTTCTCAATTTGTACAGCATTTTGGGTCAACCTCTGTCGTTCCAAATGTGCTAAATATTTAAAGGCTGCCTTGACTCTCTGTCTTAGCTTAAACATGCCTAAATAATGATATAGTGTCTTGGTTTTTGTTAGCACTGTGTGTGGTACACAATAAAAATCATACTCCTCATGCCAAGCTAGCCTGTACAGCCAGAAACCCCTCATTTGTGCCATATGTCAGCTAGAACACCACAGGTAGCAATTCCTGCAGAGCTTCCCATCACAGCAGCACCAAGCTGAGTGATCAGCTTTACAAGTACAGTATGCTCCTAGTCTTCCCTTCATGATCAGCACAGTGCAATGTATTTCTCTTCCCTTCGAAAACCACCCGCATCAGTAACCATTAAGCAGGCAAGTGAGGTACCACCTCCTCACTTTTCAGTACTGCCATCATAGCAGAAACTGCAAAGTCTTGTTATGAAAGAAAGAGATTACAGAAGAAAAACAGCAGGTAAAAAAGTGTTCCTAAAATTGGTTGCAGTCACATGCAGAAACAAGCCTTCCACAAGCAATTGCCCATCCAAGGGAGATCTGAGCTCTGGGTTAATGGGATACTCCACATGACCCTATAGGGCTTTTATTGAACAACTCATGAGTACAGACGCCACAAGCTCTACATTCCCATCAGAAGCAGACAGTTTGCAGTCAAGCAGAGCTAAATGGGCTTCCAATGCATGTACTGTCTTTCAGGGACTTGAACTCCACTTTAGTACTTACCAATTACCAATTATCTGGGACAAAGAATCTGCCATGTCAGAAAAGACACAGTGGGATCAGACAGTGAACCTAGTGGGTGTTGTGACGAGGTTCTGCAGCAGCTCTGTCTATCAAGGAAAACACAGTATGTCCCGCCCACATAACCCTGCCAAATTGTTGTGTAAGTGGCAGTAGGCCACATGTATACTTGTTGGGTCAGAATGGGATCCTATCCAAAGATTTATTTACCTGCTGAAGGACCAACCAGGAACTCTCCTCACTCAAAGAGCAAGGCTCTGACCGTGAGGGGGAAGGATGACACTCTGACCGTGATTCTCGCGTGATTGCGGACGTGATCCAAGATGGCGGCATCGCTTCTGTAAAATTTGCGAACAATCAAACATATTTATATATGAGATAAAATTTTTTTTCCCTTTTTCTCCTAATCCATTTTACGATTAAATAAAGTACAATGGACTCACGGCAATTGTGGAGCACATCGAAAAAGATTTTTAGACGATTACTTTTTTAGACGTAATATGCCTCAGCCACAGAAAAAAACACCGGTGGCAGGAAGATTCAGCAGAAGCAGAAGAAAGTACCACAACAGTAGAGGTGAGCTTATTGGAGTCTATTAACAATAAACTGGCTATTCTCAAACAGTTACTCTTCGTCTTTTCAACATTCTAAATCGTGTTTGTTAAATTAAACGTAGAAGATAGAAAGCTTATGTGCTTAAGCGGAATTGTGCATAGCGTTGTGCACATTTGAAAAAAAGAAAAGAAAAAAAAACCAACAACAAAAAAAAGGGTACAGATCATGATGAGCAACAAATAATAATAATAATAATAATAATAATAATAATAATAATAATATTCAGAAAAGGTATAAAGATGTATATGCGTATATATGTTTCATTGCAGATATTTGCATTTTTTGTGCATAATATGAGTATAAATTCAATGTGTGGAGCAATAATTCATAAATCAGGGTAACTTGATATTTAAAAAAGAGTTGGAGCTAAATGGAGCTAAATAGTTGTTTGAATTCATCTTATATTTAACTATGGCTATCTGTCGTTCATTGTTAATGTAATCTCTTAGTAATTATTGCCATTGTGTAACAGACACTGTGTTTTTATTTTTCCAGTTGATTAAAACTGTTTTCTTGGCAATGACTAGAGACAGAAGTATAGGGGCGATGTATTCTGGTGTGGGTTTGATTTGTGAGTGGTCACCTAAGAGACATAGCCTACTAATGGAGTTAGTGGGATCTCACACTTAAAATAAACAGATAGTTTTTCCATATTCCAATATGTTTTTCCCTCAACTTAGACGAGTTGATACGTACCTCTCCCTCCTCAGTGCGTGCACTTAATCGCTCTAGCGCGCGGCACCACTATGCTAGCGTTTAGCTTAGCACCATTCATTCCTTAGGATCCAAACAGGGATGAATTTAGAAGCTACCAAACACTTCCGTGTTTTCCCTATTTAAAGACGGTTACATGAGTAGTTACACGAGTAAGTATGATGACACAAAATAAAACGGGGCAATTTTCTGAGCAGATAAAAAATGATTACTATAATGTATGGCGGAAGAGTACTTCGCAGCACTTATTCTAATTTTTCCAATAGAATTTATTTATCCTACTTTTTAATGACTGGATCCATTTTTTAGTGGGTTGTGTTGGAATCATTGTGAACAAGTAATTGACTCTAGGTAACATGGACATTTTAACTGTGGCAATTCGTCCTAAGAGAGATAGTGGAAGATTCATCCATCGATTTAAGTCATCTTCAATTGCTTTAAGTAGTGGAACAAAGTTTAGATTAAATAGCTCTGATAAGTGAGGAGATATATGTATTCCTAAGTAAGTGATATTAACCTCACTATTCGAGCATCCTGTCTTCTGGAAAGTTTTATTAATTGGTAAAATAGTAGATGGTGTAGTCCGATATTTTTGAGAATTCATTAATAAGACTGATAAACTCTGTTAATGATTTTTCTGGATTTTGTAAGTATAATAAGGTGTCATCAGCATCCAATGATATTTTATTGGTGGTCTTATTTAGTGTAATACCTATGATGTTACTTTTTTTCTCTTATTGCGATTTCCAGTGGTTCTATAAATATTGAAAAATTGTATTGGGGAAAGAGGACATCCTTGCCTGGTCCCACGTTGTAGTTGGAATGATGGTGAAATAATGTCATTTGTGATCACGGAAGCTTTTGGTGTGCTATATAGTGTTCTGATCCATTGACTAAATGTTTCTCCAAATCCGAATTTTTGTAGCGTTGCAAAGAGTGCCAATTTACCTTATCGAAAGCTTTTTCTGCATCCAATGATACAATAATTGTTTTGTGATTTACATATATTCATAATGTTAAATAAGCGGCGTGTATTATTTGATGAGTGACGTCCCTTAATAAACTCTGTTTGATGTGGATGAATGATTTCTGAGATTACTGTTTCAAGGCGTGTGGCTAAGGCTTTGCTGATTATTTTTATATCTGTATTAATGAGAGATAATGGTCTATAACTTGTGCGTAATGATGGATCTTTATTTGGTTTAAGTAAAACGAAGATTAATGCAGTGTTCATATGATATGGGATAGATGCATTGCTTTGGATTTCTGCTATCATACTGGTAGACCAAAAATGTTTATAAAATTCAGATGAGAGCCATTAGATTAATTAGAATTCAGATTAATGTTCTTTCCTTATTTATTTTAAGCAGGTTAGCTAAATATTTTCCTGCTTTATCATTGTGCTCAAAATGTTTAAGACGAAGACGTTGTTTTTGAAATTCTATTCTTTTGCATAAAATATTGTCAAGTTGATTCATTATTTGATGTATTTCTGTTATTATCCGTTCATCTGGTTGTTGAGTGTAGACATGGTGTAATTTTTTCAATTTTTTCAACTGCTGTCTCCCAAAGTGTTGTCGCAGATATATTGTGTGTATTATTTAATTCTATAAAAGATGCCCATTCTTTCTTAAAATATTCATCAAATTATTGCTCTTGAAATAGTGATATATTCATACGCCATCTGTGTGTGGTTCTTTCATTATTTAGGTGAATGCTAAGAGTGACTGGTGCATGGTCTGAGATAATAATGGGTTCAATTGTAGCATGTGATATCAGTGAGTTAATGGAATTTCTTGTTAAAAAGAAGTCTATGCGTGAATATGTTTTATGGACAGGAGAAAAAAATGTGTATTCTTTTATTGTGGGATTTTTCTGTCTCCAGTTATCACCAAGTCCATGATCTGTCATTTATTGTTTTATGATTTCTGTAGAATGCCGTGATTTGGTTGAGTCTTGGTTATTAGATTTGTCTAGTACTGGACTGTATTAAAGTCTCCTCCTATAATTACTGCAGATTGTGACATGTTTAATACTAGAGAGAAAAATGTATGGAAAAAATTTCCATCATCATTGTTTGGTCCATATACATTAGCAATTGTTATATCTTTATTACTGATAGTTAAATTTACAATATCGTCCTTCTGTATAGGTTACTATTTTATTAATGACGGTGTATTTTTTCCTATGAGAATGTCTACTCCTCTTTTCTTTGAGTTATAAGATGAAAAAAAAAAATCTGTGTAAATTGTGCCGTTTGGAGTTTCTTATGTTCAGATTCTAATAGATGAGTATTTTTGCATTCTGACTGTTCTAATTGTAACCATGGATTATGAGAATAATTGCCATTTATCCATTTGCTTATGTATTGTAATTGTGCTGCAAGATAGTAAAAATAAGTCTGTTACAGCGCTGTGGAGGAATTTTGGCCCACTCATCTTTGCAGAATTGTTGTAATTCAGCCACATTGGAGGGTTTTCGAGCATGAACCGCCTTTTTAAGGTCATGCCACAGCATCTCAATAGGATTCAGGTCAGGACTTTGACTAGGCCACTCCAAAGTCTTCATTTTGTTTTTCTTCAGCCATTCAGAGGTGGACTTGCTGGTGTGTTTTGGATCATTGTCCTGCTGCAGAACCCAAGTTCGCTTCAGCTTGAGGTCACAAACAGATGGCCGGACATTGTCCTTCAGGATTTTTTGGTAGACAGCAGAATTCATGGTTCCATTTATCACAGCAAGTCGTCCAGGTCCTGAAGCAGCAAACCAGCCCCAGACCATCACACTACCACCACCATATTTTACTGTTGGTATGATGTTCTTTTTCTGAAATGCTGTGTTACTTTTACGCCAGATGTAATGGGACACACACCTTCCAAAAAGTTCAACTTTTGTCTCGTCAGTCCACAGAGTATTTTTCCAAAAGTCTTGGGGATCATCAAGATGTTTTCTGGCAAAACTGAGACGAGCCTTTATGTTCTTTTTGCTCAGCAGCAGTTTTCGTCTTGGAACTCTGCCATGCAGGCCATTTTTGCCCAGTCTCTTTCTTATGGTGGAGTCATGAACACTGACCTTCACTGAGGAAAGTGAGGCCTGCAGTTCTTTGGATGTTGTTCTGGGGTCTTTTGTGACCTCTTGGATGAGTCGTCGCTGCGCTCTTGGGGTAATTTTGGTCGGCTTACCACTCCTGGGAAGGTTCACCACTGTTCCATGTTTTCGCTATTTGTGGATAATGGCTCTCACTGTGGTTCGCTGAAGTCCCAAAGCTTTAGAAATGGCTTTATAACCTTTTCCAGACCGATAGATCTCAATTACTTTCTTTCTCATTTGTTCCTGAATTTCTTTGGATCTCAACATGATGTGTAGCTTTTGAGGATCTCTTGGTCTACTTCACTTTGTCAGGCAGGTCCTATTTAAGTGGTTTCTTGATTGTGAACAGGTGTGGCAGTAATCAGGCCTGGGTGTGGCTGGGGGGAGGGCAAACACTTTTTCACACAGGGCCATGTGGGTTTGGATTTTGTTTTCCCTTCATAAAAAAAAAACTGCATGTTGTGTTTACTTGTGTTATATTTGATTGATATTTAAATTTGTTGAATGATCTGATCTGAAACATTAAAGTGTGACAAACATGCAAAAAAATAAAAAATCAGGAAGGGGGCCAACAATTTTTCACACCACTGTATATTGATGCCATTAATCCTGTCATGGCAATTTGTTATTATTATTACTATTATTACTAATAGTATTACTAATAGTATATTATTACTAATAGTATTCATTCATTCATTCTTGGGACATTCTTTAATATATCCTTTTATATATTTCTATGTGTGTGTGTGTGTGTGTGTGTGTGTATATATATAATTACTACAATTACTATTATTATTAATATTTCTTTATTTTTTGTCTCCTCCCTTCCTCTCATTCCTTTTTCTATGTCTTCTTTTCTTTCTTTTCTCTTCCTCTGTCTCTATTTCTCTTCCTGTCCTCTTTCTCCATCCTTCTCGTCATGCAATATCTCTCGGCTCGAAGAGAGAAAAATGTTTGAACTGCAAACGGATTTGGCAAATAAGAACAGTACGGTTGTGAGAGAGAAACCTGCAGAAGCAATGACTTCAGCATTACTACTTATAAACGGCATAATATAGTGTCTACCATTTAAGGCGGGGCCACAACTACGTCGTACACTAATGATCTAGAAGGGGCCTGTCAAGTTAAGAAAATGGGTTCATGGTATATCTCACTATTTGTCTCCACCATCAGTTCCTCAGTAACCCCCCCCCCCCCCCCCCCCCTTTTTTTTCTCCCCTCAACATTGTTGATTGTTAGTGTTTTTTTTAATTTATTTACTTTTTTGTTTACTTTATTTATTTATTTTCCTCTTATATTTAAATTTTCTAGCTCCTTTTTTTTTTTTTTTAAATCGAGGAAGAAGTGGTCTTTTTAAATACAATGATGATAACCCCATTACATAGAGGTAAGGGGGTGACTAGACACAAGCATTGTTTTTGCCAGTAAAAGGGGGTGACGTATGAAATAGGCATTTCTGAGCAATTCACAGAAGGGGCATATCCAGCAATGACACACCTCACTACAGTAAAGTTCTCTCTGTACTGTCTTTTATACTATTTATACCCATGCTATCGATTTGACGTCTTTGACCACTGCTACACATTTCATGTCATAAGATGCTGTTTAACAGTTTCACTGTTAAGTGTGCATCTAAAGAACCGTGACTGCTGTTCAATATGCCATTTGTTATTAAATTCAGCTGTCAATGAATGCCTGGACAAGAGAATTAATATTATTTATTTATGATTACTTATTGCCATATTCTGTAATCTATATGATATGGCAGAGGTATTGATACTTATTTCCTATGCAAAGGGTTGTTACCCTGTCATGACAATGGGGGTTTACAGTGAAGTCATGAAGGACAAGAAGCACAATAACAGCACCTTTAAATCAGAAGGACATTGAGAAAGTTGAGAATGGTCATGTATTACTAAAATATGATTATGTATGCTATCTACATTATGCATTATAAGTGAACCTCTAGGAATATAATACAATAAGAAGTTGTGTCATGACCCTTTTAATGGCCCTTCAGGGTGATATGAATGTATATTTTGTGCTGGACTTTACCCTCTCAGCATCTGCAGAACTATGTTTTACTACTAAGGCTTTCAATCATAAAGAAGTGCATCTCTCTGTACAAGTAAAATAGATGTATATGATAATGGTACCACAAAAAACACAGAAAGCATGCTACTGAAGTAACTGATATCTGGAATTATTTAGGTTGCCTTTGTTAATGGTAAAAGGAACCAAATTTCATCACATATCAGGTAGCCAATGCACAGAAATTATAACTGACAGTCTATATAACTGGGGTTAAATACAACTTAAGCTGTATTGACAAGATCTGTTGCATTGTTGAAAATGTTAAACTGTCAAGTTGTCTAAATTGTCATTGTGAGTTGGGACTACTTTTCTTGATGGACTTTTGATTACCAAAATATTTCTGATGGGTGGAGCTTTTTTCTCATGTAAATGTTTTTATAGATAGTAAAGTCAGAGACCGTCTTCCAGGTGAAATGTACTGAAAACATGGATTTCAGTAACAGGTGAAACAAAGGCTGTTGTGCCTGATTGTAAGTGATTAAAGGAGATGCAACATTTGCCACCATATGATCTATGCAAATATCAAATAGTTACTGCCTGTAATAAACTTCGGGAAGTATTTCTGTGATGTAAGTGTCTTTATTACTTGGTAACAACGTGCATGTGATGCAAGACAACTGTTAAGGCTTTGCCAATGCCAGGAAGTTTTTCACTCTTAGGTCTCTTTCTGGTATCTTTGAGTGAATATCAAGCAACAGTGGTCATAATAGGAATTAAATTTGGACAGACAATGTCGGTCTCCTGCTGACATGTGCTATGTTGAACTGTTGTGGATGTACAAGATATATAGGTAAATATAGGTACACTACAAGGCACAGTTACTGTCAGAGCTTAAGTCGTATTTTACCCTGTAATACAAATTTAACTGAATAAGTAACTTAGAATCAGTCAGTAGTGTGACAACCTTCATGGTTTGTCTGATGCTAAGTGTTCATTCAGACACACAAGAGCATCTCCATCTCAAACATTTTCCAATTTCAGTGGGAACAGAGGATCTTTGAAGAGTTTTAAAACATTTCCCTGAAAAGTAGTCAAAACATTTGGACAGGCTACATAGAATAGCAACATAACATAGTTCTGGAGGGGTGTCTTCAGTTCTGGTCCCGGTGACAGCAGAATTGGAAGAGGAAATGTTAGGTTCATGGCCAAAATATAGGGGGACAAGGGTTTGAGCAGAAAAAACAGCAGCAGATATCAGCTGGATGAGAGGAAAAGCCAGCTCTTGGAAAAAAGGATTATGTGGGACAAGTGAGGAAAGTGTAGAATGTCACAAAGTGGTGTCTCTCACTTACCATTCGTGATGCCAGGAGATAGATGGTCTCTCTCGTGATGCCTAGACCTGGAAGCATCTTGCTCCCAGCCCCCCTGCTGACCTGTTGGTGGTCCCTGGCCCTCCAACATGTTCACAATGTCCACTCGGTCAATGCTCTTGAGGGCCACGTACAGGCTGTCCACTACAGTGGTGAGAGACACACAGATGGTGGAGAAATGGAGAAGGGGAAGACAGGGTAGTTGGACATAAAGGATGAGGACAGAGACACACCACTGACAAAACCAAAGGATTTCAAGACACTATTAGGAAAGACATCCAAATAACAATAATTTCAAAACGACATTAGGGTTAAGTGTACAAATCTTTATTTACTCTTGTTATTCAAAATAAGTAGATACTGTGCAAAAATCTGTCTCAGTCACGTGAACTTTTCTTTACAGCCACCATATTTATCACCATCATGGGGAAAGCAATGGCACAGAATCATATAAAGGAGGAAATCTTGGGTGTACTATCATGTGACCACTGAGCTATTCCTCATTTTCACCTATCAACACTGGTGAGCCCCACACCCATATAAAGTCGGTCAGCAGCCCTATTCTCACTCTGAACTCTAGATGAGCTGCAGTTGCAGGGAAACCCTGGTCTGTGTCTTTCTCCTTTCCTTGAGAGTTACACTAGGTAAGCAGATGTTCTCTTTCAGTCAAGTTCTCTTTTCCAGTTTCAGCATTTTGCCTTTTATGTAACCCCTCCAAGTCAAGCAACCAGAGAAGGGATGTGCACCAGTTTGGCAGTGTTCAGTGTTCTTGTTTTGGGAAGTTTTTTTTTTTGGACAAAAACTTGTGAGGTTGATGAAATAGGGCCCAATATTACCCCCATGAACTTGGGAAGGGGGGAGCCAGGGCAAGATATCGCTGGCTTCCATCCTCTTAAAACACTGGAGGGCATGCTGATTGCTCCCCATCATTCTTCTTAGGGGGCTGTCCACACCCATAAGGTGGTGCTGAGGTGCTGGAGAATGGTGAGATGGCCCCCTGGCCTAAGCCCTCTGTGGTGCTGTGGCAGTAGAGGCATGCAACAGACAGACTGTTGCCTGGGTTCACTTGGTAGGTGCCTATGAGGTAGGCATTTGAAGCTTTAAAGAGATTATTCACCCAAAAAAGAAAATTCTGTCATTAATTACTCACCCTCATGTTGTTCCAAACCCGTAAGACTTTCGTTCATCTTCAGAACACAAATTAAAGGGATCCCTGGGTATTAAGACATGTATAGCTAAATATAACGTAAATGATGTCTCTTACTGAAATATGTAGTAGAAAACTCATTAAAGATTTATTTTTAAAAAATCACATTTTATACATATTTTGGACTATGGGGGGCACCAATATTTTGATGATGTAAAATGGTTGCACTCGGTGAGCACTGTTGCTATTTTTACCACAACACAACTCGGAATAGACAACTCGGAACATAAAACACTGGTATGATGACCACAGCTACTGAAAGAGCTTACAGGTGGCGATGGATATAAGCATAGGCTTAAACGAAATGCTGTACCACTGATTTTTCCCCACAAGGAGTCTAAACGGCCCAGATGTCGATGGAAATCCGCACTGAGAAACTCCTTCAGCGGCTGCGGCGTAATGATAAGCATCAGTATGTTTACATGTTTACAACAGGATGGCATAGCGTTTCTTGTCTCAGCCGTTTGTAAGCTCTTGCAGTAGCTGTGGTCTACTAAAAGACTCAAAGGCATCAGGGCTAAAGTGGAGAGAAAACAGAAGCGGGTCTTTCGGAAGTTTTATTCGTCCACAGGCATCTTCCCATTCTTTTCTCCTCTTATCACTAGGAAAGCAGTACATTGCTTCTCTTGTTGCCCTTCGACTGAAAATTACAACCAAATGTGGTTGTACAACAATGTGGTATCGTATCAGTATTTTATTTTCTGAGTTGTGTATTCTGAGTTGTGTTGCGGTAAAAAGCACCAGTAGCTCACCGAGTGCAACCATTTGACGTCACTGACGCAGAATGTACGGTGCACATAAAATAATGGTGCCCCCCATAGTCCAAAAACTATGTCAATTTTTTTAAATAACATACATTCATGGGTTTTCTACTACATATTTCAGTAAGAGACATCATTTATGTTATATTAAGCTAAACATGTCTTAATACCCGGGGGTCCCTTTAAGATATTTTCGATGAAATCCGAGAGTTTTCTGACCCTCCATAGACAACAATGCAACTACCACATTCAAGGCCCAGAAAGGTAGTAAGGACATCATTAAAATAGTCCATGTGGTTCATCCTTAATTTTATGAAACTATGAGAATACTTTTTGTGCACAAAGAAAACAAAAATAACGACTTTATTCAACAACTTCTCTTCTGTGTCAGTCTTCGACGCACGTTCACAAGAGTACCACGACGCATGCATGTGGTGCTGCTGATGCAGGAGTCGTTATCAGTAGCGCCACTAACCCTTTAAGGCCCAAGTATACATTTTTTACACGTATGCTAGCTTCAGTTGTACACATAGCCTTTCAACGTATTGTCCATTTGAGGTGTACACGAATGTAGGTGTTTGACACATGCACTCTTGAAAGCTTCATCTTTGTCCAGCACCTGTTCTATTTTCTCCAAAAGTTATGACCTATCAAAATGTCTTTGTACTGTTTTAAACTAAAGTTACAGCCCTCTCACAACCCTCTCACACAAGCACTTGTCAATGTAGGCATCTGTTGTTGTTGCAGTCTCCGCTATTTTATTGCTGTTGTTGTTTTGTCTCTTTAGTTTCGTTTTCTACTGTGAAACTACAGCCCAGGCCGGTGTTACCACCTTGTGGAACCACTGATTAGTGCAAAACTAAGTCAATGCACATATGCACATGTTACAAGAATCGAATGGTAATACAGTATGCACATGTTATTTTGGTAATGAAATTTGCATCATGCACACTGTACGCGGACCCTCGAGTACACGTAAAACCAAAGTATACTTTGGCCTTTAGGCAACTGGGGCAAAATAAGAGACAGCTGTTAATACCTGCTACAGAGAAGGTGACAGCTGAAAGCCTTATCCTTTTTCTTTTTACATTTACAATGGGCCTACATAGCTGCCACTGCTGAACTAAAAAGCCCATCTGGGGATAGTGAGGTGTCTAGGAACAACAGGGGGCTCTTATCAATGGACTTAGGGGCCGTTTACGCGACAGTGTTTTCAGCCAAAAACTGGAAACTTTTTATGCGTTTTGCCTGTTTGTTTACACGACAATGGCGTTTTGGGGACTGAAAACACATAATTTTGAAAATGGGTTTCAAAGTGCAAGTTTTTGAAAACACCACCGTTATCGTTTCAGTGTAAACACCCAGTACGGGAATCTTTGAAAACGGTGACATCATGCACGTGCATAGTACGTGTTAAGTACGCAGACATGCGCAGTACGTGCCGATTTTCATCGTCCATCCAGACAAAATTACTTGCTGCTTACGCCATATTGCTTGTTTGTTTATGTTTGTGCGCAAGCTGCTATCACTATGAATGATGAGTAGAGCAACAGTCGGTGTGGTGATTTTAGTGACGGAACTCCCGCCCACAAAGAGCTAATCGTCATTTCCCTACAGGTACTGTTTACTAACAATGCGACTGGCCTGGCATACGTAATACAGCGTTTTTGGCAGTTTTTGTGGATATGTGTAAACGCAAATCGTTTTGAAAACGTTCTCGTGTATATGTGAAACCTTTTAAAAACGCAAGGGAAAAACTTTTCTGTTTTTGACTAGATCGTTGTCGTGTAAATGTAGCCTTAAAGAGGTTCAGTCACAGATGCCCTTGAGCTGCCACAATTAATCCCCTGGCCACGGCCTGGTTGGTGCACTGTATTGTCCCCATGACAAGATCCATTGCTGTGTGTATTTCCTTCCACAAGTCCCTTAATCAAAGGTTTTGTCCATGTCAGCCTGGTGCTCTGCAACATAGGAAAGTAGGAATCGCATGTTTGCTGGCCATTCAACTTCTAGGTGCTCAACAGCTTGGTGATAGACAACAATAAACAAAGCCTTGGCTGTGAAGAAGAGAAACCTCATTGTGTCTTCCTCAGACTTATTGGCATCCTCTTCAGATGGCTTATCCTGCTTGGACTGGGAAGGAATATGCCATGATAGAGTCAGCTGTTCATTTCATTTAGCTGAGTGGGCCTAGTCCTCTAGAGCCATCATTTGACTGGGGCAGTCAGGAGACTCAAATCTCGGTTAGAATTGCACCACTTCCACACCACAAGCAATAGCAGTCTGGGTACATTGAATGGTTCCCAAACTTGTTTCTGGAGCCCTAAAACACTGCACATTTTGAATGGCTCATTTGTCTGACACACTCATTTCAGGTCTTGGAGTGTCTACTGCTGCGTTCAAGTCCTCCTGGGACGTTCGTACTTACGAGTTGACAAGTCGTTATTACGACGTCGGGTGCATTCAAGTCACTTTGGTCGGAACAAGATGGTGATTTAACTTTTCTACATACAATTCAACTCTTTTTTTAACTCTACATCTACAAAATGATGAGTGAAGAATGTGCATCATTGTTTTTTCTTTTTGCTGTTTTTATTTAATTCATGAAGGTGATGTAAACTGAATAATTATATATTCTATTAGAATTATACAATAATATAATATTTTGTATATGTAACTTATATAGATTTATTGTACATTACAAAAAAAAAAATCATTTTATTAATTTCAACAACTTTACCGACTCTGCATATCTTTAGTCTTTGGCTGCGTCCATTGCATCCGACACGGTTTCTCACTGACACGCACCGAAATCAGAAACTCGGGGCTTAAAGAAAATTTTGAGTTTCCCACTCGTAATAACGACTTTGTGGTGGCGTTCATGTGCGTTCAACTCGTAAATACGATGTATCCGACATGACTTGAATGCACCATACTAATGAGCTGTTGACCTGAATCAGGTGTGTTTGATTAGGGAGAAATACAAAAGGTGCACTGTTAGGGAGGTTCCAGAAACAGTGCTCCAGTGCTCCAGTTCCAGGCAAGAAGTCCACACCTGGTGCAAGTCCTTCCTCTCAATATGATTGCCACATGCATTTGGGCAAGGCCGTGTTGTGTGGCTAACTTTGTGTGCAATGGAACTCATTATAACTGAGGAATGTTTTGTTCTAGCTAGAGCACAGTCCTCTAGCAAGCTGAAGTGGCTGAAGCACCTACTCGAAACAAAATTCGTTGCATGTAACTTCCCAATAACTTGTTCATTAGCTGTGGCTGGAGAAATGGACAGAAATGGAAGTAGTACACAAACATCATAACTTTCTGGTAACTGAATGACTTCCTCAGTGCTTCCTCATTGTTTTATTAACAGTCACCTGATACACTAACAATCAAGAGCTTGAAGAGCAAATTAAATGAAGTGTGAAATTTCTGAAGAGTGAAATTCTGAACGAGAATTGGGCTGTTGGCCAGCTTTATACAGAAGTGAGCAATTCTCCCTGCCTGAAGGCATGCTTAAAGATTTTGAAGTGCAGTCGTGCAAGGATGCAATTCCCATTGCAGTCTGTGTTGAAATCAGTGTTGCCAACTGCTTTCAATTGAAAGTAGCTAAAACTGGTAGCTAAATGTCACTAGATGACATCATAATGGCAAATTCACTGATCTATATAAAGGTGAATAGAGATCAGTGGGCAAGATGAGAACTTAGATAAGGTTTGTCCAAGAAGTTGCTATATTTGTCCCTAAACTTTTGAAAAAAGTCTTAAAAGGAGTGGGGAAGTCACTAAATCTAGCTACAAAATCACTAAATTGGCAACACTGGTTGAATTTACTTGACTGATAAAGAACTGACAACTATTGTCCTGCTCAGATCTGAGCCAGAGTTCTTCCTCAGGAAAACACACATCACGAAAGCAGATTGTTCTTCATGGTGATTGTGTAACCAAGCATTTTTTGGGGTTTCTCCTACACTCCTACACAAATGATTACTAAAATAATTTTTAGAGTGAAAATAGAACAACCTGTGTTTCTTGAATATAAATCATTTTCTCAGCCCGATTCGGACAGTAATTGTTTCTCATGGGGACATAAGCGATTTTCAACATTTACAGGGGTGAGTCTGTGATTTTATTGCCATCCGAATCTAGAATGCCGGTATTTTTCTTCCACCACCTGCGTAAAAAATCCTTGGCCGAATCACCTACTGTTTTTTGACAAACACCAAGGTCGTGTGGTAATTTAATTGCCGTCCAAATTCACATCTCTGAGTTTATGAGAAATCGTTATAAAATTCAGTGTTTAAATCCTTTTTGACCACTGCCAAACACTGTACGGTAACTGTTGCAATTTTCTGTAATTTGCATGCATATATATTACTGAAAAAATAAAATTAAATGACTGAAATGCTATAAAGTATTTACAAGAACAATATTCCATAAATGCTAAACCACTGCGAGTGGGAGCTGTTAAGAACAAAAAGAAATAAAAGAAGAAAAGCACGTAAACATTCGAAATGGACCATTATTATGGCAGCAACATGTATGCAATACAATTTTAAAATATGCATCATATAGGCCTACAATTACATACATAAAAATATAAAAGAAGCAGCTTTACCTTATGTAAATAAGAGGTTGCATTAACTTATTTCTACTAATGTCCACATTTTGAATGACATCCATCATTTTGAGAGATAAAATGCAAGACAGAAAACCATTTCAACTATAGCCCATCTATTTTCATATTTTTAGACAGGGGATTTAAATAATCAAATAATACATAGGATATTATTAAATATGAATTTATTTTTATTATTCCAAGCATATGAGGTTTTATTTACAGCGGACAATCATGTGACTGACCACGTGAGCAGCATGTTCTGGTGTTCATAGGAGTTTTATCACTGAGGTGCCATGTGAATTTATTTTTACAAATGTCCACATGAGAAAAAATTACTGTTTGATTAGGGCTATTGACACAACCTAATCACTGATATTTCATCAAAAACAACCAATCAACGTGACATCCCAATCTAAATGGAGTCAACAAGTGGGGTGCAGCCATAAGGTGACATGAAACCCTCTTATTTCAACAACAGTTAGTTCTACCTCTGATTTGAAAAGGGTTCAGATATGGGGGCATGGAAAGCCTTGGTAAGATGGGAAGGTAGAGGGGTGGTGAGAGAGAGGAGACTGCATGATAAGGGGAAGGGGCCTGAAGTACAGCACAGCTAATTTTCATTCCCACAATCTAGGCACTCACTTTATTAAAGTTTTATAAACAGAAACAAAAGTTTAGCTACCTTTGTTGAATCCCACAGCGCTGTGCATTAAAAGCATGCTGATACTTACAGCAACAAATATGGCAGCATGTTCATAAAATTACGTCACATGAGACAGATGAATAAGGTTACATTTGCTCGCAAATAATTTAGGTATTCTTAGGTTCATAGTGAATGGACACTATGGCACTCACTTTTGGCTCTCTTCCCCTCTCGAGTGGCCCACAGGTTGAGCAGTGTTGAGCTCTGCTCTAAAAGGGAGTTGGGATTCTCCACACGGATCTTATTTATTTCATCTACATTAAACTGCAGTTCACGTCCCAACTCTGCACAAGAATTAGATATGATACATTATGCCCCAGCATAAATTAATATGTTCCTTCACTTTAAAGTGACTCATTTTAGACTAAATCATAATTTACTGAAGTATAAGGGCTACATTTGTGCCACTCAATAAAAGAGTATTATAATAATAAATTGACAAATCAATAATCAATCAAATATAAATTGTATAAATTGGTGGACACACAGATACATAAAGCAAAAACTATGAATCAGTAATCAGCGTCAAGATAAAAACAAGTGTTAAAAGCACTGCACATGCTGTAGTGCTGTGTTTATGCTCTAGTGTTGCATCAGTGCTCCCCTAGCTACTTTTCTTGAAGAATAAGCAAGTTTAAAAACATGTTCAAATCTGCATATGAAAATTATGTGTAGACAGGAGCGGGTGTATTGACAACGACTGCAGGCAATGGAATTGCAGTGAAATAAGAAAAATGTGCATTTATTTGCATATATGATATGAAAGTATATGACATGATTTGACATGTCTCCTTCAAATTCTCACATCATTGCCACATTTTGTGCAAAGAATCTATTTAGTTTAAATCTTCAAATTTTTGTGTATTAGTTAAATCTTCTTTAAATGTTAATTTATGTAACTATTATTTATTTGCTTATGCAATCATTTTCCAACAGATTTCCTAATGTAATCAACTGATTATTGATTTGTCTATTAATTCATCAATTGATTATTACGTTGTATGAATGGGCCCCCATATGAAGTCCCTAGCATGGAAAAAGTTTAGCTTGTGCAAAATGATCTATTGTAAAGCCAAAAAATAAGCCAATGGTAGTCATTATTTAATCTCATCTGCACATGCTAGACAGTGTGAAATGTTCTTGAGCTTTGGTAAATTTGGACCTTAAAGTAAATGACTTGTCAAAACATTTTGTTTTCTATATATAGTAGAGAAATAACATCCAGATATGCCTTGACAAGACATAACCAGTTAAGCATTATGCTCATTAAGCGAAAGAAGTGCATTCAAACCCACACACTCACCAGCCCAGCTCAGGCCTAGCTGTTCAGCTATTAAAGCCATCTTTAACTCCGTCCTTTCCATGGCGCTCAGTGATGCTGCAGAAACCAGACCATCATTGGCTCAAGAGTTCAGCAATCTGATGCTGCAGCTCACATCTTATTCAAAGCAGGGTCAGGCAAAGGTTGTATGAGATTCGGGGGCTTAACATGCAGGAGATGTCAGTGTGGGAGCAATCTTACCCATGGCTGGTTCATTTAGAGCACTGTATCTTTCCCTCAGAGCCAAAGGAGTCAGAGTTCTCCTTCGCTCATCACTTCCTATAATCTGTTATAAAGAAATAAGCACACTGTTACCGAACAGCTGTAGATTTAACTATATATGTGAGCATCTGTTTGTGTAGGAACTGTAATCGTGAGAAAAGTGATTATCAATATTTGCCCTGTTACCTTAATGCATGGCGGCATGGTAACGTTGAGGTTGCACAACACATGTTGACTATCTTCGTATTTGGTTGATTTGCGCAAGAAAGACAAGAATCCAGAAGGATCTTTACTGCTGTCCCTCACCTGGGGAAAAGAGAAAGAGGATATACCAACAACATGTGATGATACAGGCAAATATTTGCACATAAATATTAAATGGCAAAGAAAACGTCTCGGTTACGTATGTAACCCTCGTTCCCTGAAGGAGGGAACGGAGACGTCACGTCGGATGACCGACGAAATTGGGATCTCGCCAGAGAGACCAATCCACTTCGAGTGTAACTAAACGAGCCAATGGACATTGGCATGCGATTATTGCATCCAGCTGCCGCTGATCACAGTGTGAGCATAAGAGGCAGCTGATGCACCGCATCAATTATGTTTTCGCTGAGGAGCCGAGCCGGCGACCCGGCAGCTCAGCGGTGGTACAGCGACTGTGGCGACGGGACGTGACGTCTCCGTTCCCTCCTTCAGGGAACGAGGGTTACATACGTAACCGAGACGTTCCCCTTTCAGTCGGTCACTCCGAGTCACGTCGGATGACCGACGAAATTGGGATCCCTACCAAAGCGCCACAGGAGCTGCCCCTTCCAGTGCCCTGTGTAGGGCTCCTGACCCTTCCTATAAGGCAGACGATAGGACCGGGCTCTACACAGAGAAGGTCAACTACTGGTGTTCCTTGAGCAACCCAAACAGTAGGACTAGGATAACACTGGGAAGCGTGCCCTTCCACTTGGAAGAGGCACACTGCGGAGTCACCTCCTCCCAGAGGGGGTTAAGTGACATTCAAACATGTGAAGTAACCCCGAAGGGCCTATTGCACATGGAAGTCTCTGAGATGGCTCAGGCTGCATCTTTAGAGATGGCAGAACGTGGTCCGCCAGGGGAAACACGGCTCTAATAAGAATACCGTGGAATAAACATATGGGATCCCGACAGGGTCTCTCATATGGGCACTAGCCTCGCACCAGATTTCAAGAATTCATTGGCTGAAGGCCTGGCGCCGGACGCCCCGCCGCGTCCGGACGCCGGAGTGCTGGAGGACTCAACAGGGTTTGCCTGGTTAAGGAACTCTCTGGAGAATTAGGTGTAAGGACGCCGCAAGCCGACTCTGAGCCGGCCCTCTCAGTGCCACTACCCGTTTGAGGTGAGAACACAGGAGGAAACCGGTTCGACACGTAGGCTATAAAACCTAGCGAACGTGTTGGGAGTCGCCCAACCCGCAGCTCTACAGATGTCTGCTAGCGAGGCACCACGAGCCAGCGCCCAGGACGATGCGACACCCCTAGTGGAGTGAGCACGCAACCTGAGCGGGCAGGGCACACCTTGTGCTTCATAGGCCAAGGTGATGGCATCCACTATCCAGTGGGCCATCCTCTGTTTGGAGACAGCCTTCCCCTTCTGCTGTCCTCCGTAACAGACAAAGAGCTGTTCTGAGGTCCTGAAGCTCTGAGTTCTATCCACGTACTGACGCAGTGCGCGTACAGGACAGAGCAAAGCTAGGGCTGGGTCTGCCTCCTCCAGGGGCAGCGCTTGCAGGCTCACTACCTGGTCCCTGAAGGGCGTGGTAGGAACCTTGGGCACATAGCCGGGCCGGGGCCTCAGTGTTGCACTGGAGTCAGCCGGCCCAAACTCAAGGCACGACTCGTCGACCGAAAATGCCTGCAGGTCCCCCACCCTCTTGATTGAGGCCAATGCAGTCAGGAGTAGGGTTTTCATAGAAAGAAACTTCAACTCGACTGACTGCAGTGGCTCAAAGGGGGCAGTTTGTAGGGCTCTTAGCACCAAAGCCAAATCCCAAGAGGGAAGGGAGGGAGGCCTCGGAGGATTTAACCTCCTGGCCCCCCTAAGAAACCTGACGACCAGATCGTGCTTCCCCACCGACCTCCCCTCTATGGGGTCGTGGTGGGCAGAAATAGCAGCAACATATACCTTAAGGGTGGAGGGGGACAGCCTACGCTCCAACCCTTGTTGCAAAAAGGAAAGCACGGCTCTGATCGAACATCTCCGGGGGTCCTCCTGGTAAGAGGAACACCATTCGACGAACAGGTTCCACTTCAGCGCATAGGCCCGTCTTGTGGACGGTGCTCGTGCTGAAGCGATAGTGAGCGCTACCTCCTGGGGCAGGTCACCTAGAACCTCCGCGTCCCGTCCAGGGACCACACATGAAGTTTCCACAAGTCTGGACGCGGGTGCCAGAGGGTGCCCCGTCTCTGAGAAAGCAGATCCTTCCTCAGAGGAATCGGCCAGGGAGGGGCTGTCGCGAGGAGCATGAGTTCCGGGAACCAGGTCCTGTTGGGCCAATATGGAGCCACTAACAGGACCTGCTCCTCGTCCTCCCTGATCTTGCACAGCGTCTGTGCTAGCAGGCTCACTGGGGGAAACGCATACTTGCGCAAGCCCTGGGGCCAGCTGTGTGCCAGTGCATCCGTGCCGAGCGTTGCCTCGGACAGGGAGTAGAACCACTGGCAGTGGGTGGTTTCCGGAGATGCAAACAGGTCTACCTGAGCAACTCCGAACCGACTCCAAATCAGCTGGACCGCCTGGGGATGGAGTCTCCACTCCCCAGGAAGTGCCGCTCGAGACAGCTCGTCGGCCGCCTGATTGAACACTCCGGGGATGTGGATGGCACGAAGGGACCTCAGATGCTTCTGACTCCAGAGGAGGAGGTGGCGGGCGAGTTGCGACATGCGACGGGAGCGCAAACCGCCTTGCCGGTTGATATACGCAACGGTCGCAGTGTTGTCCGTACGGACCAGAACGTCCCTGCCCCGAAGGCGCCCTCTGAGGCGGCACAGGGCAAGACGTACTGCCAGCAACTCGAGGCAATTGATATGCCAACGCAAAAGGGGGCCCGTCCAAACCCCTGATACTGCGTGCCCATTGTACGTGGGACCCCAGCCGGTGGCTGAGGCATCCGTGAATACCACAGCATGCCTGGATACCTGCTCCAGGGGCACTCCTGCCCGAAGGAACGAGGGATCTGACCACGGGCTGAAGGTCTTGCGGCAGGCCGGTGTAATCTGAACCCGGTGAGTACCGCGTTTCCACGCCCACCTCGGGATTCGGCCATGGAGCCAGTGCTGAAGCGGTCTCATATGGAGCAGACCGAGCGGAACTATGGCCGCAGCTGCAGCCATATGCCCCAGGAGCCTCTGAAAGAGTTTCAGTGGGACCGCTGTCCTGCCTGATAAAGTCTTGAGGCAGTTCAGCACCGACTGAGCACGTTCCTGGGTGAGGCGTGCTGTCTGGTTGACCGAATCCAACTCCATGCCGAGAAAAGAGATCCTCTGCGTTGGCACGAGTTTGCTCTTTTCCCAATTGACCCGAAGGCCCAACTGGCTGAGGTGCCTGAGCACCAGGTCCCTGTGTGCGCACAACAGCTCTCGAGACTGTGCAATTATGAGCCAGTCGTCGAGGTAGTTGAGAATGCGCACACCCTGTTCTCTCAGGGGAACAAGGGCCGCCTCTGCGACTTTGGTGAAGACACGAGGCGAGAGGGACAGCCCGAAGGGCAGAACCTTGTACTGATATGCCCGACCTTCGAACGCGAATCGCAGGAATGGCCTGTGCCGCGGAAGAATCGAAACATGAAAGTACGCGTCCTTCAGGTCGATCGCTGCAAACCAATCTAGGGGACGGACGCATCCAAAAATGCGTTTCTGCGTCAACATCTTGAACGGCATCTTGTGAAGTGCACGGTTCAAAACTCGCAGATCCAAGATCGGTCGTAACCCACCGCTTTTCTTGGGCACAATGAAGTAAGGGCTGTAAAACCCCGACCTCATATCGGCTGGAGGGACCGGCTCTATTGCATCCTTCGCCAGTAGGACTGCAATCTCCGCGAGCAAGACAGGGGCATCGACGGCTTTGACTGAAGTGAACCGGATGCCCCTGAACTTGGGGGGACGCCGGGCGAACTGAATCGCATAGCCGAGTCTGATGGTCCGCAGGAGCCACCGGGACGGGCTGGGGAGCGCTAACCAGGCTCCGAGAGACCGCACCAGTGGAACCAACGGGGCCACCGACGCGCCCGCGGTGGGGCAGCGAGGTGGAACACAGGGACCGGCCCCAGGGCCTGTGACGGCCTGGCCTGTGACGGCAGGGGGCGGGGTCTGGGTGTGTAGTGTAGCACTCACCTGATTTCTCCTCGCGTGGGAGGAGACACAGGAACCCGGCTTGAGGCATGTGACAGCCCGGCGTTTGACGACTTGAAGCGGGGAATGGAGTGCTACTGCCCTTACCTGCCTCCACGAATGGGCAGGAGGGGTGCTCTTGGGCAACCACCTGCTGCCTGCTGGCGAGAGAGGAGGAGGGAAGCGATCCTGTGATGCACGGATCACCACTCTCCTCCTCTTGAGACCCAGAGATTGAGGAAACCGCTCTTTTACTGATGTTTTGGGTACCGCTGGCTGCTGGGCCAGCGGCGGAACAAAAACAAACTGAAACACAGGATTCTCCACCCGGCCCTCCACCGGGGGAGGGAGTGGTGCGGTCACCATCTCCCGAAGAGCAGTTTCCTCCATCTCTGGGTCGCCCGTCTCAGGGCCTCTTGCACTTGCGCTTGCCGCCAGGTTTGGCGGGGGCCTGGACGGGCTGGGCGTCCTGCCTGCGACCGGCTCCACGACGCGGCCTGGTGGAAGGCTGCTGCGGCTGCGCGGGAGCGGGGGCGGCCGCAGGGGGGCGCCCACGGCGACGAGCAGGCTGAGGGGCTGCAGCCGGAGTGGAAGCAGCAGGTTTCCTCCGGCGCATGATGTGTTTGATCGCCTCAGTCTGCTTCTGGGCTGCCGAGAACTGCTGGGCAAAGCTCTCGACAGCGTCGCCGAAAAGGCCGGTCTGTGACACGGGAGCATTCAGGAACTGTACCTTTTCCAGCTCTCTCATGTCAGCAAGACACAGCCAGAGATGGCGCTCCTGGACCACTAACGTGGACATCGCACGACCCAGAGACTGTGCGGTCACCTTCGTCGCTCGTAGCGCGAGGTCCGTCGCAGCACGCAGCTCATGTAGAACCGCCAGGTCGTGACCACCCTCGTGCAGGTCTTTCAGTGCTTTGGCCTGGTGGACCTGCAGCAACGCCAAAGCGTGGAGGGCGGAAGCCGCCTCCCCACAGGCTCTATAAGCACTGCCAGTTAGACCTGACGAATACTTAGAGGCCCGTGAGGGGAGACACGGATCACCCCGCAGGGTGGAAGCGGCTGTTGGACATAGTTGCATGGCCACAGACCGCTCCACCGAGGGGATGCCCGCATACCCCAAAGCGGCTCCACCATCGAGGGTGGTGAGAGCGGAAGAACTACAAGATTTGTTTCGGGCAGTGAAAGGTGCCCTCCACGATCTTGTCAGCTCCTCGTGCACTTCCGGGAAGAATGGCACCGGAGGGGGGCACTGAGAACCAGCGCGACCCCCACCGAGAAACCACTCGTCCAGCCTCGAAGGATCGGGACGCGGTGGTGGATTCCACACGAGCCCGACATTCTCGGCGGCCCGGGAAAGCATGGCCGTCATCTCTGGGTCTGGCTCGGACAACGCTACCACACCCGAAGGGGGCAGCGCAGCCGAGTCGTCATCCCCGGAGAGAGAGGGCCCGCCCTCCGATGCAGTGATCGACATCTGGTCGTCAGGGGGACCACCGAAAGAGACGCCTGGTGCACCCCGAGCAGAGGGCCCAGCACGCTCCTGCGGCAGCTCCACCGGCTGCGGAGTGCTTGAGGGGCGAGGAGCTCCACTTGGGGAAGCCCTCACCGTAATCCTCAGATCACCTCTGCCCCCACCGGACCCAGCGGCGCGCACGCTGGACCGCGGCAGAGGCAGAGGGACTCCGCCATGTTTGACATAGCGGAGTCTAAGACGCAACTCCGAGATGGTCATGTCCCCACAAGAAGAACATGAGCCATCCACGAAAGCCTCCTCAGCGTGCTGAATGCCCAGACACGTGAGGCAGCAATCGTGACCGTCCTGAGGCGCCAGGAAGCGACCACAGCCAGAAACGCACGGGTGATAAGACATCTTTAAAAAGACGCGATCACCCGTGTACTCTCTTAGAGAAATTTGCTCTTAGAAATGCTCTTTTTTGAGGTGCTGAAGCACGCAGGGGAGCTTGGCCACCGCACACTCCAAGTGTGGCTGCCAGCGGGAAGACGATTCTGCTCTCCCGGACACCGTGACCACCGCTGCTGCACCGTAACGCCCGCACTCGATCAGGAACACTTCTTGGGAAAGGGAGCAGTAGCTTCACTACTACCGCTCGGCTCCGAAGCGAAAGGATAATTGATGCGGTGCATCAGCTGCCTCTTATGCTCACACTGTGATCAGCGGCAGCTGGATGCAATAATCGCATGCCAATGTCCATTGGCTCGTTTAGTTACACTCGAAGTGGATTGGTCTCTCTGGCGAGATCCCAATTTCGTCGGTCATCCGACGTGACTCGGAGTGACCAACTGAAAGGGGAACTATTCATCCCGCAGTGCCTTCTTTGTGGAAATATACTCATGATTTTTTTTTTTCATAGGCATGATATATAAGCATGGGTTCTTGTTTTGTGCTTTTTGTCATATTCTACTTTATTATATATAAAAATGCCATATTTAATTTTTGACAAATATGTAATTATTTTGTAAAATTATTTTGTATATGTAAAATATTGTCATATTTTATAATACTGTATATTAAAATGAAAATTCTGATTAGTTTGAGACAGAAGAAATGCCAAACTTCAGAATCCAGTCAACTGGAGAAAAAAAATCTTTTGTGGATCCTCTGAAAGTGAATGGGTGCCATCAGAATGAAAGTCATCACAATAATCCACAAGTAATCCACATGTCTCCAGTCCATCAATTAATATCTTGTGAAGTGAAAAGCTGCGTGTTTGCGAAGAAACAAATCCATTAAGACATTTTTAACTTCAAACCTAATTCCAGCTAAAATATGAGTCCTCTATCCATAATATTTCTTTCTCCAGTAAAAAAAACATATAGAATTATGCACAGATTAAGCACCGTTTACAAGAGAAAACAGTCTAAAACAGATCTGAACAATATGTTGGTAGATTTTGATGTGAGAGGACGGGGATGGACTTTATCACCAGAGGAAGCATTATTATAGATTATGGACTCATATTTTAGCCGGACGCAATGGTTTAAAGTTAAAACATCCATTCACTTCTGAGGATCCATTGGTGAGTAAGTAATACAATGCTACATTTCTCCAAATCCACTGAAGAAACAAACTCCTCTACATTTTGGATGGCCTGAGGATTCATACATTTTCAGCCAACTGAACTATTTTTTTAACCACTGGAACACCCGCATCATAACCAATAAAAAAAAAAATTAACCCACATTTTTATGACCTAGTTCACTATGGGTGACAGAATCTAATTTGGAGGAAATAAAATAAACACGTACTGTAACTGGCTGTGATGACTTTACCTTGACAGACACAGGCAGTCTGTTGTCTCTGAAGGCTTGGAAGCTGAAACAGCGGGGCTGCTGCGCCGCCTTCCTTATGGGAACCAAGTTTCCTGAACACTCCAAATACAGCGGCATTCCTTCCATGACCTGCAGAACATACGGCAACCAGCAGACGCAGCTTAAATTAAACATTTGATAACATCTAGCAAAGTCAACATGAAACATCATTAACAACACATTTGCTTCTGTAATGTCACATATTTAAAAATATTCAAAGAGATTAAAAAACTGTTAGTTTGAATTTGTTTGGATTGTGAAAAGGTTGCCAGACCTCAGAGTTATCTGACCACCATCTGGCTATTGATTAATATTATTTTGGTAACATTTTAGATTAGGGAACACATATTCACTATTAACTAAGTGTTTTCCTTAATAAACTCCTAATTTGCTGCTTATTAATAGTTAGTAAGGTAGTTGTTAAGTTTAGGTATTGGGTTCAGTTAAAGGATCTAGAATATGGTTATGCACAATAACATTAATATGTGCCTAATAAGTACTATTAAACATCCAATATGCTAGTAACATGCATGCTAATAAGCAGCTAGGTAACAGTGAGAATTGGTCCTTAAAATAAAGTGTTACCATTATTTTTTATTAAAATCAATATTATTTTCCCCACCCACAAAGTAATACAGATATTTGAGTTGTTTTGAGTATGTTTTACAACAAATACTATTTCAGTTTTTCAAATCTTCATGATTAATTCAATGATATTTGTGGGGTTTTTTTTTTTTTATGTTTTTGTGAAATTTACTTGCAATTTCTAAGACAAAATTGTTTCTGCATCAAACTTTTGTGTGTTACTATGTTTATATGATGAATTATTATTGTTAGTACTTTAGTTTGGAGTAATGTGCACTTATGAATCAGGAAGAGAAAGACCAAGAATGTGAATTTGACTTTAATGGTATTTTTTGCCCCTTTTCTTTCAGATGCTGTTTTAGGTTTAAATGTAAATGATACTTCATTGTATAAATAATGCCAGTTGCTGTAAACACATGGACGATGACACAACAGATGCATTATTATGTATTGTCTATAGCACACTATATCATATGACCTCGATGTCTCTGCTGCGAGCCACTTCAGTAAAGTTCTCGTGCTGCTCCAGGGTTTTGTCCATTTTGTCATCAGTCATGCAATAACAGCGGAGTCGACCCTCTCGTGCTTCATTCATCTTTGCAAAAACTACAAACTTGGCCATGTATGGCACAGCTGACAGCTCACTGTACAGGAGGTTGGCGAAGGACACAGCCTCTGCAGTCCGAGGACAGTCTGCCAGCCAGAAACTGTAGGACAGCAAAACAGATTTGAATCACATTTTTAATATGTCCAAGGCTGAATAATAACATATTGCTGTGAATACAAAACACATTGAGAACTTCTGAAATAACCTAACATGTGATGTACAGGTTATGGTACTTACCGGGCAGAGACATTGGTGGTGAAACTGGCACAGTCATTGGCATATATAAGTTTGGTGGTGCCAGTTATATCTTCCCACTGGGCTGGAGCTGTGCCGCCTATGAAATGTAGAGAAAGTACATATGCAATAGAAGTGTCTTTATTTTAAATGAGCTTAAAAAAGAGCTTTGCTCAGAAGCCGTATTTGATCATTCCGGGTAATGTGGTTTTAAAATAATAACAAATGAATATTTTTTAACCTTAAAAACCTAACCCTGCATTGATCACTCTTGAACATTTGTTGAGCAGTGTAATTTCTGTGCCACTAGCAGAAAAATAAATAGCAAAAATAATTAGATCAACATTTTCTGAAGAAGTCTCTATTATATTCTATTTTTTCTTCATCTTGAAAAGCAAATATTTTTAAGCAGTACAGCCTCATTATTCACTAGTTAAACTATGAACAGCTTCCTTAGTTGTATGTGCACAGTATACTGGAATAACAGAAAGTATATTAAAATTAAAAACAATACACTCCATCAATTTAAATTAGTTCCTATTTCCTATACATATGTTTGTAATTATTACTTCTTTTTAAACATTTCCCTGTTGTATTATGCTAAAAAGCATACAAAATTATATAAATTCATTTTCCCAATGAGTATTTTTGCCTTTTTCTACAGTAAAAATATTCAGATATCCTTAAAATAAGATTAATGAGAAGGAAAATTCTAATTCATTTGCAACACTGAAAAAACAACAACAGCATTATTATTATTCATAAAGCATTATAGGGTTACACTTCATTTTAAGGTGTCCTTGTTACAGTGTAATTATAAATTTAAGTACTGAGAAATATTAATTAACTACTTGTACTTACTATATGGTTACGGTTAGGATTAGGGTTTGGTTTAGGGTTACTTGCATGTAATTATGCATAATTTACTTTTATTATAAAAGTAAGTACATGTAACGTAACAAGGACAAATTAAAATATTTATTAATATAAAATTAGTTATAATATATAATATTAAAATATATTTATTTATATTTTTTCGATATAATTTGAATTCAGGTTTTAGTACTTGTCATTTTTATTCATTCTTGTTTTTTTAATATGTACATTTAAATATATTTTTTGTATTTTAGTTCGAATAATTTTAGTCCTTAGTACTTTAGTACTTTAACATTTTCATTAATACCTTAATTTTCATTTAGGTATTTTTTTCCATCTAGTATTTATATTTTATTTTATTTATCTTTATTTCCATAAACAAAAACATTTTTTAATAGTTTTAGTTAAGAATAACACTGATTTGCAATTGCATAAAAAGAAACATTTTCTATTTTCTAATAGGACAAGAAAAATAGGTTACACTTTATTTTAAGGTGTCCTTGTTACAGTGTAATTATACATTTAAATACTGAATAATATTAATTAACTACATGTACTTGCTATATGGTTAGGGTTAGGATTAGGGTTTGGCTTAGAGTGTAAGTATGCATGTAATTATGCATAATTAATTGTTATTATAATAGTAAGTACATGTAGTCTAATGTGTAACAAGGACACCTTAAAATAAAGTGTTACTGAAAAATAAACTTAAAATCATTCATGTAAAGACAAACTGCTTAAAGGATTATTATATATTTTCACAAGAAAATAATTATCAAGATTTTTTTCCCCCAATGTAAAAAAGTTTGGCTGATTTTTACCAATGACACTGCAGAGCAGGCGGAGGCTGGTGGTGTCACCCTCACCAGCGTCCCGTGGACTCTCCCTCCAGGAGGGAGGCAGTGGGATCCTCAGGCCGATGGGACGATGAAACTTGCGGCGACGAGGCTCTACTGTCACCACAGGGCTGAACGTGGCTTGGTTCCCCAGAAGCTTGGCCACCAGCTCATCAGGGACTGGCTGGGCCTGAGTGCCGAGGATGAAGGGGGAGAAGAGACCGTAACAGAGTTGAAGAGCACAAAGTAAAAGATAGGGTTCGGGAAGAGCAAACGTGAAAGAGAAGAACGTGGAATGAGAGTCAGAAGAAATAGATCTGGTAGTGTGAGCAATGGTATATTTACATATGAACGCATGAGAGGAGGATTCAGTTCGGAAATGTGTACCAAACTTATTTTCATGAGAGAAATCAGGGAAAAGAACAGACAGAAAATATCTCAATATATTTCTCCTTTCTTATTATTGCAATTATTGCACAATGCAATTCAAGACACCAAATTTAGCTTGTCAATCAGTCTTATTTATTAAACGTAAAAAGAGTTACAAACATTATTGAACCAAAGTTGGTGCAAAATTAATTCACTTGCAGTAGAAAACACAGACACAACAAGTTGACCCTGTATTGTTGTAAAGCTTTCGAAGATCTTTGAGTGTGCAGTTCATTATAATCACTCTTATTTATGTAAACTCACCATCAGGCCATCCAAGACGTAGGTGACTTTTTTCTTCAGTGGAACAGTAAAGAAGATTTTTGGATGAAACCGTGGTCCTTGGTGATTCATAAAATGCAAGTCAACAGCTACCGTCACTCGAGAGTCAATAAAAGCATATACAGGCAACACAAAATTAATACTCATGGCTCCTGATGATATATTGAGGTCTTATGAAGCGAAATGATCGATCTGTGCAAGAAACTGAACATTATTTACACCATTATTACCTATAATCCAGAGCCTCAGGCAAATGGTCTGTAGTGATGTCCAGTTTGCAAACGAATCATTCTTTTGAACCGATTCTTTTTGGTGAACTAGTTGATCCAGTTCACCAAATTCGACTGAACCATCACAGTTTGCAGCTCAAACAGCACAGATTTACAAGTTACTAAATCAAAACTCACTTTCGGACGTCTGACAGTCACTCCGACTTGAAATGAGCCAAAACACGGGAGTATCTGATCCTATGATGAATGAACTCCTTCAGTGCTCCAATTTCTCCAACAGTCACTGAACTGAGAAAACAGTTCAACTCCGACAGAAGACCAACGATCCATTGATATGCGCATGTGTGAACCCAGCACTTCAATGAGGGGCCAAATTAAAGTTTTTATGGTTTCTCATAATTTATGTAAAATGATGAGTCAATTAAGACATCCACATGTCCTTATTGGGTGCTTTAATAATATAATTGCGCATACATTATGTCATATTGTGATTTTGTAAATGAATTAGTATGAACTGTCCGAAAGAACCAGTTCGCAGAAAATAATCATATTTCCCCATTTGTCTGAGGCTCTGGATTACAGTAATGTTCTGCTTCTTACACAGATCGATTGTTTCGCTTAAGACCTCACTATATCGTCAGAAGCCACAGGTATTAATTTTGTGTTCCTTATTATGCTTTTTTATTCTCAAATACAGGTAGCCACCGACTTGCATTTTATGAATCACAAAGCACCACAGTTTCAGCTAAAAAAATCTTTTTTACTATTCAACTCCTGACAAAAAGTCACCTACATCTTGGATGGCCTGAAGTTGAGTAAATTAATAGCATATTTTCATTTTTGGGTGAACTATTCCTTTAAGCACATATTTATTGTAAAATGTTGGATCAGGAGAGGACATTAGACTGAAAGTCTTTCTCACAGAGCTTGTTATAATGTATCAAGTTCCAACATTTTAAGTTCTGTTAATAATCAGTAGTCAGTGTCATTGAATCGACCTATGAAACCTAAGAATATGAGAAACAACTCAAAGAAAACTAAAAAAAATACTTCTGTATGTTATTGCGGCAAAATATATGAACTATTAAGATCAATTTAATTTTATGCCACTCACAATAACTGACTTCCTGACGTCCAGTGTTTTTAAACAACACAAAAATTGTAAATGAACTGTTTAAAATTCAGCACAATGGGAACTGATCAAGTTTGTCAATACATTTTGATTTTTTGATTATTAGGTCAATTCTCACAAAGAAGAAACAACAAAATGAAGCAAAACAGAAGAATAATAATGTAACAAATGACACAAATGATTAAACAAATTATGGGTTAAAACCAAGTAAAAAAAAATCAGCTTTGGTATGAGCTGGTTGTTACACTTGCAGGGCAAAAGAAAACAGAAATAAACACATGCATGAGTCCTGCACGATCATTTAATTCTAAGTTCTAGGTTTTAACATTTAAAATATAAAACTGCATTTAAATTTTTAAAAAATATATTTATTTGTGTAGCTAATAAAGTTTTTAAAAAATCTATTATAATAGGTAGGGTAGTATAAAAGGTAGTACAGTAACTCATTAAAACATTTTATCTTATGAAAGTTTTCTTTTATAAGGTGCTTCAGATATTTGTTATAGTACAGAAAATGTTCATCATTCAATTAAAACTCTCAGTTTCAATGAGCTTCAACTTGCTTCCATGTCTTTTATCCTTCTCAACTTACAAGACCCTCAAACAAAACCTGCAAAACTCAGCCATTCTCAATTTTCATTACGTTTTTATGCACTACGTTTTTATGCACTGTAAATGTGTCTGTATATGTAGAAATAACCTATGTTTAAACTAAGCAGGAAGCAGACAGATACCATACCATCACATACTAGGCCTATACCGTATTTCATCATTCATTTTTACCATCATCAAACTCAACCATAGAGATCTAAGCAACTTACAAAATTACATTCACTCACATTCCAAAGAAACTATTTAATTAGCTGAGCCCATAATTCATTTTGAGAGATGAAAGATGAGATGTTTCGTCATGTTTGATGTCTCATGACCAAACAGGAAAAAAAAAAACAACAAAAACTAAAAGCTGTCAGATACATTATGATAATATGCAGGAGATAAGCTTCCTCCATTTTCCATCACATCTTCCTCCTCCTCATCCTCCAATCTCACCTGCAGTCCGAGACGGACACGCTTGGTGACGGCTGTCTCAGGAAAACTGGCCTGGGCCATGGGCACCATCTTACTGGTGAGATAACCCCCTTCTGGGCCAATCAGATCGTTCTCCTGCTGGATACGGGATACCACGGCAAAGTAAAGCGGGAAGTCGGTCGAGATGATGCGCCTGATTCTTTTCTTCCCAAGTTCCTCCTGACTCTCAAGGTCTTAAGTGTGTAGTTGATAGAGAAAAGACAATAAAATGAACAACATTTGCGAATGAATGAGACAGAATTATCACAGTTCACTGAAACGCTGTACATCTCTGCAGTCGTTACAAAGCCTGTAAAGAAATAGTTGACAAATTTAAATTTGCTGTAAATGTACTCACCCTCAGGCCATCCAATATGTAGTTTGTTTCTTCATGGGAACAGATTTGGAGAAATGTAGCATTGCATCACTTACTCAACATTGGATCCTCTGCAGTGAATGGGTGCCATCAGAATGAGAGTCCAAACAGCTGATAAAAGCATCACAATAATTCACACATAATCCACGCCACTACAGTCAATCAATTAATGTCTTGTGAAGTGAAAAGTTGCATGTTTGTAAAAAACAAATCCATCAGTAAGACATTAAGATTTTAACTTCAAACCCTCGCTTCTGGCCAAAATACGAGTTCATGATCCATAATAACGCTTCCTTCAGTGAAAAAGTCCATCTCCTGTTGTCGTCTCAAAGCAAAATCCACAGACATATTTGTTTAGAACTGTTTTGAACTGTTTTGCCTTGTAAACAGTGCTTAATCTGTGCATATTTCTCTCCTGATTCAGACGAGACAACTTTTTCACTGGAGGATTCTATGGATAGGGGATTCATATTTTTTGCAGAAGTAATGGTATGAAGTTAAAAACGTCTTGATAGATTTGTTTCTTACAAACATGCAGCTTTTAATTTCACAAGACGTTAACTGATGGACTGGAGTGGTGTGGATTACTTGTGGATTATTGTGTTGTTTTTATCAGCTGTTTGGACATTCTGACGGCACCCATTCACTGCAGAGGATCCATTGGTGAGCAAGTGACGCAATGCTACATTTCTCCAAACCTGTTCTCATGAAGAAACAAACTCATCTACATTTTGGATGGCCTGAGAGTGAGTTACATTTTCATTTTCAAGAAAACAAATAAAATAATAATTATTTTTAATCCCAATTAATTGGCATTTTATTATTTTGTATTTATTATTTATTTATAGTACATGATTAGAATTACACTGCATTTATTTTATTTTTTTTTAAATGACCCAGGCAGGATGATTCACTGGTTTTTACAGTAAAGAGACTCATCAGTGAGAATATTGAGAATCTTTTGCTTTATTCTCTAATTTTCAATAAAACAGGACCTACCTCAAAATCTGCAACTATTTAACAACAAATGTAACTGTATATACGGTAAACTGTCAATACAGTATGACCAAATTTATATCATTTCAAATTACAGCAAGAGTTAGTACACACCTTCATCCATGCCATTGAGGATGGTCTCCAGGACCTCGTCACCATAACGATTACGATGCTCCTTCCAGACTGATCCATTCTCACTCCTCAAGACCACAAGTTCACGATCTCCCCGACCAAGTGCAGCGAAATGTGGAATCTCCACAATCACAGGCCTTCAGGGGCAATATGAGTTGTGTAAGTTTGCAGTTTCAGTTTGTTAAAAAAAATCTTGTTTTATTAGCAAAACTGGTCTCCTTACCCTAAGAACTGCATGCCAGCTGGACCAAGAGAGATGATACGGCTGGCGAGACCCTCACCCTCCACCAGAGGAGGTGGTGTGGCAAGTTTCTGTGGCTTCACCAGGCGGCAGGTGATGCGTGTTGGAGCGGCACAGGTACGAGGAGGAATGATGACACGCAGGCCGTTATGTCTGCTGCCTCTCATTGAGCCGCCGCGAGCATCTACCATGAAGCTCACCAGGAACCTGCAGAATAAGGAGAAAGACAATGCACACTGAATTCATTCATGATATTTCAATTTCAAGTATTTAATTCCTTCAAAATATGCACAATATTTCAGGTAGAAGCAGGAAACTAACCCGGTGTGGATGGGGCTTGCTACTGGACTGACATTGTCTGACGTCTCTGTGGCCGGACTGCTGGGGATCAGTGAATCCTCATCATACTCCTTGGGCAAAGGAAGTGGGGTGTGCTGCTGTACATGTGCAGATGTAGATATTGACACAACGAAAAAGATACATGTATGGTACAAAGTGCTCATGTGTAGTTCTTACCTTCAGAACCTATTTTAAGTAATCTGATTTGAACCTAAAAATGTAATTTGTGTAACCCAATGTATTCATGTCTTTTAATTTAAACTTAAATAAAATGAGTTAATATGCAGTGTTTAAGTGTACACAAAGTATTTCACAAAAACACATTAATATTGCAAACACATGTAATCTAGTATTAAAGTATTTTGTTTTATAGCTATTAAAACCTTTTTTTTTTTTAAAAATGATAATAAAAATAATAATGGAAGAAATATAAAATCTGCATTTGGCTAATAGCTCTTAAAAAGTATTTTGGTGGTAACATAGACAATAATAATGCTTTCAGATAGTAATGCCACTGTATATCTACACTTTTGTATATACAGTACAAACTACACTACCATGGTAAAAGTAAAAAAAAAAAAAAAAAAAAAAAAAAAGTATAGGCATGGTATTATATGGTAATCCAAGGTACCTCAAAAAAATTTTTGAGTTATGGATGAGTTATGGAGCCCCTTTTATTTCAGGTGGCTGTAACTACTATGTACTTACATAGATAAAAATATTACAATATACACTACTGTTCATAAGTTTGTGGTTGGTAAGTTTTTGAAAGAAGTCGCTTCTGCTCACCAAGGCAAACATACAGTAAATACAATAATATAGTGAAACATTACAATTTAAATAAATGTTTTCTACTGTAACACATTTTAAAATGTAATTTATTTCTATGATCAAAGCTGAATTTTCAGCATCATTACTCCAGTCTTCAGTGTCACATGAACCTTCAGAAATCATTCTAATATGCTGATTTGCTGCTCATTTAACATTTCTTCTTACTATCAATGTTGAAAACAGTTGTGCTGCTTCATATTTTTGTGGAAACCATGATGCATTGTAGTTCAAAAGAACAGCATTTATCTGAAGTAGAAATCTTCTGTGACATTATAAATCTCTTTGGTCAATTTAATGTGTCCTTGCTGAACAAAAGTATTCAAAGAAATCTCAGTGAGCCCAAACTTTTGAAATTTCAAAATGTAAGTATATAGAAGTCAGAGAAACTTAATATAAAGTGAGATCTATGAAACTACCATGCACTCGATTAAAAAAAAAAATCACATTTACCTGCTCCATTTCATGTTCTTTCAGCATGACTGTTTCAGGAGACACACAAGGGATCCTTGGGATAGCAGGGGAATGATTCCTAGAAACAAAAGTTAGAAACAAGTCTGACACAAAGGAATATGTAAATGAAAGTTCCCAGGTCCCATCATAATTCATCTCAGTGGCCTTTCCTTAGTTTGGGCTCTGATCTTTTCTATTCAATCTAGTTTGAAACATTCTAGGTAATTTCTTCCAGCAACATAATAAATTTAGCTCCCCTCTACTTTATATAAGTGTCTCTTCTTGTTAAATCTGAATCATCTTCAACATCTTCACTGCAACTCTCCCTCGTACTCTAGAACATTCTTGGGGGAAAGGAAATCCTCATCATGGTCCTTTATGTCCTCCATCTTCAAATACCTGGCACCTTCGTTCCCCAGCAGCTCCTCGCCTGCCGCAATGAGGGGTTGAGAAAAAGAAAAGAAAAAAGAGAAGATTTAGTCAAAACCATGCTGTCAACAGGAAATAAACACTGAATGAAAACTGACTGGACAATATGGAGAGGATATACGTAAATGGATTGAGAGCTGCTGAGTGAAATATGTTATGACAATGAGAAAGAAGTACCATGGTACTAACAAGGTCCTTTTTAAGTACCTAAGTACTATGTAAACACCATGGTAATCATTCAGTACCATGGTATACCAAAGGACAATGGTATAACCATCACTGTACCACGGTACTGCCACAGTACTTTTTCTAAAGGGAAAGTAATGCAGTAATGTAATCAGATTACTATCTCCTGTAATGAAGTGAGACAATAACTTTCAGTAATCACTGTCACAATTATTTTTTTTGTCATTACACTGCATTTAAAAATTTAATGAACAATGATTCATTGTAACATTAAACAATAAATATTGTTTTGAACTAAGTGACTATGATTCCTTTCAACTGGCTGAAAAACCTGTAAACTAAACAAATACAGAACTGAAAGGACAATTTGGTATACCTTTGATTGTCCAAAAGTTGTTTAGAAATTAACGTGATGTGATTACTGTTAGAATATCTTTTGTTACAATGTAGAAAAAGTAATTAGCATGTAGTAACTAATTACTTTTTGCAATAACCTCCCTAACACTGATTGCAAGTGAGTAAGAATGAATAAAAGGGAAAGATTTGTGATGGACATACTGCAACAAAACATATCAAAGCAAATTAATGAGACCTTTTGTGTGTGTGTGTGTGTGTGTGTGTGTGTGTGTGTTTAATATAATCTAATATAATTAACTACAAATTAGAGGCACACATGACCTTCAAAACACAATGCCTCCACTGATATCACGCTGCTAAATGCATAGTCATACAGTATGTAAACTGTGCTTGTTTTCCTAAAAAAGAAGACATTAATTTATTGTGTCTATTAAGGTCTTTATAAATCATCCTCATGGGAAGTTGTCTTGCAAACACAATATAACCGGTGGAGCAGAAAATGCAATTTTTCTTACTTAATCAACAAACATGCATTTAAAAAACAATAAGTTCAAGCAGGCTTCAATGGTACTTTAAAGCCAAATTAAAAGACTTTCATATTGTATCTAGTACCTGTATATGAATATACGGTATGTTTGTGTACCTAGTATATATAAACACATATACTAGCATATACATTTTGTATATAGCAAATGTATATAGTCAATATATACAGTATACTGAATGATGAAACTTAATTTTTAATATTGGATTTGTGCAAGGCAGCCATGTGAAGCACATCCATGTGAGAGCCTGGATGCATGTGAAACATTTTCAGGACATTATGCAAACACACCTTTAAACTCTGTAATTACACCAGGAGCTGAAATGCAGTGCTATCCACAGTATAAAGCTGGTTTTTATATGACACGTTGATTCTACAATATGCTCTTTAAAAAAAAGAGGTGTGAAACTTTGTACATCAATGATTTTGCAAATTCTGAATCCTGAAGAAATCAACGTGGTAATGTTATATTTACAAGTACTTAATCAGTATTTCTGTCTTTTAAATTGATTTCATAAGCAAAATTGCACAAGATAACACAAGAGACTATATCTAATTAAATTTGTGCGATTTTGCTTCTGAAATAACTTTATAAATTAATGTTACTGGACAAAAAGACAAAAATACTACATATT
Source organism: Spinibarbus caldwelli (assembly GCA_039654775.1). Classification (NCBI taxonomy): domain Eukaryota; kingdom Metazoa; phylum Chordata; class Actinopteri; order Cypriniformes; family Cyprinidae; genus Spinibarbus; species Spinibarbus caldwelli. The sequence goes on from CM077223.1 coordinate 9,715,895, forward strand.
TAAAATGTAAAGTAATATTTAAAATAATATATTTTTTCTAATATTGACCATGAACCACCACTTATTTATACCACAGTGCATGATAACTGGTTTACTGAGAAAACTAAATCTGTGCTGCTTCAGAAAAAAATGAAAAAGGAGATGTAGCAGGTTAGTGGGACAGTTAAGTGTTCTGGAACCTTCAGGAATAAAAGCAGGCTTATTAACATCAATGCACACATGCTAATGAATCATCCATTATAATTTTCAAAGTGCACCACAGAATGACAATGTGTTTGTGTGTGTGTGTGCTTGAAATGAAGTCACTGACAATGGCCACCGCACAAAGAAGAAAGAGGGAAATTCATACCTAACGTAAGCTGTGCAATTCCTAGAAAAACCAAGAGCAGGATGCTCTTTAAATGCCCACTCATTTAAAGATTAATATATTAATATTAATTAAATATTAATATTCATATAATATTAATATTTAAAGATATTAAATTATTCTATGTCTTGTATTTCTAATGAAAATGATACAGAGCATGAGCTGTATTTACCTTCATCTTCAGACACATCCAAGATCTCATCAACTGTCTCAGGGAAACTCATGCGATGTTTTTCTGTGGTGGTCTTAAAGGAAAATGTTTATTACAACACATGACTTTCTACATAGTCTTTTTTACAGTGACAATCATATGAGATTAATTTTTGTGAAAGCTGTAACTCACCATGGTCACTGTCTCTTCGGTGACCAGTTTCAGCACATCAATGACTGAGATGTATCCAAGGCGCTTTGCGATGGCAAGAGCTGAGGTGCCATTCTGTAGGAGACGGAAATGTTTTGTGTGCATTTGTCAGCTTCCAGCATATTTTAAAATGATGGTAATCAGTTAAAAGAGGTTGGGCTCTTACAGACGTAATTTCATTTGGTTGTGCGCCATGTTTCAGGAGAAGCGTCACAATGTCTGTATGGCCCTGCTGAGCTGCCTGATGTAGCGGCGTATATCCCATCTAACATCCCAAAAAAGAAGACCGACTCACAGTCAGAACTCATATGAAAGAAAAATCACAGATGAGAACTTTTAAACGTCAACTGTTTCTCTTGTTTTCTCCTGCAAGCAGATTAAATGAAGAGCAAATCAACACTCTTGCTTCTCTTGCTCCTCAAATGTGTCTCCTCCAGAGTTTCAGATCTCAATATTGTCTTATTGTGCTCAAATATCAACAAATTGATTCCACTCTTATTCCAAGGAATAGCAATTCAAGGAAGAACATCTAAGACAATGTTGCAAAATTACAAGGCTGAACAAAGCAAAACCAATCTTTCATTTACCCTGGTCTTGCAGTTTACATTGGCCTGTTGTTGTAAGAGGAACTTAACCATCTTGATATTGCCGTAATGACAAGCCACATGAAGTGGAGTGTAACCCATCTGAAGAGAAATCAACAATGATATTTATAATCATTGATTATTATTATCAATATCAATGTGAATCATTATGTACACTCTATAGAAAAAACAAAGTATTTCATTGTAAAAGATGCAAGTTTTTACCCGTGTGGCAGCGTAGACGGACGCCTCATGTTTCACTAGTATATCAGCAATGCCAACATGCCCCTCCTGAGCCACGAGGTGAAGAGGAGTCAGACCACTCTGAGGAGAGGCAAGAGACGTGTGTCAATATATAGACATAAGGCAATTTGCTCTTTTTATCACTGAAATTGCCTTTGCTGCTTTAAAAAAAAGGATGCAAAAACTGAAGTACAGTAATCTTACCTTATTGCCCAGATTTACATTGGCCTGCTTTGAGATAAGCAGCAACACCATGTCTGGTTGGCCCTCTTGGGAGGCTAGGTGTAACGGTGTGACCCCTTGCAATGACTCAGCATTAGCAGAAGCTCCATGCTGCAGTAAACTGCTTGCTACCTCCACCTGGTTCTGTTTGGAAGCAATGTGGAGCGGAGTATAGCCATTCTGAGGGGAAAAAATGAGCAAGTTAACAGGTTAATGCACTTTGTGGCTAGAATAAAATTCCTCGAAATAATGATTAAGCCTGAGAGTGTTTTCAGCATGTTAAGCAGGGCAATAAATAGTGTCATACTCGAGCGGCACTGTGTGGTGATCCTCCTTTGCTGAGCAAAAGATTGACCACATCGAGGTTGTTATGATGGACGGCCACGTGCAACGGTGTGAGTCCAACCTACAGAGAAGAAGACATCTTACTTCTCTAGAATGAATAATACTAAATTAAAATGCAATAGATATGAATGATAAAACAATGCTACTACCTTTGTAAAAAAAAGTTTTTTTTAATTGTATAGAATGTGTACTTGTATTGTACTTCAAATTATAAAAGTACATTTAAAAAACATGCTTGCAGATAATATTATATTAATGAAATATAAAGGCCACTTAAGTGTACTTACAGAGAGATACGTTCATGACTGTGTTTGAACTTTGTAATTTTAACGTAAGTTTTGATTACCTTTTGTTGTGCTTTAAAGATGTACACTTATTTTGATGTATTGACTAACACACTAAAGCAGATGTAATGTATAGATTAAAATTTGAACTGTAGTGTGTTAATATTACATTAATATATTTTGCAATTTCATTATTACAATTTATATTTATTTATATTATATTTGCATTTTTACATTTTATAATTATATTTTGTAATATTTTTAATATATTTGTAATATTTAATATATAATAATATAGTATTAATAATATAATTGTAATATTTAATGCATACTAGTTCCAACAAAAATGATATTAAAGTATATTTTAGTTTACCAGAAATGCTTGTCAATACATTCAACAGTACACTTTACCTATATTTAAAAGACAATAGAAGTAATTACTAAATTGCATATAAAGATGTACTTTTAAAAAGCACTCAGCTGAACAAAAGTTCAGCTAACTGCATGTAACATAAATTTAAACTTTGTTGCAATTAACATTCAAGTGTCTAAAACATTACATTACATTCATTTTGCTCTTAAGTACATTATTTCCTTAATAAGTACTCTTTTTAAAAGTGTACTTTTTCACAAGGGTGGTGATAGATCATTTGGACATTTTAAGATTATCATTTTTAAAATCAACCAACAGCCTCATCAATGGACAGAGATAAAACTAATGTTTTTAAGTTAGTAGTATATTACATGTTAAATTGTAATTAGATTATAGTTGCTCACTTCATTTCAATTACTTGGTTGTGTCTGTTTACACGTATGCCGCCATTTTGGTCAACCACTAGAGCTAATAACGTCTCATCAGACAGAATAACATTCTATAATTACATATAAATACATGCATGCGTGCAGTTGATTCATACTTTTCCTGCAGCATTTGGGTTGGCTCCTCTCTCCAAAAGCAGCACTGCTACATCCACCTTCCCGTATTTGGCTGCTACATGAAGGGGAGTGAAGCCTTTCTGCATGGCACCAATCAAACCGCATTATGGTTTCAAAAGAAAGTTTCAACAATTTTAATACAATAAGCTGGTGATCTTGGTTTTAGGCAGCACTGTACCTTGGTCATTTTGGTGAGCTGGGCGTTCATGTCCAGTAGGATGCTGGCAGTTTGTGTGTGTCCCTCACGGGAAGCGATGTGCAGTGGAGTGTGTCCTGCTGTTGTGGTGGAGTCGGGGTTTGCCTTGTGCTCCAACAGCAGCTTCACCATCTCGTTGTGGCCCATGCGGGCGGCACAGTGTAGCGGCGTCTGGTCATCCTGATGGAAGTGAAGGTTGATATCATGCTTTTGATAAGTGATGCATTTTAAACAAATAACAGCGACACTGAAACAAATGATACTTTGGACCAACTTAAAAAAAATTATTTGTTTTTCTCACATTATATTTAATTTGGTTCAAACTTTAAATTTTGATTTAATATTAATCAAAAATATTTATTTTCCTAAAGACAACAACATTCTTGTAAACTAAAATTCATATAGAGTTTGCTATATGGTCTTTATTTATTATAAATAAATATTTATTGATATATCTTCTTTAGTCATAAGCCAAAATGTTACTAAATGTAGGTTAATATATTAGTTTTTTGCTTTTTACAACTTAATTTCTCCATAACAAAGCTAATTTAGCTATAATATGAAAGCAGAATTTATACTGAAGTTAAAAGTAAAAAACATTTTGTTAGTCAATGTATGATTTAGGTTTACTTACTATAAAAAAAGGGATAGTTGACCCAAAAATTTAACTTTTGTCATCATTTACTCACCTTCAAGTCGTTCCAAACCTGTATGAGTTTCTTTCTGATTTTGAACATAAAAGAAGATATTTTGAAGAATGCTGGTAATTGTTCCCATTGACTTCCATAGTATTTCTTTCCCTACTATTGAAGTCAATGTGGACCAACAACTGTTTGGTTCTTCAAAATTCTTCAGAATATCTTTTGTGTTCAACATGAGGAGGAAACTTATACAGGTTTGGAACGACATGAGGGTGAGTAAATGATGACAAAAGTTTCATTTTTGGGTGAACTAGTCCTTGTTGTGATGTCGTTTTAAATCATGCATCATATTTTCTGCAAACATGCAATGAAATGCACCTTGGCTTTGGCGTCCACTGGAGCTGCATTCTGCAACAGGAACTCAGCAACTTCACAGTGGCCAGCTCGAGATGCCATGTGCAGAGGTGTTTCAACTTTCTACAAATACACATTAACATACAGGTACGTGATCACATACAGTAAGATTACAGTACAAGCACAGCTTGCAGTCAAAACATATTCAATCAGAAATAAAAGAAAAAGTTGCCTTCAAAAGGTGAAATTCCATGTTTACGTGGCGTCATTGTAACATACTTCAAGTGTATACCTTTAACTGTTGATATTGCTTACCACATTTGAGGCATGTGGTGAAGCTCCTTTTTGCATCAGTATCTTCACTATATTCAGATGACCCATGAAGGAGGACACATGCAGTGGGGTCAGTCCTGACTGTTGAACAGAAAGCAAACAGACACAAAGAAATGAACATGTAACAGCCTGAAATTATGGCTACATGAAATGTTTGCTCTTGTGACGTTGTGATGTTATTGTGACGTTTTTATCAGCTGTTTGGACTCTCATTCTGACGGCACCCATTCACTGCAGAGGATCCATAGGAGAACAAGTGATGTAATGAAATTTTTTTCTACAAATCTGTTCCCATGAAGAAACAAATTCATCTACATCTTTGGCCCGAGACTTTTTGAGCAAATTTCCATTTTGAAGTGAACTATTCCATTAAAATGTGTGTTTTTTATTGTTCTTGAGTTGAAATGCACTCATGGTCCTTTAAATTACTATTGTATCTGTTTTATGTTTTTGGGCAATTTTATTGTGAATAGATCCTTGTTTTCTGTCTTAATTTATTTTATACTGTGAAATGATCCTGCTGCTCACCTCGGTTACAGCCTCCAGGGATGCAGAATGCTTTAACAGTAGGTCCATTACACGCATGTGGTTCTTCTTACAGGCAATATGGAGTGGCGTGAAGCCATTCTAAACATGTCATGAGATATTTATATGTAAGTGAACAGCTTCTGGATATTTCAAAACAACAGGGTAAATATTATCATGTGCATTAGTTGTGCCATGTGTGTGTTTTAAATGTGTACTAACCAGAGCACGGGTGTTTGGTTTGGCTCCTTTATCCAGGAGCACCTTGGCCATGCGATGATGTCCACAGTGTGCTGCCACATGCAGTGGGGTCAGGTGGTCTAGAGTGATGTCATCAATCTCAGCATTGTACTGTAACAGCTGTCTGATACAGTCCAAATGATCGCCCTGGGCTGCCATATGTATTGGAGAAAGGCCATTCTGTGCAGTGAACATATGGGAACATTTAGAGCTGCCAATGGCATTTTCTTTCAAATTTATGGCAATAGAGTAGTGTTTTTCCCCCAATTTTTCATTTATATTATGTGTTCTGTCTTACATAATATGTTTTAAGGTTATTGAATATATTGCTACATTTAACATTTATGCATCATTTTATTTGAATTACATATCAAATTTCCATCCATTTAGATTACACATAAGCTTAAACTTAATATAATGCCTATTTGTCAATAAAACATACGAGACAGCTCAGAATTCTGTAGAAGTACTAATAAATTTGATGTGTTTTAAATTCACAGTAACCAGGTTTATATATTTATTGTCAATAAATACATTTTCAATCTCATATATGAACTGAATATTGATTGTTCCACAGCTAGCAATATTTTAACCATGTTTATACTTTTAACTGAATAAATTTAGTTTCACGATGAACAGATTTATACTGATTCAAGTAAATTGAAAAAAAAAAAAAACATTCTGAAAATATGATTATTAAAATATACCCATTTCTTACTTGTTTCATTTATGTACATTTTGCACATCTATACCTGACAAATGTGCATCACATTGAGTTTATTAGTTTGTTTAGGTTAAAATTGTGTAATTCAAATGGATGGATATTTTATATGCAATTCAAATACATAAATCTTAAATTTAGGCCTAATTTTATTTTTTTTTTTGAGTGGATTGTTGTTTTTAAAGAATGCATTTTATTACATTTGTACTGCTGACACAGTATATTGGGAACCACAGAGTCAATAATAATTTCAGTCAATTGAAATTGTCAGAACAAATATTCAGTCAAGATGTGTAACTCTTTTCAATTTTTTCTCACTTGAAGCATTACTTTTTATAAAATAAAATGTAATAAAAGCAAAAATGTCAGTTTTATAGAGAAATTCTTAAACTTTATGTAACTGACCCACATGAACCAAATCACAGAGATTAATACACTATCAAATTCTTCAAATTATTCAAAAGTTGGTGATGCCTTAATTTATTTTCTCCCCCCTTATATTGTTGCAACTATGAAACTACTCATTTCTAGCAGACAAAATACAAATCTGAGTGTCTCAATGTCATAATTAATTAATTAATTAATTAGTTAGTTAGTTAGTTAGGTAGGTAGTTAGGTAGTTTCTGGCTACATGTAATTTGGGTGTGTGCCTACTTTGGTCTTGGCCTGTATTGGGGCTCCTTGGTCCAGAAGGATCTCAATTATTCTCACATGGCCATTCCTGGCAGCACAGTGAAGAGGAGTCAACTCATCCTGTGATAAAAATGGAAGAACAACAAATTTGTATACAAATTCTCTGTCAATAAAGTTTACAATTGTAGCTTTATAACATACTTTTGTCTTGGCATCAATCTTCGCTCCTCGGTCCAGCAGAAGTCTGACCATGATAACATTTCCTCTCCTGGATGCAATATGTAGAGGTGTGATCCCATTCTGAAAGAAAACCACACTAGTTTGTATTTAACTGTAAACAGGGAGCGGTTCAGTGTAGAAATATTTAAAAGACAGACCTTGGGTGTGAAGTTCACATCAGCTCCTCTGTTTAGAAGTAGCTGGGCAATATTTAGGTTTTCATAGTGGGCTGCGATATGGAGTGGTGTGAAGCCTGTCTGCAGAGGATCATGGAAAACTGAGTTAGTAAACAGCACACTTTATCTTGTAAAAATACAGTTGTTACTCTAAACGCTTCATTATCATTGCAAAAATCCATTAACTGTATGCACTACTGTTCAAAAGTTTGATCATGTTTTGAAAGGAGTTTCTGCTCACCAAGGCTGAATTTATTTGATTAAAAATACAGTAAAATCAACAATATTATGAAATATTATTAGCATTCAGAATAACTGCTTTCTATTTCAACATATTTAAAAAATTAATATGCTGTGATGCAAAGCTGAATTTTCAGAATCATTACTCGAGAGTCACATGATCCTTCAGAAATTATTCTGATATGCTGATCTGCTGCACAAAAAGCATTTATTTTTGTTAGCTATTCCTATTAGCAATGCTGAAAACTACGGAAGAGGATTAGGGCCAAGCAATAATAAAAAAATAAAACCATCTCAAGATTAAAGTCGTTAAATTTTGAGAAAAAAGTCGAGATAAAATGTTGAGAATAAATTCATTAAATTACAAGAAAAAAGCCATTAAATTACGAGAAAAAAGTCATGAACTTTCGAGAAAAAAACACTCATGTCATGTTCATTTCATCTCATTGGACAGTGTTATTCAGCGTCTGCAGTGGCGGAGGTTGGAGAATAATACAGTGGGGAGTAGCGTATGATACGATAGACTGGGTTAGAGTCCGTCTATTGCCAAACTCGCTTTTCTTCCTTTTCTCATCACATATCACCAGGGGTGTAATGTAATGAAGTAATAATACTTCGTTACAGTACTTAAGTATTTTTTGGGAGTATCTTTACTTTACTTGAGTTTTTATATTTCAGCCAGCTTTTACATTTACTCTACTACATTTCCTAATTAAAATGTATACTTTTACTCTGATACATTTCCCCGAGGCATATTCGTTACTTATTACAAAATAGTCAAAGCAGGAAAGCTAGGAAAATAGGAAAGCAGGTTTGACGAATCAGTGGTCTGGCGTTTGCAAGTTGGACTCCTAAAAAACACCTTTGCTTTGCTCATGTGCAAACAAGTGATCGCACAACCGTGGATGATTCATTTTCCACTCAAGTCGAGGCTGGGGTGTGCAATATACAGCATCATCTGCGATAATATGGTAAGCTGTAATGATGTGCGCTCTCACATTATCGAGTATATCAACAAATCCCAAACAGAGAGTGCATGCACGTGATTTATTAGTCTATTAAAACTCAAAATTCAAGGCATTCTAAATTGTAGACGGCAAAAATGCTTCTGTACTTTTTTTTTATGTTTATGTAATTTAATCTAGCTAACTTAATCTATATCACTCAAACAGTACAGTTTTTCTGCAGATATCAGCATGAACACATTTAATAATCATTTCATACAAGTTCAGTAAAACATTAAGTGACTTACATTTTAGACATAATATTGCTTGTTTTTGCTCAATTTTGCCAACAAAAATAGTTCCAAACAAAGATCACAGCACTGCTTTGCATCTTTAAGCAATGGTGTTTACTTATCGAATGAATCAGCTTTTTTGAACGAATCGGTTGAATAAATGATTCAGTGACTCACCCATTAACACAGTCAAATGCTTTGTTTCTGAATGAATCAGTCGTTTGAATGAACTGGTTGAATCTCAATGACTCACTCATTAACAGTCACTTACTGGCGGTTTTAATTTCACATTTTGACTATTTTTTTCATGTTTTAAATTATTTCAAATATCAGTATTCAACGTTTTATGTTACAAACAAAACATTATTTATCCATTTGTAACTGCAGGTTAAATGCATCTATGTCCCCTCTGAGATACATTAAACTGTGTAAATTCATCGAAATGCTATTTCAGATGCAGATTCCAGAAATGTTTTCTTATGTTGGAAGGAAAGACACTAAGTACTGGATGAAGTGATTCTTATTCTTACAAAATACAAAAAGGAAGAAAGAGTTCAAACTGAGCACAATCTTGCTACTCAAGCAGTGTATGAATTTTTTAAGTACGTCTAGGTAAGTTTTTCTTAAGTACGTTTAAGATTTAAAAAATTCTTTTCATACTTAAGTACAATAAATATCACATACTTTAAGACTTTTTTTCTCAAGTAATATTCTAAACGGTGACTTCAACTTCTACCAAAGTAATTTTCAGGTAAGATATCTGTACTTTTACTTGAGTATGGCTTTCAGGTACTTTATACACCACTGCATATCACATCGGAAAAGTGGAAATCAATTGCTTAACGAGTGTTTAATAATAATGTATTAATTAGGTAGGTTTAGTTTTACTTCAGTAAATCCATTGTAAATATTAATTTGTGGATTGAAAAGTATTCTGATTGTTGTCACGCAGTGTTTCTTCTGTTTTCCACGTCAGTGTTGTTGAGAATGGCAGCGCTGTTTCATCTGCCTTTAAACTTGTTTAAATCATCGTGGAGTCTGTGGTTTGTATTGGAGAGCTCTGCTCCAAACGCGAAAGCTTTTCAAAGCGCTGTTCAATGATCACCTGATCGAGACCTGTCAGCAAGTAAATGCATTTGTTCTGAGATTGCGCTGCGAGAAAAAGCGAGTTTGGCAAAAGACGGACTCGAACCTGGTCGACCATATCACACGCTACTCTCCAATGCATTACTCTCTAATCCACCCCACTGCAGATGCTGAATAACATTGTCCAATGAGATTAAATGAACATGACACGAGTACGTTTATTCTCAACATTTTATCTCGAATTTTTTTCTCGCAATTTAACGACCTTTTCTCGTAATTTAATTACTTTATTCTCAACATTTTATTTCAACTTTTTTTCTCGCAATTTAATGACTTTTTTCTTGTAATTTAATGAGTTTATTCTCAACATTTTATTTCGAATTTTTTCTCGAATTTAACGAGTTTTTTCTCGAAACAACGACTTTATTCTCGAAATTTAATGAGTTTAATCTCAACATTTTATCTCGACTTTTTTCTTGAAATTTAACGAGTTTTTTCTCAAAATTTAACGACTTTAATCTCGAGATGGTTTTATTTTTTTATTATTGCTTGGCCCTAATCCTCTTCTGTAGAAAACAGTTGTGCATTATATTTCTGTGGAAACCGTGATCAGGATTCTTTGATGAACAGATTCTTTACTGTTAATTTTGATCAATTTAAAGCAACTGTATTAAAGTTTTTTAACCTTGAGTATGTAAGTTTTGTGAGCGGGTACGAAATTGAGCGAAATGGGAAGATTGCTTTACGGCAGGAAACAAACGCACATGTACAGCTATCGATTGTATTTACAACAATCATATTATAGATAATTCCACTCACTTAACTGTAGGGGGCTCCAAAATCACAAAAATACACAAACTTCTCACAGTTCCTTTGATGCATACTTGCTGAATAAAGGTTTTTCATTATTAATTAACTAAACTAAACTAAACTAAAATAAAATAAAACTTGGTTAATATAATCAGATATTAGAGACAGAACCATACATTGTATAATGCTTTACTTATACTTGAAGTCCAGTTATGAAAAGAACAAGAAAAAGTTTTCCATCAGTTTACACAAACCTTGCTTAAGACATCAGGATTTGGGTCATTCTGTAAAAGCACAGCAGCAGTTCGGGTGTCATCGTTTCGGGCAGCGATATGCAGCGCAGGAAGGCGGACTTTGCCCTTAGTACCGTGGTTGATAAGCAGGGCCACCACATTCTCATGGCCCTGCTGAAGAGCCACAGCAAGAGGGGTAAAGCCATCCTGCCAGAAAGACAAACACAAGACACTTATTTTCAGATTTTTTATGTAAACATCTATATTTCTCTCAATAACCTGTGTGAAAATGTCAGGTTAAGGTGAAGTGTGCAATCTGTGTTGGCTTAACATGCTAAAAGCTGACTTACAGGTTTTAACAGAAGTTATTTTAGTTTACCATAAATGCTTGTCAGTACATTCAGTAGTACATGTTTTAAAGACAATAGCAGTAAATATAAAATTACATATAAAGATGTGCTTAAGTCCTACTAAAGTGGGTTAAAAAGCACTCCAAAGTTCAGCAAACTGCATGAAATATAAGTTTAAACTGTATTTCATTTTCATTTTATTCCAATTTATATGCAATTAAGTGTCTAAAAACATTACATTCAGGTTGCACTTCTAAGTACGCGTTTTAAAAGAATGCTAAAGTGAAGGGCATTACCTCAGTTGGAATGGTCTGATTGGCTCCATTATCCAGGAGAAACTTCACAACCTCCAGGTGATTCTCTTGTGCAGCCATGTAGAGAGGAGTGAAGCCTTTCTGTTGCAGACAGACATAAACACACATATGCAGATACAATACCAAACTAACACAAGCACACAAATACACATATGACAATACAAGCAGACAGATTTTAGTTCAGACAGCAACACTGTACACATTCAAAATGAACTACAAAACATCCAACTGGGGAGAAGAAAACACATAAACCCCATTATATATTGTGCTTTAGGTCAACGTTAGGTGAACACTCACAGATAGTTGAATATTAGAACACAGTAACCAACCCACCTGAGACTGAGCATTGACATTGGCTCCATAGTTAACCAGCTCTGTGACCACCTGTTCCTGTCCAGCTAATGCAGCGATGTGGAGAGCAGTATTTCCTTTCTATAAGAGAAACATCTTATTTAATGACATAGACCATGTTTTTTTCTAATTTTCTAATAAAAAGTGGACTTTTTAAAAATGTCTTAAAAGTTTTCAAATATAATAATCTTGTCAAGCTTTAACGATTTACAATTCTTATGATTTGTTGATTAACACAGTTTTATTCAATATTACATTTAAAGTCAATATTTCTTGTCAATATGTATCAAATTGCAACTTCATCATTACAAATATTTTTAAATACATGACATGCAAGTTGCAATAGAAATGACATTAAAGTATATTCTAGTTCACCATAAGTGCTTGTCTGTGCAACCATATTTCAAAGACAATAGAAGTAATTATGAAATTACCTACGAAGATGTACTCAAGTCCTACATAAGTGGGTCCAAAAAAAGCACTCTAAAGTTCTAATTGTATGAATTTAAACTATAATATAATTTAAATCAATTGCAATTAACATGCAGTTAAGTGCCCAACAACATTACATGCCATTAAGACTTCAGTAATTCATTAACTAAAATTAACTTAACTAACAATGAGAAATACATTTGTTACAGTATTTTTTAATCATTTGTAATGTTAGTTAATAAAAATGCAATTGTTCATAGTTCATGTTAGCTCAGGATAATTAAATAATATTAACAGTTACAACTTTTGAGTTTAATAATATATTAGTACGTTGAAATTAACATTAAGATTAATAAAGGCTTTAGAGTTTTTTCTTTAGTTCTTTAGTCTAGTTAGTGTATGGTAACTAATGTAGTTAACTAACGTTAACAAATTATTGTAAAGTGTTACCATAAAATCACTACATCAAGTGGAAAAACAGCACAAGCACAATATTTCTCAAAAATTAGGGAAATATATAACTGTGAACACGTTCAAAGTTAATGTGATGAATTTCACTTGTTATTTTTACTCTGCTATGCGCAAACTTGAGGGGGACTGACTTCACTTTCAGATCAGTTAGTTAAATGTAAATGTGAAACAATTCAGAAGAGTTAATTCTAGTAGAAACTCTAGCATCTAATGCAGTGACATTTTATACTTTTGTTAACATTCAAATAGTTTTCATGGCCACTCTAACTCTTACCTTTGTGGATGTCTCAAGAACAATACCATGGTGTAGCAATTCCAGCACCATTTTAACATGGCCTTCTTTTGAGGCCAAGTGCAGCCCGTTGAGTCCATTCTGTGAAGGAAAGAGACATCAGAGCAAACTCACTCTGAAGGTGATCTGATTTCATATCAAACAGTACAGTCTCTCAAAGAGACTTAAAAAAAAGGGGATGTGAGGGGTTTGTAGATCACTGCCACTCTCACAGAACACACAGAGAACCGTCAAATAACATCAACCGATGATGATGATGGTGATGATAGTGGTGGTGATTTAGGTGGATGGCAGGCCGGTGGTCTCTCTGCTGGGAAGAATACGGGCCATGTGGGATAGGTCTAACCTCACACAGCCTTCCTTCAGCCTCACAGGACATGTGAGGTTGGACCTTTCTCACATTGCTGATATTATCCCCTCTGAGTGTAGAGACCACTCACCCCATCTCAATGTGACTCAAAGAAGGAAACGAATGAACAAAGGAAAAAGAATGGACGGATGAAAAATTACCGAACCGTTATAAAGCCGCATCTGTAGAATATCATACAACAAAAGTTGCACAGTTATATGGAGATGTCAAAGGTGTAATGATCAACTTGAATACCTTATATGCCAATCACATACATAAAGACACTGACGTCACTGAAAACTGTTTTTCATTAGTCAGTAAATGTTAATAGACATTTACAGTATGTCTCATCTCACTTGCAAGTTTCCTGTGATGTAAATCAATATATTGAATACAGACAGAACAGCCTCTGGTCTCTCTGTTGGTGAAATAAAATAAAATATGAATATTAGATGAAAAACTAAAGCCAAATGAAAAGTAGAAAGTAAAATTGCACTAAAATTGCTAATTGGAAATAAATATGAAGTAAAAAAAATAAAATTTAAATAAAAATAAATTAAGCCTAAATAGTAATATTTAATAATAATAATAAGAAGAAGAAGTAGTAGAACAAGAATTACATAAGCAAATAACAAAATTGCTACAATTTAAATTGAACACTGAAAATATAGGTCACACTTCAATAGTAGTGAGAATTGGCAACTATATTAAAGTGTTACCAATATATTAAAACAAAAGCTAATTCAAAATATTAATAAAAACTATAATAGTATATTATTGTAATACCAAAAAATAATACTTAAGTAACCCTGTTGTAGATTACCTTGAATACTGCATTATATAATATTTTTTGGGGAAAAAATGCAGTGTACAGTAGTTCTAATCTGAATGCTAGTGTTCTATTCCAAACAAATGCAAATATCCAAACAAAAAGATTTCCTTAATTAGTATATAAAAAGATAAATGTTCTGTAAATGATCTTTAATTTATTGGACAATATATTAAGGCAGATAATATAGAAAGTATAGGTATATACTGTTTGTTTGTTTGTTTTGTCTCCGCATTGAAAAATAGCTTTTTTTTTTTAAAAAAAAAAAGATAAAAAAAAAAGATTTTTGCTAAAAACAAGACAGCAAAACATGAGACAGATATATTCACCAAAAACAAGTCTTTATATCTTACACAATTTTGTTTGTCAAGTAAGTGTATCTAGTTTTAGAATGTTTGTATATTTTAATTTAAGTCTAGACAATAATACTAATAAAATATTGTTGAATAAATATTGTGTAGCCTACATGTGTCCTAGCTCAAAGTTCTTGCAGCAGGTTTTTGAAAGAGCTCAGTGGTGCATGTAGACATGGTCACTCTCCAGAGAGCTCTGTGGACCTGCTCACATGTTTGCTTCAATATGACGACTAAATGGAGTAAAGCGCTGAAGTCATCACTCACATGCAGTCATTAATCAATTATCATTTCAATTACTGCTGCCGTTCTGATGCATGCAGGCCCACCACACAGCAGAAAATGTCAGTGTACAAACTAGGCCAAAGGGAAAAGAAGTGGACTTGAATGCATCTACTGTACACACACAATAATGTCTGTGCACAGAGAATTATTTCCAATCATTTTTCCCTAGAGGTCCACTAAGGTAAAGTAGATACTTTAGCACAAATATCAAGTGAAAAAATATTTGTGAGTGTCCAAACTTGCACCATGTGCACACACACTTAGATGGCATGACAATTTAAGTTGAACCAAACATGTTCATCAAAGAAGACTAAAAGTAGCTCCTACATCACCAGATTTAGGAGAAACTCTTAAAAATAATGATCATGTTAGTACTTAAACCAGCTCCTAAATCTGTGAAAAGTTAAGGATTGTTAAATTGTAAAATTCTACAGCTATTTAGGAGAAATCTTAATGGTAAGATAAAAAATGTTTGATCTTCATCACCCAAGAATAGCATCGATGGCATCAACAGTTTTTGTGGTGTTGAAAACCACTCTTAGCTTGGCCGGGAATAGCGTTCAATACCAAACCCTGGCTTGTCCTGCAGTTGCTCTCTGCCCAGCGTTTTACCATCTCTGGAGCAAAATCCAGGAAAACATGGATCTTCTTCCCATTGTAGGTAAGGTCCTTCCACTCAGCAGATCTCCTACCCTCTTAAAAATAAAGACTCCTGACATTAATGCTTCCACGAAGAACCAGCATCCATGGAAGCTTTCCATTGTACAAAAGGTTTTTATAGTAGAAAAGGCTTTTAAAATGTTCTTCACATTAAGGAAAAAAATGGTTCTTTTAAGAACGGATCACTGAAAGGTTCTTTAAGGAACCAAAAATTTTGGGAATCAAACTGTTGAAACCTTTATTTTTAAGGGCGTGGAAGCTTTCCATTACACAAAATGTTCTTTATAGTGAAAAATAAGTTTAAAACGTGGAAATGTTCTTTGGAGAACCAAAAATGGTTTTTCTATGGCATTGCTGCAAAAATCTCCTTTTGAAAGCTTTATTTTTATGAGTTTAAGGACTGTTGTCACATCACAGAAATAACGAAGTGTGCAAAGTGCCCCGTATCATCTGGCCCTGTGCACTCTAGATCAACTTGAGATAACACATCTTTCAAGAGCTCTGAAAGCACATTTTGTCTTTTAGAGTACCCCTCCAGATTTATCTATAAGAAGATTCACTTCTGCAAACAGACATTTCACCTCCGAATGAAGCCTGGCTGTGACCTAATCAGACAATCAGACATTTTTTTTCCTTTTGAGGAATACAGGAAGTTGAGGAAGTCTTACCTGATTGGCTGTGTTGATGTCGATGCCATTCTTGATGAGGTCTAGAGCCTTTTCCAGATTACCTGAGCGAGCTGCACGGAGGAAACTGGTGGCAGCATCAGCCTGAGAAAAAATACAGGAAGTAATACAGGAGGATAGAATTTTAAAAATAAGAGTTAGAATTTATTATGACTTAATTAAATCATGAAAACAATATGCTTTTTGCCAGCCATGTAAATTCGTAGCATCTCATGTGAGGGGTGTTAAAAAAGATAACAAATGTGACAAAACATTTGGTTAATAGCAGTATACATTTTTTTTTAAAAGACTGACATTGAAGTAAAACAACAACAGCGACAACAACAAAACGGGGCGAAACCTGAAACAAATTAAAGGACAAGCTTTTCAACATTACATATATACATAAATATATATTTACAGCATGCACACACACACCTGAGTACAAAGATAACATATTGTTAAAGATCCCATGAAATTAATTTGCTATTTCCTTCCAAGATGTTCATTTTTTCCTGGATGAGAAGGACAAATGTGCACAAAAATGTAACGTATATTTTTGTCGAACACAAACATTCAGATTACCTCAAAGAACAGACACAGATTATATAATACTGCAAAAGTAAAGAGTAAGAAGGATCAGAGCAGTGGCTAGAATAAAAAAAAAAAGACTGGAAAAAGTTCATTCATATTTTATCAACCGTTAAAACTTAAACTCATTTGTTCAAATCAACTGATTCTCAATAAAACCCAAAACCAAAGCAGTCAGACACAAAGACAGAAAGAGAAAGAATCTGTGACCTTCCTAACCTTATGACATTATTCTAAATATAGAAAATGTCTTTTATTGAAAAGCAGTGAGTTTTTTTCTCTTCTCAGCAGTGCATAATCGGCATAAGGGGTCAAATAATAAATAAATTCAACACATTATTGTATGTGGAGACAAACTTTGTTATACTTAATCACAATTACAGGCTGCAAAAAAGCACATTCTCAAAAATGTCAAAACAATGCATGGTGGTAATAGGGATTCTGCCTACAAAAAAGTTTAGTAAGATGCTTCACTAAATGTGAGAAATGAACCATACGATGGTTTCTTTTGTCTGATAAACACACATAGTGTAGAGAGAGGTTCTCACAACTTCAGCCAAACATCAAATGTTTTCTAAAAAGCCAATTTATATACAGTACGTTTACATAATTCCAGAACAGCTCCCATAGGTTTTAATCCGACATCTGGATTCAGTCGCTTGTTGTGTTGTGTCTTAAGTGCATTTGAACAGATTTCCACAGATTTTCACATCCTTGAGACTGAGATGTTGTTTTGAATCAGTGTAAATTGATTGTATCTGTTGAGTTGTTGCTGTGGTGGCAGCAGTGGGAATGTGTGAGAGTGTGAAAGTGTGTACCTTCACGAGCAGCAGGGCTGGTTCACTGATCAAATATACTTGACAAGGCAAGGCAAGGCAAGTTTATGTATATAGCACATTTCATTCACAACGGTAATTCAAAGTGCTTTACATAAATGGAAGTAAAATAATTATAAAAAAATAAAAAAAAATAATCACAACAATAAAACCAAAATTTAAAAACGTTTAAAATTATTTAAAATTGATTTAAAATGAATTTAGTACATGGAGACATGGACACACACAAAGTGTGAGTTGGCATGGGGACGACTTATGACCTTCTAAGAATTAGGAGCACAATTTTTCTCCCCCATT
The DNA here is from genome assembly GCA_039654775.1 of Spinibarbus caldwelli. Classification (NCBI taxonomy): domain Eukaryota; kingdom Metazoa; phylum Chordata; class Actinopteri; order Cypriniformes; family Cyprinidae; genus Spinibarbus; species Spinibarbus caldwelli. Next base: position 9,733,956 of record CM077223.1, read on the forward strand.
TCTCTGGCTGTGTCAGAATTCATATACTAAACTAAAGGGGTTTGGGGTCAGCAAGATTTTTCTTTTTTTTTTTGATAGAAATTAATATTTTTATTCAGTAAGGATACATTAAACTGATTTTAAAAAAAGTGACATTAAAGACATTTATAATGTTACAAGATTTCTATTTCCAATAAATGCTGTTCTTTTGAACTTTTCATTTATCAAAGAATCCTGAAAAGTAAAATGTATCAGTTTCCACAAAAAAAAAAGAAAAGAAAAACAAAAACAAAACAGCACAACTATTTTCAACATTGATAATAATCAGAAATGTTTTAAAGAAAAATAATCAGCATATTAAAATGATGTCTGAAGCATCGTGTGACACTCAAGACTGGAGTAATAATGCTGAAAATTCAGCTTGGATGACGGAAATAAATTACATTTTAATATATATATACAATTAAAAAATAGTTATTTTAAACTGTAATAATATTTCACAACTTATTTACTTATTTTACTGTATTTTTGATTAAATAAATGCATTCTAGGTTAGCATTAGAGACTTTCAAAAACATTAAAAAATCTTAACAACCCCAAACTTTTGAACAATAATGTATACTATAATAAAAAAGTATGTATTTTGCTGAACATGGGACACTCTATGTAGCAACAGTGTGTAGAGTGTGTAAGTTTTGAGACTTCAGGTTTCAGTACTTGAAAAAGCACTTTAAATGTAAAAAAACAGAGCAAAAAAACTTATTGAATCAAAATCATATTTGATTATTACTTATTTCAGTAATGCATTTTTAACCCTGAACTGAGTAACCATTTTTGGAGTCCCCTGCATGCATAAAATGTGAGGTCACTGCAATGAGTGTGTGTTTGCAGCAGATAAGACAGTGGAGGCGATCATGTAGACCACACCTAATTCTTTGCCTCTGGCTTGCTAAATTTTCCACACCTCTATACAGTGTACCATTATATGCCAAGAGAACAAACCAAACATGGCAAAAGATGCTCTTTTGACCCTTCCAGTTCAAACAGAAAACTGCCTCAGTAAAATAAAGCAAATAAAGAATGAAACACAACCAATATCTAAACCTCCTCATAGACAAATTATTAATATTGTATGATTCATAAGCCAGACTGCCAGAATTGATAGGCTTTCTTGGAAATTACATCCTAACATCAGGAAATAGCAAAATTAACATTATCGTGTATTAGAGTAATGCAGTCCTGTTGATTCCTCATTGTGAATTAAAGCTTTCAATTAATAATCTTGCAAACGCAAATGATAGTTAATGCAACAGTTAATAAAACCTCAAATAACGATATGAAAAAAGATAAATAAGCACATCAGCACCCAGCCCCAGCTTTCCTCCCATCTCTAAGAGCACAAGTACTGCAGCAGACAGGATGACATCATCACTGAGACGCAACACTGCAGTGTGTGTGTTTATGACTGCATCTGAGAGAGCGACGGAGCAAGTGGATGAAGGAGTCTTTAAATTCACCTCTACTGAGAAACACACACAGATAAAGGCAAACACACAAAGAGAATGCTATCCATCACAATAACTGTGCTTGCACAGCAAACAACAGCCGCTCATACGAGACCAGGTGGTGATGCGTAATTCCCACAGAGGGAAAGTGAATGAGACTATACGTCACAACGCCATAAAATTCAACTCACACACATTAATGCATTTCTATGTTCGTACACACCATATATTATGAATATATACTTAAATCCTCCATGACAATTTCCTTCTCCACATTGGAAGTTCAGATGATGCACTGGATGGATTTGGGGCTCATTAGTCAGGATCATAAATGAATAAATGTGTGAACATTTTTGAACAAATTTAAAGAGTATGCATTGCTGTGGAGAGGTAAATTATCACTCATCATAAATATTTATATACCAGCTGAGATTTCTGCGAAATGCATAACTATTTTCATGCATGCATGGGAACACAAAAAGACATGTTTCACTGACCATTCCTGCATTAAGATGGTGAACAGATAAAAAAAATGCAAATGTTAAACAGTATGCTTGCAGGGATGTTTGCAAATGAATGCTAAACGAAAAAAAAGACCCTGAATTATAATCCTCTGGAAAAATAGCTGAAGTCCATTTAATTTTAAAATATAGTTAGCTGTAGTCACATTTTTGGTAATACTTATGATTATTTTAATGTGTCTTGTTCCACACATTACATGGTAATAACAGTAAAGTATGCATAATTTCAAGAAACTAAACACTAAAGCAAATCCTAACCATAAACATTTACTAACTACATGTTGTTAATTACAGTTGCTCAGTCCTTTTTTGTGTAATTTCAGTGTAAAATTACACAAAATCTGTATCTAAAAATCTGTAAATCACATTGCATTAGATAAAATATCAAATTAAGTAGCATTTGTGTTAAAGATCACTATTACAAGCGCACTTTACAAAGAAAACATTTCAAAAAAATTAAAAAGTTTTAAATTTTTAAATAGGCCTATTAAATATAGACAAAAGGACATGTTTACTTGTTATCAAACTTTTGTGTCCCTACTGTGATGAAGTATAGTTGTAGTGATCTTGAGGGGAATTGATTTTATACATCCTCTAAAATCACCTTGACAGGAGCTGATTAAAAGTAATTGCAAAATGGCTAAAAAAAAAAAAAAGCATTTGTTTGGAGATGCCTCTTAGTTTGAGATTTAGCAAATGAAAGATGTATATATTTTAAGGACCTGTGAAATTTGCATCAAAGAACATATCTGATGTGAATTTTCCTGAAGGTGAGACTTTGAGTTCCTCTTTTAGAGGTTCCCTGTGCCCTATTCAGCAATCTATAAACCAAGTGCAAAGGTGTTTGGTTTGTGCTACAGCTACATAGATCACAAAACAAAGTAAATACACAATGCAAAAGTCTCCATTAACACCTTCTAACTTTTTTCTCTCATGTATAAAGGTGAATATTTTTATTCTTAGTCTTTCTTTTAAGTCCCATGCATATTCTTTACATCAGTGCTTTGCCCTCCCTTGCACATTATGTAAAGAATGAAAATGTACATCTTTAGGACATCTTTTGAGAGAACATTTTGCAACAATGTAGCTTCCTCGCTCTCTTGACTACTATAAAATACGTTTTAAATTATTAGAGAAAATATGACTGCATATAATAGTTTGGGCTGGGACTCAAAGATTAGATTCTCTCATGAACAGGGGCAAATCAATTTTAAAATACAAGTGATTGGATAGCTGCCTTTATAAATGTAGTCACAATTTTGTAACTATTGTGTCTATTTTAGTGTGTCTTGTTACACGTTGCATGTATTTACTGTAGTAATAACAGTAAATGATGCATAATTTCAAGCAACTAACACTAAAGCAAACACTAACCCTATAGTAAATACAAGATGTTCATTAATATTACTTTTTTGTGAAATTGCAGTGTAACAAGGACACATTTAAATAATTTTTACACTTTAGTGTCCTTGTTACAATGTAATTATACATTTAAGTAATGAGTAATACTATTTAACTACATGTATTTACTACTGTATATGGCTAGGTTTAGTAATTAGGGGTTTGTTTAGTGTTAGTTGCATGCAAATATGCATAATTTATTATTATTACTATAGCAAATACATGTAACGTGTAATAAGGACACCGTAAAATAAAATGTTACCAAAATAACATTAACAATATATTTAGTGGCCCCAAAACATGTTTACAAAGAGTATTTTGAAGTAAAAATCAACTGGAAACATGAGCAAGTTTCCAGAATGTTCAGTCTTGCAACATCTAACAAAAACAACAAAGTAGATGAAGGAATCTTCAGGAAAGTTGTACTTACTCCATAAATGATGGTCTTTGTTGGCATCCCAGTACACCTTCTCTCTTTCTCTCTCTCTCTATGTCTTTTGCCTCACTGCTTTCCAGTGTTACACTATCTGGGTGTAGGGGTCCGGGCACTGCCCCTTTCCCCCTGCAAGCACACACACACACACACACACTTGTGAGGGTCTGGGTGGGGCTGGGGGCTATGAGGCCAGAGGGGTTTATCTCCAGAGGAATGCTGTCAATATCGACACACACACACTTCTACCCAAAACTAGATAATGGCATAAGTCTCTCTCCCCATTTTTCCATTCCATCAAGCTTTCTCAATCTGCGCAGACCTGCTCGATGCATTCTGACAAGCAAAGGGCCCTTCTGAATGAGCTTTTGGGAAAAGGACACATTATGTGTGTGTGTTTGTGAGGTTTGGCACTGTTTCAGTCTGCAGAAGGACTTACAGTGACAAAGGGGTGGGATGGGGTGGGGTGGGCACTTCAGGAGTACCAAGCCTGGTGACAATGGCCCAGACACGGATGGGGAGGGCATGGTGTGTTTGTGTGTGAGGGGGGCCCAGTCTCTTTCAATAAAAGATCTGTCAGTCCCAGTCTGAAAAGGCCCCTCAAACTTCTCTCTCCTAGGCCCACGCTGGGAAAAGCACATCTACGCCAACAGTATGCACCCAAATAAATGTGCCTTGCAGAAGTGGACGGAGCATCTAAACTACATCTAAAGCTCAGGCTATCAATTAAAATGGGAGAGTTTTCTAGTGAGCAGCTTGATATGGAGGAACTGGGATTACTATGGTGATTCCCTCTCTAGGGGATTTATTGCAATGGCAGTGAATAACACGGCCCTTTGAGGGGACTCAGGAATCAAGAGGTGATTCAAAGTACTCGTCTCTGATTCTTCCAAAGAAATAACAAGAGCTATTCCCGCTCTGCAGTACATTTTTATGACCCATTCCATACACTGTATTAAAAAACAAAGTAAATGTAAATAAAACAAATACATTTTACAAGAAAATATACTTGTCTTTCAAATGCAATTTTTTTTAATGTGTTACTTGCCATTTCATTGTAATTAACTGTGAAATGTACTAGAAATTTCTGAGTGACAAATGTTTCTACATTTTTTAATTCTGAGAAATAATAAATTGTTTAATATTAATAATATTTAGTTGCAGTTGCCTTCAAAATTCAATCATTTCAATAGAAATCAATACAATTTCACATGAGAGCAAAAGATTTCCCCAGTTTTCCCATTGGAATCAAGTTGGCGACATGAATTCGCTGTGCTGACAGAAATCTGATTGGTTTGAAAGTGACTTCGGTGTGTGAAATGTTGAAAGTTTAAATGTTTCCAACATAATCATTTTCTTGGCAATATTGATTTAATTAGAAATAAATCTACAGTTTTTCCCCCCCTTCTTTCAAATATATTTGACATCACTTTTAATCACTTTTTGTTAAAAAAAAGTGAAATTACAGAAATTGCATATTAGATAATTTAAAGTTTAAATTTATATATTTTTTAATTTTACCAATTTCAAAATAACCATGTTCTGTAATATAACATTTTACATATAAACTAGAAAGTTACTTTAGTTGCAATCCCTCACCGAGCAGTGGCTAACTTCTTTTAGACCCCATCCTTTCAGGCATCCTGTTCATTTTCTTGAAAATGATCAAATTATAACTAATAAAGTGTAGTGCCCTAAGCATATAATGTTATACTTAATTATTTATATAGAAAAAACCATCGAAGTTAACCAACTAAAAATTAGCTGTAGAGGAATGGAATCAGACAACCCTCATGAGGGTTTGTAGCATAACTGTTTTAATCACATTTAATTATCACAATACATCTATGTAAATTTAAAAAGATGTCTTTGTTTTCTATTAGTGTTAAAGCTCACCATGATAATGGGGTAGGTTGAAACGAATACTCTTTATACCTGACACTTAATTTTGCAGTTTAGGAATAAGTAGTAGATTTCTAAATTACTAAAATAATTTGTGTCACATAATTATGGGAATATTATCAAAGTCTTGGTAATGCAAGTGCACTACACAGCCTATACTTTTCTGATGTACGTATTGTAGTTTTTCACCTGTTCACCTGCAATGCCCTGAAACTTCAGATTTATTTCACAACAAATGTTAAACTTAAAGGGCTAGTTCACACCATAATGAAAATCAAGTCATTTACTCACCTTTATGTCTTTCCAAACTTGTATGTATTTATTTTAGAAGCAACATAGAAGTTGCTGTCCATACAATGTTGTTTCAAATCTCTTTGACTTTCAGTGTATATGGAAACATTTTCTTTGGTGTCCCATAGAAGAAAAAAAGTGTCATACAGGTTTGATACAACATTGGGTGAGTGAAAGAAAGAATTTTTAATTTTGAGTAAATAAACCCTTTGATAGCTACAGTTAGAAAAACAATTGAAATACTTCTGTAAAAACACAAAAAATAAATAAATAAATGTGTAATTATAAGAAAGATTTAGAAAATGTAAACTTTGTCATCTTTTCAGTATGACATTACTAGACTGTTGTTACTTAAATTATATTATAATTTAAGTAACTTATATTTATATAATAAATTTTAATACATAAATGCCAAAAGGACACAACATATCATTGAAAAAAGACTTTTAAGTATTAGCCACTAGGGGGCGCTGCATTTGTCATGCGTGACTATTGCAAGCAGAACTATTATTTCCACATTACATATTAATGTGGAAATAATAATATTTGATCTCACTGCTTTTTCTGTTGTCTTATTCATGATGTCTTAATATGCATCACTTATAAACACATCAATCAGAAACTGTTACATAATCATAAAAAAATATGATAAATAAAAATTAAGTTCTTTTTCCCCCTCACATTTACACATCAGAAATGACAGGAATCAAACTGCAATGTAATTTACTTTATGGAAGGCTATAGCATTCAGTCCTCAAATTGTGAAAGTACTCATATAAAAGTGACTTTTGTAGGTCACTGAATTGTCACCTGCATCATCTTTATCCATATTCAAGTAATTAATTTTAACCTTTTTTGGGAAGTTTAAAGCTTGCAGTAATAACACTGACTAAAGTACTTTATACAGCCAAAACAGCAAACCTCTCATCAGCCCTGAATTCTACTAGATCTATCAGCAGCATTCAACACTGTGAATCCTCCTCTTTACTCTCAATGAAGTAGACATTATAGGCTCAGAACAGAACTAACCAGATACCATGAAAAGGATCTGCTTCATCTCCACACCAACTTTGTGTTCCACCAGGATCAGTTCTTGGATCATATGTATTCTGCCTTCACACCAAATCACTTAGTGAAGTTATCACCTGGAAATGTATTTGTGCATGGATAAATGCCCACCATCTGAAGTGGAATTTACTGAAAACCACACTGCTGTTCATCCCGGCCAAGAAACATCCTTGCCAAGACCTCGTCATACACAACACAGTCATTTCCCCACATAAAGCCAAGAACCTTGGCACCACACTGGACAACGGTCTGTCATATGCATCCCACATACTATCCACATTCAGTGTGCAAAAATAACAGGGAAAAACATCTCATCACTGGGGCAGTACCCTCAAAAGGATATCTTATTTACCCATAAAAAGTTCATAGTAGTACCTTAAGAATATAATTTACTACTACCAACATGCAACTTTTAGGAGTAGATGGAGTAGGTAGGTAGGAGTAGGTACAAAGTTGTCCTTTTAAGGGTACTGTCCCAAGCGGTTGTACAGCTAAAGGTACAATTTTTGCACATTTTTTTCTGTCAATGCGCAGTCAGTACAGAGTTAGAACGTTCTCAACACTACTCCTAGGCCCTAGTCTATATTATCTCATTCCTGGCCAGCCTCTCAGTGTGACCTTTGCAGTTCCTCCAGAATCATGTTGCCCAAATGATATTGAACCTTAGTACTTTTTTTCTTCACATTACTCCTCCACTGGTTTCCTATTCTATCTAAGATGAACTTCAAAATACTTAGACAAGCACAAATAGACAAGCACCCTCCTACATCCAGCTCATGCTGACTTGTCCAATTTGACTCACTACCACACCTTACCTCAAGTTGCTGTCCTCAAACCCAAATCAACTTTAAAAGTTTATTTGTATTCATGCATATTTGTATCAGACACGACTTGGCATATTCATATAGGAAACACTTCTTTTCCAGTAACACTTTTGATTAGGGAACACATATTAACTATTAACTAAGAATTTTCCCTCAATAAACTCCTAATTGATAGTAAGTAAGGTAGTTGTAGTAGTTGTGTTTAGGTATGGGGTAAGGCTAAGGGATCTAGAAATGGTCATGCAGAATAAGGCATTAATATATGCTTTTAAGTCCCAATAAACAGTCAATATGCTAGTAATAGTCATGCTAATAAGCAACTAGTTAATAGTGAATAGTGTTCCCTAATCTAAAGTGTTACCTCTTTTCCTATTAAATAATTTTCTGAATTGCTGTTGATCACAATGTTCTTACATATGAAGCTTAAACAGAGAAATCATCAGCCACATTTAATGGTCAGATAGAAAATTGTGAATCCCAACATCCAGATTGCACTTGTTATGCATGGTGAGGACTTCCTCCATTGTCCTTACACCAGGAAGAAAAGAGCTTAGGTGGAGTTTGTTGGGTGGAAACATGAAGTAAATATCCAGAATACAACAACTGATCAGTTTAATCCTTTTTGGAATTGTCTGGTGTCTTCAAAGTTGCAAAAAGCAAGCAAATTTGTAGTCTTCAAAAATGCCCTTACCTTCATGTTTTCAACTTTTAGGCCACCAGCAGAAAGTGATTTTTGTTTCTTATATTCCACTTTCTTCAGTTGAGTGTCTCGATCAGCTATTGGTCGCCTAACCCTGGGGTTTACATTCCTGGTCCTGGAGGTCCTGGTCCCAACATGCGTGCCTTGAAGTTTCTAGTAATCCTGAAGGCCTTGATTACCTTGGTTCAGGTGTGTGTAATTGCAGTTGGAGCTAAATTCTGCAGGAGAGGGCCCTCCAAGAGCAGGAGAGGGCAACCCTGACCGAACCCCTGTTAACCCTTAAATGCATGAATGTTTCAGCAATCATTAGGCTATTACATATTAGGGTCTTTAGCGACCCGGACCTATATATCCAGCAGTTATGGATCTCTAACTGCTGCAATAGCACAAAACTCTCTTCATATTTTAAGAACAATTACAGAAGAATAAAATAAAGCATATTTCGTTACCTTTTGAAACTTAAAAGGGTTCAATCTGAGCAGATGATTTTACCATCGCTGTCATCGTCAGAGCGCACTTCCACAGTACATTCAGCATCTGCCTCATATTCACGATCTCAACCATATTCCCAAAACGATCTTTTTCAATGACTACATATTCAATATTTTGATCACTGGGAACTTATTCACCACATCCAGCATCAAATGGCAGTGACATTTATATTTCATTGCGTATAGTAATTGCTTTGCAGTATCAAACCGGTTCAATTTTTGCTGATGATATTCGTTTGTTTTATGCCTGCAGTAATTATGAGTGAAACACCACGTCCTAATTGTGTATCAAACAGTGCCACCGTAAGGAACGTATTGAGTCATCAGATATGTAAATAAGTTGCGCAGAAAAAATAGCCTACACATTTAGCGACCCTATACACTTTTTACAAAAAAATCAAAAATAAAAAAATAACCAGAAAACAGGCAGTCTTTTATGTTTTACTATTTTTTATTGTTATATTGTTTATATTGAATAGATTGAGGAATACTAAGAAAGCTGATGTCTAACTTTAAAAAATGAAGGAGGGAGAGGGTGGAGAATGATGTACCGGGTCGCTAAAGACCCGAGGTATGCATTTAAGGGTTAAGCAGATTATTTGACATAGATGGCTTCTTCTATACTTCTTTCACCACCTGTTCTCCACATTCCATATCCATACACTGTTTCTTAAATGAGTGGTATTTTCATCTTTGGGACACAAGTATGCAGCAGAATCTATCCCAGATTTTGAGCCCACTTGGAATCATGACAGGTTTGAGCTGACAAGAATGTTGGAAATGTAATGCACTTGCTCCTTTCAAGTACTCTGAGGACATCTTGATCCATCTCTTCAGAGCGTACGAGGCGACATGTTCTGAACATGGTCTTCCATTCCAAGAGAATAAAGGCTTCAGATGAGGAATCAGCCTGAAGTTTAAGCAAGGCTAAAAGTGATAAATTAAGAAAGGTATGAAATCACTCTTGGTCATGTTGTCATCTCATCCTTTATTTACTTCGTTTAGACATTTTACCACATGCTGCTCTGACATACAACCACCCAGGGGCGTAGCGTCTGGGTATGCAGGTGCATATGGGCCCGGGCAGATTGGGGGCCCGCCGAGCTGAGGGGGAACTTTTAATTGAAACAAGGGAACGAATATAGAGCCCTGCACGGGCCCGGCAGTAAATCAGAATTCTCCGCCCGAGTCCGACCCAAACCCGTGTCTCTCTCTCTCTCTCTCTCTCTCTCTCTCTCTCTCTCTCCCTCCCTTTAAACAGCTGCTGTTGTAGCCATTAAAAAAGTTCAGTTTTGTTTTTTAATGGAAAAGTGGTTATATTTAGTTTTGTTTCTTTATTAAGTTAATTTAGAAACATGATTGGAACATTTTATGTTTGTTAAATTCAAGTTTTTTTATTTATTTATTTTTTATTTTTTAAATACCAAGCGGCCAGTGCCAGACAGTGAGTTGAGCATGTGTTTGATCAGTTTAGCCTTCTCAAATAAACACAATTTGAGACATAAAAAACTTCATGCATTTCACAATATAAATAAAAAAAAATTAAGATAAATGTGTGATAGGGCCTACATATCAAATAGTTTGTGCTAAAAGTGGAAGCTGAAGCACGCTTTGAAGGACATGGTGGCGCTAGTGAGATCACTTGCATTTTTTTTTTTCTTAGTAAGAGTGGAAAATTAAAATACGCCGTAATTTTTCCTCATAAAGGTAAGAGTATACATCATTCGAAGCTGCAAATAGTTTTATTTGTGTGCACTCACAATATCAATAAAATGTTTTGCTATTGTAAAATAAAGAAAACAAACAGGGCGGTCTTGATCTTGAGCAGGAACACTTCACATAAACTGAACCGAAACTCAGCAAATACTTGCCTCACTGACATGATAAATATATTTATAGAATGCTATAAATTTCTACTTTACAACGAAATAATTCAAATCAAAAATTAAAAACTCTTTCAATAGCCTATGTAATCCATAAAGATGCATTTCTCTCTAAAGGCACGTCCAATGGGGAGATATACGGAGTCAGGGTCAACTTCGTACTTATTTATTTATTTGTATGTATGTATGTATTGATTGATTGATTGATTCATTGATTGTTTTTTGGGCCGCTGTGCCAAGATTGTGTTTGCATGCAGTACAATTAGGCTGACTTGCTATGCCACTGCAACCACCATCAGATACTCCTTAAAACTGAACTGCAGCAACAACTTCATTAACTAGGCTACTCCGAGAGAGATTCTGCAGAATAAAAGCAGTAAAAGCAACCAATGCACAAACAGTGTGATTCAGAAGCAAGCAAGGCTGAGGTTCATGCATAGCAACCACCCCTGCCAATTCTCCTGCTAGTTAACATCCAGTCCATGGAAGGCAAATGGGGCCTAATCAAAACCAGGGTTAAATAATGGGATGTTAAAGACTGCAGCATTGTCTTCCTGATCATGACTGACTTCCTTAATCTGGCTTCCTTGATGTTGGATTTTAAGTAGGACATGGATCCTGGATCAGCCTCCTTTGTTACCCCTGTGGTTCAACATTCCCATTAATCAGTTGTAGCCATTTTACTCAATTAAAACCATAACCAGCCTCTAAAATCTGAGAGAAATTATGCTAACCTCACTAACCTCAACCCATATCTTAACCCTGAAATCTAATAGCCATCTTGTTTCTTAAAAGGATAATAATGTAGGAATACTTATGTTTGGCCTAGACCAATATAGTCAGTTGATGCATTCTGTGTTCATCACTAGAACAGAACAGCTAAATTAAACATACTGAAGATTTGAAGAGGCGTTTTCCCTTTTTATTAGCAGTTAGTGTGACTATACAAACATCACTTGCCAAACCTGGTGTGCTTCAAATTGTGCGAAACTCCCCTGAATTTTATCTTTCTGTCTGTCCTCAACTGTCCTTATGAAATCCATCCATGGATTTGCTCATCCATCAATTCATCTGTCTACCTGTTTGCCTGTCTGTCCATATACTGTCTATTTATCACAATATCTGTGCATTTTATAACAGTCCTTAGATTCTAAACATGTACATTTTGCCATTTCTATTGCCTATATTTGTCATTCAAACTCATCTTCAAATGAATGAGGAGTTTTAGTCATTCTAGAGAGGAATGTTGAGTACAATATTCTTTAAAAATCAAAAAACAAATTCAGCAGTGAGGTTTTTGACTTTTGGTTTAGACCCTTGTGAAAAAAGAAGTACATTTGAATGTGCACTTGCAGTGTACTAACTTAAGAACACTTTAAAAAAAGTGTGTGCACTTTGCAATAATGTCAAATTAAATGTTTTAGTTCAAAGTACATTTTAGTTCATTATGTATTAATTATCCTTTGAGTACTTGAAAGTACAGTAGTACACTTATTTTGATGTGTTGACTAGCATACAAAAGCAAATTTAAAGCACTTGCTTTGATTTAGAGTTCATTTGTATTTAAATGTACCAAACTACAACTTCATTATTACAAATGTGTAATTACTAATGCATTTAAATGCACTTCACACACATTTAAAATGAAGTGTACTTGTTTTTCACAAGAGGACTCAATCGTTCATTTTGTAATTTAAAGTTACCAGCTCTAGTCGGAGGGATCTGTACATTTCTAAGCAGTACTTTAGCAGGATACATCAGGTAATACCTGAACTTGTCTGTTTGATATCTTGGCAAAAGACCAATAAAAGGGATTAGACAGAACACCATCTATCACTTTGCCCTGTTTCTATGACCACTTTCAGGTGTATTTCAACAGAGTGTTACATACCATCTAAAAGAACAGCACAAACATAAACACACCTCACATTGCACACAAAGCATAATTATCAGGTGAGGGTCAATTACTGTACCTAAGCAAACAGCAAATTCATTTTTGATACACATGTGGAAGAAACCATCACACTGATTTATTAAATGCTACATGAGCCAATCAGTGCTCATAATACATAAGTATCTGAGAACTTGAAATTTAACACTGACTTTGATAAATCTACCTTATACTTGTGTTAGAAAACACCTGATCAAAGAAGCATACACAGAAACACACGGGGCAAATTCATATTTGTACAGAATTAAACCATGTCTACATTGGAAGTGACCAACATTTGATCAAGTTGCATGAATCATCCTGGGAGGCTGGACACCACTTCAGTCATGTTCATTAACCAGAGAGCTGTAAGCTTAAGACTGAACTCAGCAACAACAAAATGTATTTATGTATGTATGTATTAGGAGTGTAACGATACGCGTATTCGTATTGAACCGTTCAGTACGCATTACAAACCGAACGATTCGTTGGACTAATCCTATTATGTTTGGAAAATAAAAGAGCTTAAAGTGTGTGAAATATCAGTGCCACCGCGCTCAACAACGCAGCTCAAACGACGTAACAGGCAATGTGCTGTCTGCCCCATGATAACCTCCCCTTGCTGGGGTGTGTCGAAAGATGAAGATCTTGTATCGACGATAGCCAGAGATATTGTCAAAAACATCAATTATTGGCAATCTTAAAAGGATTTGGCATTTCCAATTAATGTAGGCCTGTCACATTCTTATTTTTATTAGGCCTATTATTATTATAAAGTAACTTTTAAATGAATTGTACTTAAATTAAAAGTACAATTAATTTGCCCCGCAATAATTAACCCATAGAGGTGTTATGCGTCAACTACGCAGGTGCATCACACCACGTCGCTTGGAGTATGAATGGCTTTGTTGATAGTAATGGACATGGTTTCGTTTTGTCATATCGCTCACTTCCAGTGTAGACATCTTCCAGCCTCTTAAAGGGTCGCATTGTTTGGCATTTTGTGTATTGTGCTTGTTTGGATAGATAATTTAAGGCTAATATTGAGAAGAGTGGGGTAAGATGTGTCAATTTGTGGCAAATTTCTTCTAAGCAAGGAAAAATGAGAGGTAAAATGGGTCACACTTTATTTTAAGGTCCAATTCTTGCTATTAACAAACAATTAACTACAACTTTTACTTCAATAAATTCCTAATTTGCTGCTTATTAATAGTTAGTAAGGTAGTTGTTAAGTTTAGGTATTGGGTAAGATGAGAGATGTAGAATATGGTCATGCAGAATATGTGCATTATTAATTATGTGCTTTATTAATAAACAGCCAATATGTTAATAATAGGCATGCTAATAAGCAACTAGTTAATTGGTGAGAATTGGTCCCTGTACTAATGTGTTACCATAAGATTAATACACCTCAACAGATTTTGATGTTTGTTATAAACTGACATAATAAAGCTTCAGCCTACAATCAATCAATCAATCAATAAATATGTGACACAACACAACAATAATTTAACAATTAAAAATACATAAATATACACATCCTAGTCTTCTTTTTCTGTACATTATTCACATTTCCTGTCTGAATCAGTCAGAATATTTGAATAGAGTCATATAAATGTATTTAGTATTTCTATTATTAATTGTATTTCTAGTACCGCATTTAGAGGCTATGGAGCCCCTATGGCTATGGAGAGGACAAAGTGATATCTATCTATCTATCTATCTGTCTATCTATCTTAGCACTTTTCTGATGTGCTTCTCTCAATCCCAGGAAGCTGTATATAGATTATTTCTAAATGTGCTTTCACTTGACAAAACTTGTGCATCTGTTCTCCATTTTGGGGGCAGCAAAACATCCACCAGTGACACATCTTACCCCACTCTCTACAACCTTGAGCTCACGACCACAATAAAAAACAAAACCATTCTAAAATCTCACCATAGTTTAGAATTAAGATAAGAGGATGACTTGGAAATCCGACTTAATTCTCCTTTCATTCAGATAAATACATATAAAAAACAGAGACTTACCTGAGTCACAAATAGTCAAAGCATTCTTTAAACAGAAACACTAACACTACACTAGACATCAAATCCACAACACAGCACACACACTATGAAATGAGCACTATCACAACACAAAACAAGTACAGCACAAACACAGAAGCACAGATGAAACAAACTGAACCTCACTCACCACTCAGATTCAGCTCTCACGGCACAACATGGACAGATGTGGATAGTGTATAAACATCAATACAGGTCAGTGCATGCAGAGGTGTCTGGATACAAATGTGTTCACATGATAAAGTGTTTGTGAGTAACACATGTGAAAAGTACACGTAAGAACCCACAGGTAAAACAGGTTTGTTTGACTTTAGCCTTATTGTATCCTACCCATACTGTGTATGTAGTTAATGTTATGTTAAGTTGATGTGTTGGTAATTTTTTTTTGCCCGTGGACTCTTTTATGCTGTGAGTACACTGATAAACGCAAAAATAATCCACACATCACAAAAATGGAACTCAAAATCTGAACGCAACCAAAAAATCTCATAAAACGACCAGGTGAAACAAATAATAAACAAAGAAACCAAGAACAACAACAACAACAAAAACTTATCCAGCCTGGACCACTACCACATCTACCGTTACTTAAAAAAAAAAAGCCAGCTCAACACCAAACAGTAATACGAAACTCTCAAATAAAACCACAGTTTAGTTAAACTGAATGTTACAGAAAATCATTTATGGTGCCAAAATCAAATTCACAAGAAAAAAATGCGGATGAAATTAGAACCACTACACCAAAAACACTAACAACAATGACAGAAGCATATCTAGTGACAGATAATTCCATATACAATATGTATATGTATATAGATATATATGAGAATAAAAATTTTGATATATGTTGCAGATATTTACTGTTTCATCATAGTGCCACACTCCCTGGCCATCCTGCAGCTCAGAGCTCACACTATTGTCCTGATCGATTAGCCAGCGATGAACGACGTGGGCCTAAAAGGACACACGACATAAACACAAGAAGCCATTAAATCTTCACACTCTTGAGGTAAAAAGAGAGAACGAGAGACAGATACAGACAGAGCGACAGAGAGAGAGACAGAGCTGGAAGAGAAAAGAGTCCCATCTATTGCTTAACATGAATGAAAGAGCCTACGCTTGAATTAGTCAGGTCATATAATGAGAGAAGGCAGACAAACATGAAAAAGAGAGGCAGAATGAGAGGAAAGTGCAGGAGAACAAAGAAACACAAACAAACCTGGGGGGAAATGATAGCTTAGAGGTCATTTCAGATTCTCCGGTTGGTTTTGTTGAAGTATCAACTGTTTTTAATCACAAAAATTCCTTAGAAGGAATAAATTTTATGAAAAAGAGTTGAGATCTCATTTGTGTTTTTTCTGCAATAGTGATACATACTATAATCATCTTCCTACTATTATGAAAACTGGATAGGATTATAAAGATTTTTGCTCTGAAAGCTAACAGATATTACACATTACCAGTGAGATAATGAACATGTTGACAAGCACTTGTGTAACTCATTGACCTAATATGATCTCATGTGAGTATTTGCATGTATTTTATGTCAAATGTAAATTCACTTATGTTTGCAAAATGTACAAAACTGACATATTGGCAGCATCTAAAAGGTAAATATTTTTGCGCAACTTTACAGATGTACAAAATTATGAAGCCTTATTTAATTGAACAATATTTCATTAATGGAATTATTCTGTTAATTATAAGTTGATTCTGTATTTGTGATCAATCAACTTCATTAATCACTCATATACTTTTATTTGAAATGATATACTACTGAAATGATTACATTAATTTAAAATGATGAAAGGATTACATCATTTAAAAATTTAAAATCTTAAATTAAATAACAAACAAATATGAATAAATAACCATTACCTTTCCATTTTATTTATTTATTTATTTATTTATTTATTTATTTATGTGGGACACTTTTGACATTTCTTCCTGGTCTGTTTTTATATTGCTGAAAAGTGGTTATGTTTAGGCAATGGATCTAAAATACATATATAAAGCTTTAAAAAATTTAATAAAAATATATTTATGATATAAAGGATATGTAAATATTTTACATTTCTGTAGTTGTAATACATAATACTCTTTATTCTTTAGACGCTACCAGTGCATTTCAGAATCTACCCAAATGTACATAAAATTTACATTTTTCTCTGTAAATGTTACATATGAATACCTGTGTATAAGCAATGAGATTAGGCTGATTGACCATATCTGTATTTCCATAGAGTTACTTGCCATTAAGTAGATGCTTTTCATTCACAGTGGTTTAGTGTACATTTACCATAGGGAATGTTTAAATTAAGTAGAGTTCTAGCTGTAGATAACTGAACCTTGTACCATTAATTTACCACCAGTCAAATGTTTTCTTAATAGTGGTCACCAAACCCCTTAAATTAAGAAAACCATAGAACATACTGTACATACTATAGAACAATGGTGCCAGGGCAATTAATAAAAGTGTAAATATTGCAGAGATGAGTTTGGCTGCCACAGTAAAGGTAATGAGAAAAAACACCCCTATAAAACTTTTGATCACTTGCAACTGAATTGATTTTACAAATGACAGAAAACTTGGGTGAGTAAATGACAACATATATTCAGTTTTATGTAAAGTAACCTTTAAATGCAACCCTCTTAAATGAGTTGATAACAGCACCAGAGTGACATTATGGGATGTGTGAATAAAAGTTGCTAGAGTGACATTTTTTCTTCTTTTGAAAAATGTTTGCTTCTAATGCCTTTAAATCACTTGAAAAGTTCAAATTTAGTTTCTGCTTAGCCTAATGAAGGCTCGATTCTGACACATTCGTAACTTTTAGGATCATTATGTTCACATGATGCAACACACTCACACAGAATACGTTCCTCAACAGAAAATCACTCGAAATTCCCAAATTCTCTTACGCTGCAGACTGTAGCAAAGGACAGTCACAGTCAGCCGATAAGGTCAACGAGAGAACAGAACATGAGGAAGGGATAGTTGAAACAGCTGCAATAAAGGACGGTGGCAGCTTCTTATTCAAATATTATCTATAGGGTACAAAAAGTAGGCGAGAGTAGGAATATTTTCTATATTTAATTACTTCAATTGCTCTAAATAAAAGTGGTAGTTTAAATATCTCAAAATCCTGGTAGTCCCAAATTCAAACCATTAGCTGAGACAGAAGTTGACATGTCAGACTGTTTAAACAGTCTTACATTCAACAAATGTCCTACTTATAGTTGTCTCTGCTGGAATAGGAGAAAGCACTCGACTGAAAACACTGGAAAAATAAGTTTCTTAGAATTCTGATACACTTTTTAATTTTTAATTCAGTGATTTGGTAATCATTTAAATAAATAGAATGACAGGTTTGCCTTTTTAAATTAACAGTGTAAAAATGTTGTGAATTTTGTCAAAAAGTGAGTAGAACTTCAATATATAAAAGTAATTTTTTTAAATAATATTTGCTCTTATTTCTTTTCTGTTGATTTTTTTTTTATTTTAATGTTCCCTTTCTTTCTCTGACCCCTGATCACCCCTCTCTTTAATTTCTTAACATTTCCCTTTCATTCATACACACTTACCTGCTGTTCTACAAAGGTTGAACCTGAACCACTTCAAATTAGCACTTTTTGTAAAGAGACAAGAAAAGCAAAACAAAAGTTTAAAAATAACAAAATTTTAGTGTCTAGACTCTCAAAAGCTATTTCAGAAAAAAAAAAAAAAAAAACGAGTCAACAACATCTGTTCTGCAGAGAACAATACCAACAATACCAATAGCCCTCTGACTCCAATGGACTACCATTAACACTGTAACACAGACTTCATAAATCATCTCCCCAAGTTAATGCAGTTCACCTGCTATGTGCACCGGTATAGTGCTGTGTAGTGATGGGAACTCTGGTTCTTTTCTGGTTCTTTTGGACAGTTCTTTCCATTGATTTGATTCACTAATGATTCATGTAATCACGTGATGACATCATGTGTATGAAATTGTATTATTAAAGCATTCAGTAATAATGTGAAACATGGATGTTTTACATGTCTACAGCATATAAAGTGAATAAACCATCAGAAACCATAAAAAAACCCTTTCATTTCACCCGTTCATTCAAGTGCTAGGTTCACGTATTTGCATATCAGCAGCTCATCAGTTCTTCAATCCAGGTTGGAACTGTTTCCTCAGTTCAGTGACTGTTGGAGGAACTGGAGCGCTGAATGAGTTGGCAGCATCATAGGATATAGCATATAGCATAGCAAATATTGGTTCATTTCGAGTTGGAGTGACTGTCAAGCATGTCTGAAAGTGAGTTTTGT
Organism: Spinibarbus caldwelli; assembly: GCA_039654775.1. NCBI lineage: Eukaryota > Metazoa > Chordata > Actinopteri > Cypriniformes > Cyprinidae > Spinibarbus > Spinibarbus caldwelli. The sequence continues at coordinate 9,753,269 of CM077223.1, forward strand.
TTGAGTAACTTGTAGATCTGTGTTGCTTGAGCCGCAAAGTGTTTCAGACAGTTCAGTTCGATTTGGTGAACCACTTCATCCAGTTTACTAAAAGAATTGGTTCAAAAGAACATTTTGTTCACATACTGAACATCATTAGTGCTGCGCCCTTGCATCTTGCTTACATTACTGTTCCATTAGAATTAAGAACTGCTGTGATCATTCAGTTCTTTAGGGTTATTTAACCAATAAAAGCAAATTCTGCCATTATTTATTCAATATGACTTTTGTTCAACTGTGAGAGACATAATGAGACATTTTAAATAATTGTTATGGTCTCTTTTGCTTGCAGTTACAATGATTGACGACTAGAGCCTTCAAGCTTCAAAAAGGATGCAAAAACACCATAGAAGTATCATTGAAGTGGTCCATATGCATTGTTCCAGGTCTTCAGAAATATCAGTAGCAATTTATTTTTCAGGCCTGTTCCATGTGTGCATACTATGCACTTATTATAGCAATTACAATAACTGAGTAATAACTTAGTACTGACCTTGAACCTACCCTAAACTTAGCCTTAACCCATTTCTAACTAAACTTTCATTTCATTCAGACTTTAATCTGTCATTGTGTCAGACTTGTGTCCCTGTATCCTGTGTTTTTCCTCCCTCATGTTACCCACATGTCCTTATTTGGTGTTTCCTGTTTCCTGTCCCTGATTGTTTGATTTATTTCCAGGTGTGTCTCCTTAGTCCCCTCGTTATGTTTATTATAAAAGCCCTGTGTCTTGCCTTGTTTCCCTGTCCGGTATTGAACGTCAATCCTCTCCCTACGTGTGTGTTCCTGTCTGTTTGAAGAATAAAGACTGTTAATGTTAATTCTCTAACGTCTCCTCGTTTCCTTGGCTCCCCGTTCCATGGGGATTATGACAGAATACCGGACCGTACAAACAGAGTAAGCAGCGCTCCTCCTTCCCGTTTTGATTTCCCCTTTTATTGAAAGTTTTTTGTTTTCCCCTTTTTCCCGCGGCATGGAAATCGCGGCTCACTCAAGGCCGCCGTCTGCGGTGACGTCAAGGCCGCTCTTCGCGGCTCACCCAAGCCCACCGTCCGCAGGGAAAACTACGCCGCCGTCCGCGGATCATGCTCCTCCAGAGCGCCCCCCAGTGCCTGCTCCACTAAAGCTACTTCCAGAGACAAACTCTTGTTCCCGAGTTAAGCCCAGGATGGGCTTCTGTTCCCAAATTAAGCCCAGGGAGGGCTTCTGATCCCCAGTGCAGCCCAGGGAGGGCTCCTGATCCCCAGTTCAGCGCAGAGAGGGCTCCTGATCCCCAGTTCAGCCCAGGGAGGGCTCCTGATCCCCAGTTCAGCCCAGGGAGGGCTCCTGATCCCCAGTTCAGCCCAGGGAGGGCTCCTGATTCCCCGTTAAGCCCAGGGAGGGCTCCGGATCCCCCGTTAAACCCAGGGAGGGCTCCTAACCTCCAGCTAAGCCCCGCAAGCTCCCCCAAGTTTTTTTGGGGGGTGGGGTAGTATGGCTTCAGCCGTAGAGTCTGGGGCGGGGGCTGGGGCCGCAGCCTCGAAGGCTAATCCACCATGGCCACCTGAGTTCCCTGCTCTGCCATGGCCGCCTGAGTTTCCTGACCCGCCATGGCCACCTAAGTTACCTGCTCTGCCATGGCCACCTGAGTTACCTGCTCTGCCATGGCCGCCTGAGTTGCCTGATCTGCCATGGCCTCCCGAGCTCCCTGCTCCGCCATGGGTCCCGGAACGGGCGCCGCCCTGGAGGCCTTCCGTCCCCGAACTCTGCTCCTAGAGGCCTCCAGAGCAACCACCCCCCCTCCCCGTTGGATGTTGTACGGTGTGGAACGCACCTTTCGGGAGGGGGGAGTACTGTCAGACTTGTGTCCCTGTCTCCTGTGTATTTCCTCCCTGATGTTACCCACATGTCCTTATTTGGTGTTTCCTGTTTCCTGTCCCTGATTGTTTGATTTATTTCCAGGTGTGCCTCCTTAGTCCCCTCATTATGTTTATTATAAAAGCCCTGTGTCTTGCCTTGTTTCCCTGTCCAGTATTGAACGTCAATCCTCTCCCTACATATGTGTTCCTGCCTGTTTGATGAATAAAGACTGTTAATGTTAATTCTCCTACGTCTCCTCATTTCCTCTGCTCCCCGTTCCACGGGGATTGTGACACATTGATTGTACATATTCATTTTTTTGGGTAGGGCCCATCACTTCATATAAACCTCCCATGTGAACAACAATTTACCACTGCAGAAAATATGTATAGAACCTAGTATTTTGAAGTTCATCCTACTATATACTAAACTGTACATTTAAAAGAAAGTACAATACAGATGCCTTCTGTATATATTTTGAAGTGAATACTAGTGAAAGAGTTAATGAAGATGCAAAAAGTTTATAATAAGATCACAGGGGAAGGACTCCGCAGATTTCTCCCTAATGAATAATTCAGTAGTGGAAGCTGCCAGCTCCATGCAGACTTACTGCATCAGCAAACAGTTCAGAGGTACAACGAGCTCACAAACAGACAGCGGAGGAGAAAGCAGAGAGAGAAGAAGGGAGAGCTGATATAAGATACTCAAACTTACAAAAGACTGCAAGTAGAGCCCCATCTGGCAAGAGGTTCTTAAGTCAAAAAATATTATTTAACATCACTAAATCCACCTAAAAACAATGATTTATGCCAACAAAACAAATTTGGTAACACTTTAGATTAGGGAACACATATTCACTATTAACTAACAGTTTCCCCTCAGCGCACTTCTAATTTGCTGGTTGTTGATAGTTAATAAGGTAGTTGTAAGGTAGTTGGGATCCAAAATATGGTCATACAGAATAAGGCATTAATATGTGCTTTATAAGTAATAAACAGCCAATATGTTAGTAATATGCATTCTAATAAGCAACTAGTTAGTAGTACTGTTTCCTAATCTAAAGTGTTACCACAAATTTTTATGTGATATATCGGGTAGAAATATCTCTTTGAAGTAACAACTGCAAGTTACCACTGTTTAAAGGACAATCAACTAAATGCAGGTATTTATTCAATCAATGCTTGATTTTCGTTAAAATGATGTTATCATGCATTGAAGGAGGTCCAGTATCTTCTTGAAAAGCCATTTAGTCTTAGTGTGAAGCGGGGTTAATGTGATTTATATTGTGTACTTCATCATGTCCACATTTAAATTAAATGTCTATAAACTTCAGGTCTATAAACGAGTTTAATAGCCAAAAACAAAATACAGTACTGTATATATACTGTATACTGCACATTAGACATTCAAGAGATTATTGCATGTCTATTGGCCAACATCAAGTGACATTGCCCTGTTTTCATATAACACAAGTAGAGAATAACACTAATTCCTGGTGTTGGCCATTTCTTTTAGTCTGCAATTGGATCCTGAGAACTACAGTGGGTACGGAAAGTATTCAGACCCCCTTAAATTTTTCACTCTTTGTTATATTGCAGCCATTTGCTAAAATCATTTAAGTTCATTTTTTTTCCTCATTAATGTACACACAGCACCCCATATTGACAGAAAAACACAGAATTGTTGACATTTTTGCAGATTTATTAAAAAAGAAAAACTGAAATATCACATGGTCCTAAGTATTCAGACCCTTTGCTGTGACACTCATATATTTAACTCAGGTGCTGTCCATTTCTTCTGATCATCCTTGAGATGGTTCTACACCTTCATTTGAGTCCAGTTGTGTTTGATTATACTGATTGGACTTGATTAGGAAAGCCACACACCTGTCTATATAAGACCTTACAGCTCACAGTGCATGTCAGAGCAAATGAGAATCATGAGGTCAAAGGAACTGCCTGAAGAGCTCAGAGACAGAATTGTGGCAAGGCACAGATCTGGCCAAGGTTACAAAAAAAAATTCTGCTGCACTTAAGGTTCCTAAGAGCACAGTGGCCTCCATAATCCTTAAATGGAAGACGTTTGGGACGACCAGAACCCTTCCTATAGCTGGCCGTCCGGCCAAACTGAGCTATCGGGGGAGAAGAGCCTTGGTGAGAGAGGTAAAGAAGAACCCAAAGATCATTGTGGCTGAGCTCCAGAGATGCAGTCGGGAGATGGGAGAAAGTTGTAGAAAGTCAACCATCACTGCAGCCCTCCACCAGTCAGGACTTTATGGCAGAGTGGCCCGACGGAAGCCTCTCCTCAGTGCAAGACACATGAAAGCCCGCATGAAGGACTCCAAGATGGTGAGAAATAAGATTCTCTGGTCTGATGAGACCAAGATAGAACTTTTTGGCCTTAATTCTAAGCAGTATGTGTGGAGAAAACCAGGCACTGCTCATCACCTGTCCAATACAGTCCCAACAGTGAAGCGTGGTGGTGGCAGCATCATGCTGTGCGGGTGTTTTTCAGCTGCAGGGACAGGACGACTGGTTGCAATCGAGGGAAAGATGAATGCGGCCAAGTACAGGGATATCCTGGACGAAAACCTTCTCCAGAGTGCTCAGGACCTCAGACTGGGCCGAAGGTTTACCTTCCAACAAGACAATGACCCTAAGCACACAGCTAAAATAACGAAGGAGTGGCTGCACAACAAGTCCGTGACTGTTCTTGAATGGCCCAGCCAGAGCCCTGACTTAAACCCAATTGAGCATCTCTGGAGAGACCTAAAAATGGCTGTCCACCAACCTTTACCATCCAACCTGACAGAACTGGAGAGGATCTGCAAGGAGGAATGGCAGAGGATCCCCAAATACAGGTGTGAAAAACTTGTTGCATCTTTCCCAAAAAGACTCATGGCTGTATTAGATCAAAAGGGTGCTTCTACTAAATACTGAGCAAAGGGTCTGAATACTTAGGACCATGTGATATTTCAGTTTTTCTTTTTTAATAAATCTGAAAAAAGGAAAAAAATTGAACTTAAATGATTTTAGCAAATGGCTGCAATATAACAAAGAGTGAAAAATTTAAGGGGGTCTGAATACTTTCCATACCCACTGTATGCCAACAGATCAGTTTGATTCCTGAGTGGTATATTGGAAAGAACTGGCACAAAAAAATAAAATAAATAAATAAATAAATATTCGTTCACAAATCAGATTGATCCAACTCACCAAACACTGGCTTACTGGAGGAAAGATTATCAATGGACAAAGCTATCAAACAAAGCTATCGTATGGCTTCAGAAAACTTGGAATATAGCAAAGTCATATGGTACTTTTTTGTCTTTATTGCTGTCTTAAAGTGAAAAAAAGTGCTAGAAACATGCATGTAATGAAACTTAAATGGATGTGGATTTTCTTTTGCCCCATGGACAAACTTTGTAGGATTGCTGAATACAGAACTTGAGTTTGGTCACTTCTACTGTAGTGCTAGTCTAAGCTCTTCTTTTTAGGCAATGTCAATGTCAGCAATGTTTTTAAGTTATTCCTTTTATAATTCCAACAATTAGTAAAACAAATACAAATTATACAAACTACAGTTCAAAAGTTTGTTGTTGTTGAAATAAATTAATACTTTTATTTAGCAAGTTAAAGCATGCATTAAATAGAGCAAAAGTGACAGTAAAGACATACATAATGGTGCAAACTGAACATTTATTATCCATTATCAAATTATTTAAAAAAAATTATATATATATATATATATATATATATATATATATATATATTTTATATATTATATACCTGTATATTATACTGTATATATAAGTAAAACGGAAAAGTAAAACTGAAAATGAAAAACAATAACCTTGAGGTCTGCCTCCTGTGAGTGTACATTATTTTAAATATATATTTTATATATTTTTTTTTTCTCTATGTATGTATGCATATGCATGTAAGTATGTATGTATTTGTTTCAGGGAAACCTTTAAGGTTAGGGGTAACCCTGCATTTAAGCACCACAAATTATCATATCATTTACGCAGATGCTGAATTTCATAGACAAACAATAACAATATATGTGCAGAATATATATATATAGGACCTACTATAAAATTTCCATAAAAAGAATGTTTTTACACAGAATTAGCTGTATAATCCAAACAGAGCAGATGGTTCTGTTAGAAGAATAAAAGAGTTGCTGACAGAGGATGAGAAGAATTTCCTACAGCAGTTGTTTATGGTTTATCAGTGACTTACAGAGGTGTGCTTACCCTCCCCGACACCCTAATCGAGCTCTCACACTTTTCTTTTTTTTTTTTTTTTTTTTTCTACATGAGGGAAGCCCGTCTTTACCAAACTATTTTTATCAGGCAGGGCATTAGCATGATAAGACATTGGCAGAAGAATAGACAGTAACAAAGAACCAATGCACAGATTTTCAGAGCCTATTTTCATCTTTCCTTCCCATTTTGCATGAGAGGCCTGGGTATTATTCATGTCAGAGCATCATAATTGCCTTTCAGACCACCTCTTTTGTGCTCGCTGTTGAGTCTTAGCAAACGCTTTTTCAGTCTCCCTCTTTCTCTCTCTCTCTCTCTCTCACACACACACACACACACACACACACATATTCACCCTCTTTCTTTTATATTCACACATTGTACACACACACACATTTTATAAATGTTTTTATGAACAACTCCATAAAATACATTTTTTAAAAATAGTATGAGTGGTTGACATGACTTGCATTTTAGTAGGTCTAATCCTTGTGAAAAACAAGTGTTTAATTGTATTGAATGTGCACATGTTGTGTACATCAAATCTTACAAGTATATTTAAAAAAAACAGTACTCACATATAATATTAATGAAATAAAAGGCACTTTCATTACTAAGTTTAAGCGCATTTCTTAATAATGCCAAATCAAAAGTTTTACCTTAATGTACACTTTAAATAGTTATGTTTTAATAATATTTTGTTATGCTTTAAAAAAGTACACTTATTTTGATATATTGACTAACATACTAAAGGTAAAGTACTGGATTATGTTTTCAACTGTATTGTGTCATTTGATATACTACGGGGCTGTTGAATGCTTGAATCTCTTTGGCTGACGAATGTTGTAAGGCATGCAGTTATTTTCAGGGAAATGCACAGCTGAAGTAGTTCCAGGCAAGTCTTGACCAAATCCCACAAAGACACTGACCAAGCAAATACAGTAAATATAGACAAAGACTTTCTAACACTGTCTGCAGTGTTAAAAAAAAACAAAAAATAAAAAAATAAAAAAAAAAACATTGAGGTATTGTAAGTTGATCTAGCATTTAAACAATTTTATAATTGCACATTTCATTTCTAAATGTCTGAATGTCTGAACTGTAATACATTACAAGTTGCAAATAAAGCACACGGTGGACCCACACTGACTGCATCAATCACAATGGAGATTCATCTACCAAATATGCTTGGACTACTGTACCTCAAACATGTATTAACTTACTAAAAGCAGAATAATGCAGAATTCATATGAAATGCCTACGTATGAAATATGATATGTGGTTGCTAGGGTGTTCCAGATGGCTGTTAACTGGCTCAAAACAAAAATGGCCATCCAGTCTCAATGATACTCTGGTCCCTCCTTCAATGCACATTTATGCGATTTTTTTTTTCCCAACCATTTTGTCTCACACCAAGTGTAAAATCTGATCACTTAATACCATAGTTCTCCTCCACATAAGACATAGATGAAATATATAAATTTTTTATTCAAGATAAACAGCAACACAGACAATAATATTTGCATATTAGGTATAATGCTGCAAATGACTTTTCTCTAAATAAAATTGTTCAGCCAAACACATCTCTAAGCATTTCCAGCAGTTCTTTTGACCTTGCTGACATGGCCTGTGTGTATATGAAGAGCATTTCTAGCCATCCTAAAGCCCATCCATCAGCTGTTCTCCTCTTACAGTTATTCCCTCCACGGATTATACACAATACACACACACACTTGCTTTGCCACACAACAAGAACTTTTTATTTATAGGATAAAAGTGCATAGCAACACATTGCATTGCAGCAGTTTTGGCACCAACTAACATGACACTAACATAACACTAACAAGAATTCTAAATCTAAATGCAGAGATGGGAAGTAACAAAGTACAAATACTTTGCTACTGTACTTTTACTGTATTTTTCTGGTATCAGTACTGTGCTTGACTAATTTTTCTGCACGGTTATAAAAAAAAAAAAAAAAAAAAAAAAAAAAACCTTGTTTTTACAAAATAATTTTGCCAGCTGTGGTTGCCAAAATAATTTTGTAAAAAATACAGAAAAACTGTAAACACATTTATAGAACAAACCGTAAATTTTACAGAATAAAAATGTAATTTACAAACAAGAAAACTGTACACCAGTAAATTCAACAATGCACACTGCTACTAAAATCTGTTTTGTACATCATGGTAACACACATATCTCTTAAATAATGCAATAAACATTCAATAAACAACAGAAGATGTAACATAAAACCCAAATGTGCAGAACTGATAACAAAAACTATTCAGAAACATGATTATGTAAACAAAATACTTTCAAATGTGGATTGTCATGTCAGTTAGAAAAGGTGCAGCACTCACTCTTGAAGAGATCAAAACTTTATTGGTTAAAATGACGTTTCGGTCATTGTCAAGGCCTTTATCAGACATCAAGAACAGCAGTACCAAACAATGCTTTAAACATTCTTGTAATCAGCAACAGGTGGGTCACTCTGCCAATTAGGGGAGTGGCTTCCAAACAAGTTTAAGAAGGGGAAAAAAAGAAAAAAAGTAAAAACAGAGAATCAATAAAACATACCATAATCAATTTCTTGACTGAGACCTCTGGGAGATAATGTGTCTAAAGTACAAATCCAAAAAGTCTCCCTAGATTTACGTTTCACAACAATTTCACCTCCCTGACCTACTTAATGGACTTGTTCAATACCAAAATAATAATAAAAAAAAAAACTCGTACCAAAAACCAACGTACAACATTCCACATGGACAGCGTATAGCATAAATGACATTACAAGAATTGCAAGTGATGACATTTTTTATAAATATGTTTTTGCCTGTTCTAGGATGTGGAAAATATTTCAATCGCCTGGTATACTGACACTGAGTACAATTCCCACATTTGTAGTTCCCTGGAGGAATTGCAAATGATAGAGACTTAGAGAGACTTCGGCCCTCTAAAGAGGCTATCTTTACGGCCCTCGAACATCGGCCTTAACTAAAGAGCTCTTTAAACTCCTTGCTTTTCGAAAAGACATTACTGGGGGATGTTCAAACATTTTTGAAAGACCTGGATCTGATTGTAAGATATGCCAATATTTCTGTATAATGTTACAGAGTGTTGGAGCTTGGGGAGTGTATGTTGTAACAAATTATACAGAGAAATTCATTTTAGTGTTTTGAGTTTTATTAGCCGGAGTGAGTAGATGTTCCCTTTGTACTGCTTTTAATTTCTCCTCTGCACAATCCAACCACCTATCATTAAATCTGGAGTGTCACACAGGGAATTCTGGGAATATCAGTTTACAGTTTTTGACTGTAAATTATACGTTGCTTTGTTGTTTTTTACTTCTAAAATCTGTACAATTAACAGCATTTTACTGTAAAAATGACATGAAATGTCTGGTTATATCTTTTACAGTTTTTCCCTGCCTGTATATAGCATGGGAACTTACTGTTAACCTTTTAACAGTTTTTCCATAGCATTTTTATGATATTTTGCAGTTAAAAAAAAATAAAAAATTAAAATTACAGTTAAAAATATATTATCACAATCGTATGTTTATTGTATTGATGTTTCATCAGGTAAAATGTCTTTATCCACATTTTATTCAGCTACAACCATAGCTGGATGCCTTTGTCCATATAAGGGATTTCCCGGATTGTCATGAGTTGTATTACTTCTGTGAGTCTCACTTGTGGAGTTTCTGTACGAGGGCGCCCTCAGGCTAACAGTAAGAATAAAACAGACATTACGGTTACACTTTATTTTAAGGTCCAATTCTCACCATTAACAAACCATTAACTACGACTTTAGCCTAAGTAGACTCCTAATTTGCTTTTTATTAATAGTTAGTAAGGTAGTTGGGTAGTTTAGGTATTGGGTAGGATTAGGGATGTAGAATATGGTCATGCAGAATATGTGCTTTATAAGCACTAATAAATAGCCAACATATTAATTGCATGCTAATAAGCAACTATTTAATAGTGAGAATTTGTCTCTATACTAAAGTGTGACCGACATTACATTACGTGCGTACTCACTAATGCTTACAACACCCTTTTTTGGGTAAAAATATAGGAAAAAATAACACTTTTCTCTAAAGAAATTGAAAGTAAGCATCCACATTCATACATTTTTCTCCAGTGTAGAGAAGTGTACAAGATTTCCTGACAAAAATTAAGAAATGACTGTTTACCATAATAATGTAACATTGTATAATAAAACCTAATGATATAGTTATATGTCCTCTGCATGTTAACAGGAGTAAACAAGTGTAAATTATTCTTGCACTCTAATTTTCTTTCTGTTTGCATTTCATTTCATTAAAATTTACTTTATAACTTACCTCAATTTTGCCATTTTTAAAGCATAATAATAATTTTTTCCAAGGACAAGAGGCAGAATCACCCTACAATCTATGATGTGGCCTAGGTGACGGCAAATATGTATATAAATATATATATTTTTTCCTCAGCTTAGTCTTTTCTCTGGTGCTCTTGCACAACTTCTGAAAAAATACTGAATGTCTGGATCAAAACACAGCGAAGAAGAAGCAGAAACAATTGGAGAGCAGAATCCTAGTGAAAAACAGCATATAGATCGAGGAAAGTGGTTAACAGCATATAGACCCAGGAAGTGGTTTAGGACTGTGAAGATTTGGGGGTGTCGATGGAAGCGAAAATACTCCATCTAAGTTTTTTACCATTGATCAGAATCCGATCCAGACATAGTCTTTAACAAAAATGCGATTTTCTCAGCTTTTTATTCAAAATGTTGCTTTTTTCATGAAACTCACCCACTTTCATGTGTTGATAAAAAAAAATAGAACGCATGAAGGTAGAAAAAAGGAGGATTTTTTTTTTTTTTTTTAAGGAAGAGGTTCTGCTCTTTCTTTTGACATATTGTATGTTCAGACATTCATACAACAAAATAATCTGGGGGTCATGGAAATTTTGTGAAAATGACCAAAAATACTGGTGGTGACTGGCAACTTTAAAAAACAAACAAACAAACAAACAAACAAAAAACACTGGAGGGGAAAGAGTTAATGTATACAAGTTATCATTAAAAATCTGTTTCCCTGTGGAGAAAATTAATGTCCTTTTTACCCCTGGAACCTGACTTACAGCACAATACAGAAAAAAAAAAAGATCTGTTGTTACTGCCATCATACATTCTATGCAGTTAATTTTTAAGTCCTCATCATGTCATATATGCAATTCAGGCTCATTGGAAATACATTCCTGTGCCGACAATTAATTTGTTTCTACTAAAGAAAAAGGAAAAAGGTTGTTGGTGTTTTACTGCCTCTAATATTTATTTCAGATGCAAACTGCAGTGATTTGTATGTATAGGTGCGTTTTTGGAGTTTTGCAAAAATATGAGCCTATGTTGCATATATGTCTGAATAAACATTTGGACAAATTTAATTATGCTACTAATGCTCTTTTTAATGCATTTATCATGGTTAAATATATTCAGCATGCTGCAGACTCATTAATAAGTAGAAGATGGAAATAATCTGGATTTAGAATCTGTTCTGAAGCAGATACAGTAGTGCATAGGCATGGAGTCACAGACTTACTCTCTTGTTACATACAGCATATTGATGCCTATTAATGTCCTCTGCACTGCAGACCACTGTAGTGAACACAAACTACATACATGCTTATCAGCATTTTCTGGTCACCACTGAGACAGATACTGTCACTATCACACAGATACTGAGAGTGAAACACTCGACACGCCTGAATACAATACAATACCAATGAATATTTCCTTCCTGATATATCGAGCAGTTCATGTCCAGCCAGAGGGATGGATCTGATTACCATGCTGACAAACACAATCAGCAACTTTCAGTGAGCAACCTCCCCTACCACACATACACACACACTGCAGATAAAATTCTGCAGTTACCAATGTGACTTCAGATTCGTAGATACTGTAGAACCCAAGGTTGTTTTTTAGTAGGCAGTCCTGATTGGCAAAACACCTTTTACCCAAGTAAACAATTTGAATTGCTGAGGAAATAAATTTGTTTCTGCAATGTGATCAATAATTCTCCATTCGTGATCTGTTATGCATACCTTTGTATATGAATGAATCTTCTCTCAGCCATGTCTGCGTTACTTGTGATAAACTGATTTCCTCCTGAAATTCTCATTACTATAATACATTGGCTGCTGATTGATGATTACTTATTTAAATATTTTTAAAAATACACATATTGTCACGGCTGAACTCTGTGGCAGGACGAGGAGACAAGATGTAACTTCAAAATAAACAGTCTTTAATCAACAACTCAAACAGGGTAACACAAGGCAGGGAGAGACTCACAAGAACACAACATCAACGTTAATACCGGACCCTGGACTCAGGAAAACACAGGGCTTATAAACACAGGGAACGTAATCAAACACAGGTGGGACTTAATTAACTAATAATGACAGGAACAGGAACATAACCAAATATGGGCATACATGAGGAAAAACTAGGTAAAGGGGAGCACATAGACAGAAAACCACAACACACGACAGACACAAGCCTGACACATATAAAGTAATAGCACACAGTAGCTCATATAATTTGGTCGTGGAAGAATTTGATGAATGTTTGGGCTCATGTTGAAATCTCGCACGTCCCTTGTGAAAAAGAAATACACCTTAGTTTTTTTTTTTTTTTTTAAAGAAGAGTAGTTATTACAGGAGTTACTTTAAAGAATATATTTAAGTGTGTGCTGAATGGTAATGTTAATTGCAATAAAACGAAAATTTTGGCTGAACATTAGAGCGCTTTTTTATGGCCAACTTATGTACAGGTGCATCTCAATAGAATGTCGTGGAAAAGTTCATTTATTTCAGTAATTCAACTCAAATTGTGAAACTCGTTTATTAAATAAATTCAGCGCACACAGACTGAAGTAGTTTAAGTCTTTGGTCCTTTTAATTGTGATGATTTTGGCTCACATTTAACAAAAAACCCATCTCAACAAATTAGAATACTTCATAAGAATATTCCAATAAAACTCCAATAAAAAAAAAAACATTTTTAGTGAATTGTTGGCCTTCTGGAAAGTATGTTCATTTACTGTACTGTAGGGGCTCCTTTTGCTTTAATTACTGCCTCAATTCGGCGTGACATGGAGGTGATCGGTTTGTGGCACTGCTGAGGTGGTTTGGAAGCCCAGGTTTCTTTGACACTGGCCTTCAGCTCATCTGCATTTTTTGGTCTCTTGTTTCTCATTTTCCTCTTGACAGTACCCCATAGATTCTCTATGGGGTTCAGGTCTGGTGAGTTTGCTGGCCAGTCAAGCACACCAACACCATGGTCATTTAACCAACTTTTGCTGCTTTTGGCAGTGTGGGCAGGTGCCAAATCCTGCTGGAAAATGAAATCAGCATCTTTAAAAAGCTGGTCAGCAGAAAGAAGCACGAAGTGCTCCAAAATTTCTTGGTAAACGGGTGCAGTGACTTTGGTTTTCAAAAAACACAATGGACCAACACCAGCAGATGACATTGCACCCCAAATCATCACAGACTGTGGAAACTTAACACTGGACTTCAAGCAACTTGGGCTATGAGCTTCTCCACCCTTCCTCCAGACTCTAGGACCTTGGTTTCCAAATTAAATACAAAACTTGCTCTCATCTGAAAAGAGGACTTTGGACCACTGGGCAACAGTCCAGTTCTTCTTCTCCTTAGCCCAGGTAAGACGCCTCTGACGTTGTTTGTGGTCCAGGAGTGCCTTAACAAGAGGAATACAACATCTGTAGCCAAATTCCTTGACACGTCTGTGTGTGGTGGCTCTTGATGCCTTGACCCCAGCCTCAGTCCATTCCTTGTGAAGTTCACCTAAATTCTCTAATCGAATTTGCTTGACAATCCTCATAAGGCTGCGGTTCTCTCGGCTGATTGTGCATTTTTTTCTTCCACACTTTTTCCTTCCACTAAACTTTCTGTTAACATGCTTGGATACAGCACTCTGTGAACAGCCAGCTTCTTTGGCAATGAACGTTTGTGGCTTACCATCCTTGTGAAGGGTGTCAATGATTGTCTTCTGGACAACTGTCAGATCAGCAGTCTTCCCCATGATTGTGTAGCTTAGTGAACCAAACCGAGAGACCATTTTGAAGGCTCAGGAAACCTTTGCAGGTGTTTTGAGTTGATTAGCTGATTGGCATGTCACCATATTCTAATTTGTTGAGATAGTGAATTGGTGGGTTTTTGTTAAATGTGAGCCAAAATCATCACAATTAAAAGAACCAAAGACTTAAACTACTTCAGTCTGTGTGCATTGAATTTATTTAATACTCGAGTTTCACAATTTGAGTTGAATTACTGAAATAAATGAACTTTTCCACGACATTCTAATTTATTGAGATGCACATGTATGTCTTTATATGTAATTTCATAATTACTTCTTTTTTATATGCTTTAAATGCGCTGGCAAGCATTTATGGTAAACTAAAAAAATGTAAAGTCATTTCTGCTGAAATTTGTATATCATATATTAACTTGTAATTATAAATTTGTAATGAATTGGCAATTTAGGACATTTAAAATATATTAACTTTAAGTGTAATATTAAATAATGCACTACAGTTAAAAGTACTTGACATGCTTTAGTCAACAAAATAAGTGTACCTCTTTAAAGCATGAAAAAAAATTATTAAAACAATGGTTTAAAATGTACTGTATCTCAAAGCAAAATTTAAAGTTTTACATTATTACATATATTAGTGCACTTCTTAAAAGTCATGAAAGCGAACTTGAAGTACACATAAGAGGCCTTTTATTTCATTAATATTAACTGCAAGTACAGTTTTTTTTTTTTAATATTCTTTTAAGATTTGAAGTACACTACAAGTGCATATTCAGTACAGTCAAGTGCACCCCTTTTTAACAAGGGCACAGTGTGAGACATTCATGATTGCTGAATCTTTTTCCAAACAGAAAAAAAGTTTCAAATCGCTCTTGATGTAATCTTACTGGTGTCATGAGGAAAGTGTCGCGATATTTCAGAGATCTTTAAATATGTTCCAAGACTATCTTCATGACACTGTAGTGTTCAGATGACCAGCGCTGTCAGCTTTAAAGGAGGAACTGCTGACAGTGTTGAAGTCTGGGTGAAGTGAGTGAGGAGGTACACTTTGAGTTAGTTTAGCTGTGAATTAAAAATAAATAAGCACTATCGCTCTCCTTTTCCTCCTTCTCAAACATGACGTCTGAAAATTCATGTGCCAGTCAGGTCCACTTATGTGAGACACTGCAGATTTACAGTGAAGACTGTCACAGTCAGTTATTTCTCAAATCAAAACTACATTAATTTTAATTTAAGATTAATTAGAGTAATATTTAGTTGTATATCTTAAAAATGCTGTCTCTAGTATCTTTAGCATTAATCCTTCGTCATTATCCTCATTATCTGTTATTTATTTATCAGCTATATACTTTATAAAGTAATTGAGGAGACTATTAATACGGCCTAATTAAATGCATAAAATGCACGCAAAAAAAGGAAATTAATTGATTCTTTTTAATTATGTTGTAGTAACTTGTGTTGTACAAATTGGGCAGTAGATTTTATGCTTACCACAAATAATTACAAAGAAATGGCAAGTTACACATCGAATTAAACATGAAATTTTGAAACATGAAGACTAAAATAGTATATACACTTGTAAAACAGACTTTGAAAAAAAAAAAAAAATATATATATATATATATATATATGTATGTCACGGGTTGTCAAAGCGAGGAGCACGAGGAAGCAGAATTCCAACAAACAGTCTTTTAATAAATCCACATGGAGAAAACGCAGGAGAATACAACCACATAAAATGACGTTTAAGACAGGACCCAGAACTCTGGAACTGAACACTATAAATACACCAACTAAAAGAGGGGACTAACGAGGAAGAGGTGACTAATTAATAACAAGGACAGGAACAAAACCAAATAAGGAAAACAGGAACAAAACACGAACATACACGTGACAGATCGCCCCCCCTCCCAGACAGTGCGGTAACAGTACCATCAGGGAGGGCGGGGCGGGCGCCCTGGAGGCTGGTGCAGGACTGGAACAGGACTGAGACAAGGAGAGCCTCCAGGGCAGATCAGGGAGCCATGGCGGTTCAGGGTACTCGGGCGGCCATGGCTGATCAGGAGACACGGGAGGCCATGGCGTATCAGGAGACATGGAAGGCCATGGCGGATCAGGAGACACGGTAGGCCATGGCGTATCAGGAGACATGGAAGGCCATGGCGGATCAGGAGACACGGTAGGCCATGGCGTATCACGAGACATGGAAGGCCATGGCGGATTAGGAGACACGGGAGGCTATGGCGGATCAGGAGACATGGGAGGCCATGGCGCATCAGGGGACTCCGGCAGCCATGGCATATGGCCCCCTCCCCCCAAAAATCTTCCAGGGGGAAACTATGGAGTCTGGTGAGCGCTCAGGAGGAGCGGGCTCTGGTGGGTGTTCAGGAGGAGCGGGCACTTGAGGGCGCTCTGGAGGAGGGTGCTCTGGAGGAGCGAGCCCTGGAGGGCGCTTGCGAGTAGCAGGCTCTGGAGGGCGCTTGCGAGGAGCGGGCTCTGGAGGGCGCTCGGGAGGACGCTTTCGAGGAGCGGAGCTGGCTAGGACCAGTGGAGACGAAGTAGACTCAGGAGACAAAGGAGAGCATCCTGGAGCGGACTCTGGGGAGAGGATCGGAGCTGAGAACTCTGGGGGTAGCGCCATATCCAGGAGTGCTGAGGGTGCAGCGGCCGGCGGGCTTGGGTGAGCCGCGAACGGCGGCGGGCTTGCGTTGGCCTCGAACTCCCTTTTTTATTTTTGGTCCTGTCTTCTGTCACGGGTTGTCAAGGCGAGGAGCACGAGGAGGCAGAATTCCAACAAACAGTCTTTTAATAAATCCACATGGAGAAAACGCAGGAGAATACAACCACATAAAATGATGTTTAAGACAGGACCCAGAACTCTGGAACTGAACACTATAAATACACTAACTAAAGGAGGGGACTAACGAGGAACAGGTGACTAATTAGTAACGAGGACAGGACCAAAACCAAATAAGGAAAACAGGAACAGAACACGAACATACACGTGACTATATATATATATATATATATATATATATATATATATATATATATATATATATATATATATATATATATAATTTTTTTTTTTTTTTAAGGACTGGATAAGCAGAAAATATGTTGAAATTAAGTATATTTTAATTATTATATTTTAATGCTGTTATGTGTAACATTTAAAAGAGTTTCTGTTATGTTGACGTTTTTGTGGTTATCATTGTGCTGATGACTGCTTAATGCCAATGACAAGTAATATCTTAACTGTTCATTAAATTTCCATGCTAATTAAGTTCCTCATCTGTTATGCTAGCTGTTCATTCGAATTGGAATTGATAAGATTAATTAGTTCCAGAGTCACCAGTCCTTTTACAAGTGAGTTATGAGTGATTTTTTGATTGTTGGTTGTTGCCAAAATCCCCAACTAAACCATTACCTGACGATCCACTGGACTTGTAAACAGTCACACAAGTACACAACCTATCTGATGTCACAGATATTGACTAAAAAGTGCTGGAGAATTTTTGTGCTCTCAACATCTCACTCATTTGCCAACATTCAGGGCTGTTAATGGTGTATTGAATGGCTGCCAATATCTTAAGGAGCCACTGCTCCTAGATGCCAGCTAGATCTGCCTCACTTCTCCTTCTGTTCCTCCATATGCATTGCTGCTTTTTCTAATTAATAACGCATACACCTATGCCTTTGGGGATAATAGCTTTGTAAATCATTACATAATTTCCAAGGTCCATCTTTTTCATTCTTGGTGTCAGTGATGGTCACATACTAGAGGTTATCAATTCTGTCAAATCTCTATAGGTGCATTTTGCTAACTATCAGCTTCTGTCATCAAAAAACAGGGTTGGGGTAATACACATCCAAACACAGTGTTGTTTTTTAACCATTGTACAGCAAATTAAAAAAGATATACAAAGGTCCTTAGAAGATAATAATAAATAAAAAATAAATAAAAAAAATTGTCAAAAAAGTCCTTAAGGTCCTGAGTGTAACTATTTTTTATGAAAGAATTATTGACAATGTATATAGTTTGCATTAACACATCCAAAACTATTCCAGGATAAGGCCCTGGAAACTTAGAATTATGAACTGCAAGCAATACGAGATTTTATATCTAAATCTGGTTGTCTCAACTAGGTTACAGAAGCTAAGAATGGGCCATGGATGGATCTTTATGCAGGACGATGGAGGGATGCCAAAAATCTGTGACACATGCAGAATACTGTCCATCTGTTTGTGTTATTTTTGAGGGCTTACCTTTACATTACAACACTCCATTTGAGATCATGTCAAAGATAAGCCTCTTTAGATCTACAATCTCCTGACAATATTGTGCTACTTATTTGTTTCTTTGTAGTTATTCATTAATGACAAAACAGTATTCTAAAGTGTTACTGTGTTAATATGTGTTTTATGTTAATTATATTACAGGATACAGCAAGTAAATCTTTTCATTTGCATCCAATTTAAGCTTTGTTGTGATCATAAATGTTTTAATGTTGGAAATCATTGGCTGTGATGAAACGGAAATGAGATTAAAAGCAACTAAAAAAAAGATATAACTCATTTTCCACCTTGCCTTCAACCCTCCTTCTCTGTTTTGACTCTAAATGAATAGAGAAATTCATAACTCTACATAATTTATAGCACCGCTTAAGATGATTGCAGTTTTGATCACTGAAATGGAGGGAAAGAGTTAAGCATTCAATAACCACTTAACTATATTTTAAGAAATCATCTCTTTCATTTATGCTCATTTGCAAAATTTCACATTTACTGGCCATAAATAAAAAGAAAACATTTGTCAGTGAAACAAATTAAATGGTATTATTTCCTCTAACACTAAACCAAAGGCTAAAATTTAAACTTACCAAAAAATATGTGCACTATTCTTAATTTTCATTGAAAGATCTGTGTGTGTGTGGTTTTTTTTTTTTTTTTTCCAAGGAAATGCATATATAGTATTTCTAAAATTCTTTTGGTCCTATGTCTATTAGACTGAAAAACATATATATATACCTCAGACAAAATGTAAAAATATACTCTAATTTGTTGATAGTTTTCCTCAAATTATGTTTATGGTTTGGTTCAAAGCTTAAATTTTAATTTAATATTAGTCGAAATGGTTTCTTTTCCCAAAGCCAAAACCATTCACACACACACAGTAAAAATATTATTTATTACAAAGAAGACATACTTTCTTTATATAAGCTAAAAGGTCGGTCAATGCAGGTTAATAATAATCGCCATAAAAACAAAAACAAAAATCAACTGCATCAACTGGCTAAAGTATGAGGACATCCCCTTGTAATTATAAGGTTTGGTGATTGCAGTAATATCTTTATAGCTAAACACTACATCATAAAGTAACATCCAAAACATTCTGTGCTTTACACTTTTTTTGCAACAGTATAAGAAGGGCTTTTTGTTGCAGAATTTTTGAACGTCACTACATGGTGTAGTATTAAGATATTTGTCAAACCAATTAATGGTTATGGTTGTCCAAATACTTTCAGTGTGCTCTTCACACTGTTGGTTGAACTGTGTGTCTATCTCATTGAACTAGACAGGACAGAATGCTATAAGAAGAGGTTTTGGCTCTTCTTTGTATATCGTTCCTTCTCATATATGAGTCATTGTCCACACTGAGTGTTCTGCAAAGGTAAGATATCACTGATCATCTGTGTTACAGCTCTCATTCAGTTCATCACTCTCAAATTGCACTTAAAGTGAGCAAAGTTTCATTCTCTCATTGCAACCCGTTCCTGAAGTCGTTTAATGAAAAATGATTTCAATAAGAAATAGATTGGAATTAAATGTCACACGATAGTATTATTCAAATGTGTCTACATTAAGAGCAAATAATGTGACAAACTAGACCATTTTCATTATAATCAACAAAGCTGAACTGTGTCTGTATTGCATGTGAGGGTGATGAAAGAGCAGAGTAAGTCTGAAATCAAGAGTGGATTTTTGAAAGAACAAATAACCTGTCTGAAACTCTTATTGATCAAATGTTGTCTAACAGGGGCTTGTTTAGAGTGTTTTTAAAGAAAGTAGGTAGACTGGGGCACTACCTAAAAGGTCAGTGATCTCGAGTGACCAGCATGAGTGTGCAGACAAAATATAGAGAAACTTTTAGTACACTATTAAGTGTTAACATCCTACACTCTTCAAAATAAAGCTACCAGAAGGGTGTTTTCACAGTGACAGAAGAACCATTTTACTTCCCCAAAGACCCTTTCAGTATACAGTGAAATGAACAATAGAACCATTTTTTCTTAATGTAAAGAACTTTTTGTGGAATGGAAAGGTTCTATGGATGTTAAAGCTTCTTCACAGATGTCAATAAAATACCTTTAATACTCAGATAAAATAGCTATCCCATTTGTTAAAACTGTTCTGTTTACACTTGGCCACATAAATGTGTCTCCACAAAACAAATATACATTTGATCTTCAGTTCCTGTGCTATGCAAATTCAACAGATTTCACGTCACCAAAAGCAACAGATATGCTCTAGATTGTATTTATCATAAACTGATTTCAAGATCAAAGACCACAAAAGTTGCGAGAGCCATTTTGGGAGGAGTAAAATTTACATTCCGTTGCGAAGGCATTTTGGAGGCGTTTCTGATAGTTATCTGATCAAAGAAAATGCATTAAGTGGACAACCGTAAAAACAGACATAACAGTAGGAATAGAAGCAGAATAAAACTTCAAGATAGTCTGTAAGAACAGATTTTTGTGTGTGTGTGTGTGTGTGTGTGTGTGTGTGTGTGTGTCGATATTCATTTTCATTCATTCAGTTTTGTTGGGCACTTTGTATAGTTTTTATATTTATTAGATATTATTTTCCAATAAATTTTGTATTAAAATAAAACTTGAACTTCAAACCTCATTTTAATATAATTAGACTTAATGTGTCACTTTTACAAACTCTTTTATTTACCTTGAAAGTCACGATTCCTGTAACTCTGCTAAACTTTCACATTTTCACCTTTTTTCCCCTTAATGGCAATGATCTAGTTTTGTTGCTTCAAACTACTCACTCATATAGATATGTACGGGCAATAGAGTTAATACAATAATTTTCAATTAGTGAAATGACTTCCACTTTAAAAATGAGAAGCACTGAGAAGTTAAACCTGTAATAGGAACAAGTGACTAAGAGAGGAGGGCAGAAAAAGAGTGAAGAGGACAGAGAAAAAGTTGCTCACATTTCAGCAACTAAGCAGAAAATGGAAGCCAGCAAAAATGAAGATATAGGGAGGGGAGCTGGGGGAGAGAAAGAAGGAAAAGGAAGAAAACACAGCTAAATATGGATACTGCATATGTTCAGTTTACAGTTAGAATCAAATGTAATGCCCAATATCTGTAGATATGCTTGTTCACAATGAGACAAGAATGCACAGTGATCACAACAGCTTAATAGTAAGAGAATTTCTGGGCAAAATCTAGCAAAAGATTCAACTATAGAGTGAACAAAGAGGCAAAAACTAGCACCTACACTGTAAAAAGCGGTTATCTGCCATTTCTCCATAAAAGGAGCCATTTAACAACAATAAAAAATAAATAAATAAATAAATAATAATAAAAAAAGTTGGTTGGAATAAACATACACCATTCAGGTTACTTCAGTGATTTTTTGCTTTGAATAAAACCAGTTAATTTTGATATTACCATTTTTGAGTGTAGTAGCCTAACTAGTAGCCATAACCATTTTAACTAACACAGTTATGTACAAAATATGTTGCCTAGGACAATGTCAGTTTTGTCAGTAAAGTTGTTCTTCATTGCTTCTAAAAAAGAAAGATGAATACTCAAGTTGTACACAAATAGCAGTCATTTTAAATAGTTGTTCTATAAAACCATTTGGAGAGAATAATTCAGTGCACTCAACACATATATACTCTTAATTAACAATATCTAATATAAAACATGACTGATTAAGTCCAGAACAAATTAATTGTGACAACAGAAAAGCCTTGTTTATATTCTGCAAGCAGCATCAGAAAGTTGTGAACACAGAAAAAATATTTTTATCCTATTTCTTTCTCCCTTTAAAAAAAAAAAAAAAAAAAAAAAATGAATAGGAAAAGCACCAACACATATCTATCACAAAAATACTCTAACCTTCATGCAGGTTAATGTTCATGCTGAGCCAGATGCTCAGTCTGAGGGAGTGAATGCCAACTTGTCATGGTACTGTACAAGGGCACAGGAGGACATTTACAGATCCTAATGCATAAAAATATTGGCTTCAAAAGTCACAATGTAGACTGAGCATATATCAAGCAGGTCTTGTATATCGAGTCAATAGATTAAACGTTGGTACACACACATACACGCACAATCATGCAACCAGAAACAGATCCATCAATTTGCATTGCCTCTCCAGCTCCAGCATGAATCCACCTGTGAGGCAGCAACGCGCCTGACGTAAGCAAGTGCCTTGCACCGATCAAAAGCAGTGTGAGGCACAGAGACATCACCAGGACCATCTGGAGACAAACCTACTACTCCTATAAATGGACACAGAAGATGTGTAGGGATGGAGCTGCTTCATTTACCAAGGCAAGATGTCCTAAAATTAGCCTGCAGAAAATCGAGGAATGTGGGGCTATAGCCATACAAATAAGAACCTGGAACTGTCATAGGGAATAAAATGACAGTTCTGATTGTTAACTTAGTATTAGTACACTTTGTTAATCATTAGTGGTGTTTGTTAATGCAACCATCAATATTGTTGTTGTTCATTTTTAGGGTTGGCAATTTGAACCCAAATTACAATATTATATACAATACATACTTAATAATACATATTTATACATATTATATTATATACAATACATACTTAATACATATTCAATACAATATGCGTAATATTTTTGTTGAAATCGTGATACATTTTTTCAGGATTCTTTGAAAGTTCAAAATGTATATATAGAAAGAAATTAATACTTTTACTCAGCAAAGCTACATTTAATTTGGCAAAAGTGACAGTGACATTTATAATGTTCAAATGAAAGCTTTTGAACTTTCAAAGAATCCTGGAAAAATTTACCACTGTTTTAACAACAATATTCTGCAGCACAACTGTGTTCAACACTGATAATTATAATAATAAAAAAAGTTCCTCGCATATGTTTCTTGATTTCTGAAGGATCATGTGACACTGAAGACTGGAGTAATGATGCTGAAAATTCAACTTTCCATCACAGGAATAAATTACATCTTAAAACATATTAAAATGGAAAACAGTTATTTTAAATTGTTATAATATTTCACATTATTACTGTTTTTACTATATTTTTGATAACATAAATGCAGTCTTGGTGAGCAGAAGAGACTTCTTTTTAAAAACATTAAAAAATCTTACCAACCTCAACCCTTTTGAACAGCACTCTAATTTATCCAAGCAAAAAGAAATAAATACGAGAGAGAATCAGAATATACTGAAATGCCCAATGCATAATCAGTGCAAGAGTCACTTTTAAGTTGACATATGCATGCAATACTAATATTCCAAAAACAGCAATAATTGTGCTAAAACAGAAATCGCTTGTTGACAAGTTCTAAGTTACTGTTCTAAGTGATCAGACTTTTCAGCTGGACAATAAAGCATATATAATCATGGGGGACCCAAGCCATATCAAAGGTACAGAGACTTAGTGAGCGGCCACTAAGCCCAACCCAGCAACCATTCAGTACACCCTAGCAATGTGTAAAAAGCAATGCTCAGAACACCTTAGCAACTGCATAGTAACGCCCTGGCAACCACCCAGAACACCCTGGCATTGTGCACAGGCAAGCACACATTTTCTTTAGAACACACAAAAACCTAGTTATTGTATTTATTTTCAACCACCTAATACATTTTGTAGGTGTATATTGCTGTTTGGTGTATTTTGATGTTAATTAAGAGTATTCTGCCTTAAATACATCTAAAACTTTATGTCAAAGTTATTTTGAGGCTATTTCTGTGCAAAAGTTGAAATTTGAGATTATGTGGAAGGTACATTGCCAGTTCAACTCATATTTTAACGCACAGCAGGAGGCAGATTTGTTAAGTGTCAACCTCATGTACAAGCAGCAGATCAATTTCACTGCAGACATGGCAGCTGTAGAGGAAAGCACTGCGTTCACCTTGAGGGAATCCATTATCTGCATTATCTGTTAGGATAAGGCAGGGTGGAGAAATCTGAGAGAATTCAATGAAGTACTAGCATGAATCAAAACCTTTTGTAATAATGTTTTTGGCAGATACTGCCTTCTTGACAGAGATGATGAGAGCATCGAAGGAGCTTCACTATTTCGTCTACAGCAACTTCAACAAAAAGGAAAATGTATGTGTCTTTGTGTGCTGTGTTTTATTTAACTTGTAAAGTTTCCAACTTCCTACTCATAAAATTGAATGCACTTCCAACTTGGCCTGAAAATTTCAAACCTCACTTTTCTGAGATTAGCATTAAGGATGGTGCCGTCATGGTTATGGTTATTGATGTTCTTTCAATTTTATGCAAATAAAATTAAACAGTGAGGCAAAACTTCAATGTTAAATTAAAAACAGTTTGTAGAGTCAGATATCAAGGAGATATCAAGGAGAAAGGCAATATGACCAAAATCTTATATCATCATATAAATCATTTTATTTCACAATGACAATATATCACAATTTATTTTACGATTTTTTAAGATATCAAACTGTTTGATGCAATTAAACATTTCAGAATTCTTGTTATCAATTTCAATTTAAGATAAAATTAATACAAACAATAAGACAAAATTATTACAAGCAATCAGAAAAAAATAAATAAATAATTAAATGTGAAAAACTCCAAGCACTAGAAATAAGAAATGCTACCTAAACAGTGTTCACTGTGTAAATTATATATATATATACACTAAGTGCAAATAGCATATTTTCTTAGCGATAGATACTATTTACACTAAGTGCAAATAGCGATGGATGCTATTTACACCAAGTGCAAATATCAATGTATTCTATTTACACTAAAAAATTACAACCAAAAAGTAAAATGTAAAACCAAAATAGCTGTTTTTTTTTAGCGATATGCTATTTACACTAAGTGCAAATAGCTATAGATTCTATTTACACTATGTTAAAATAGCAAGATTTTCTGCAATTTATACTACTTTTGCAAATAGTGGCAATTATCTGCACCTCAGTATTGTAGTACATTATAAAACAGTACGCAATAACAACGTATTGAGTGTAAATGATCATTTTAATTCAAATATTAAATGGATGCCACCTTATTGGGACAATAAAGCCCTTGAAACTGTCTTGAGTTGTGTCAACCTTGCAATCAGTTAGGTGTTGTTAGGCCTCCTCTCAGCCACTTTCTCGGTTTAGCCTGTTCTGGCTTTCAGTGTTGAGTTGAACATTTTTTGGATTGCAGGCCATCTAGTCTCGGCATCCCCACCTTTTCTAGGGATTTTGGGTTGTAAGGCTAGATGACCTCCTCTGTTTTTGCCCCTTTTCTCCATCAAATTGTTAGGCTCATTGTAAGCCTCCTTGTTGGAGTGCCCAAAGTTGAGCTTGGCTAGTACTTCTTCGCTCTGAGACGTGCTTCGCAAAATATTCTGCTCACTAGGGCTAGGAGCTTGATTGTACTCTCCTATTGCTCCTGGGGGTTGTTTGTGAGTACTTCACTATTCTAAGGTTAGTCCAGAGTCCTTAAGAGCTCTTTCTTTGTGGATGGCAGGCCACTGGCTCTTTTCTGAGCCTCCCTGTCTTCCTGAAGCTTTGACATGGCAGCAGTTTGATGCGTTGTTAGGCTCTTACTGAGGCCTCTCTGATAGACTGTTTTACAATGCCTTGAGTTGTAAGGCTTCCCTTTAGCCTCCTTAATACTAAAGGCTAAGGAGTTTGTTCAGGTAGCGGCTTTTTCATTAGATAGGCTCTAGTTGAGTGTCCTGATTAAGCCGTGCTAAGGTTAGGTATGTTAGGTACATTAGGCCTTCTCGGGCCTCCCTGATATTCTGCCTTAGGTGCCTGCAGCTCCATTCTGCAGTTAAGTCAGGTTGTTAGACTCGATATGAGCCTCCTTGATAAGCTGCCTTGACTCTGATCTGTGGCTTTATTAGGTTGCTAGGCTCCCTGGAAGCCTCTCTAATGAGCATTCCCCTCTCTCTTGAGAGTCTTGAGTGTACTTGTCACAGTACTCCTCTCACTCTAGAGGATCATTATGCTGAGTACTCTGCTCCCTAAGAGCTCTGTGCTGTAGGTCGTTTTCTTGTGAGCTTCCCAGAAAAGCAGCGCTTAAGGTTAAGCCTGCAGTGCTCCCCTTACTCTGGAGGGTCACTTCGCTTCACTCCTTAATGCGCTGAGCGTTATAATACTTCCCTCATTTTTGAGGGACGTTATGTTGAGTATTTGCTCCCGAGAGCTCTCAATCTGCACATGGGTAAGCATGTTCAGTACTCCTCTCACTTTAGAGAGTCGTTATGCTGAGTACTTAGATCTTTGGAGCTCCATGCAGCAGCTGATTCAAGTTGTTAGGTTCTGAGCCTCCTTGATAAGCTACCCTTTAGGTTGAGCTTGGCAGTACACCCCTCACTTGCAAGGGTTGTTATCCTGAGTACAGCACTTCCTGAGGTAGTGAGCATGATAGTACTCCCTTCACCTTGAGGGTCATTATGCTGAGTACTTGCTTCTGGGAGCTCTATCACGTGCGTAGGTTGAGTGGGTTTAGTACTCCTCTCGCTTTAGGGGGTCGTCATGCTGAGAACTCCACTCCCTAGAGCTCTGCCAGTATTAGGTTGTCAGGCCTTCTAGCCTCCCTGTAACTGCTTTGTATGAGCCTGGTTCAGGCTTATTGCAGGTTGAGTGTAATACTCCGCTTTTGTTATCTCCATGTTATCAAGAAGGTTTCTTTGTGAGCTAAATAAACTTATCACCTCATCTAAACCAACAACATGCCTATTAGATCCTGTACCCACTAAATTACTGAAAGAGTTGTTACCTGTAGCAGAAGAACTGCTTCTCAATATTATTAACTCATCGTTATACAGTGGGGCAAAAAAGTATTTAGTCAGCCACCAATTGTGCAAGTTCTCCCACTTAAAAAGATGAGAGAGGCCTGTAATTTTCATCATAGGTATACCTCAACTATGAGAGACAAAATGAGAAAAAAAAATCCAGAAAATCACATTGTAGGATTTTTAAAGAATTAATTGATAAATTCCTTGGTAAAATAAGTATTTGGTCACCTACAAACAAGTAAGATTTCTGGCTCTCACAGACCTGTAACAACTTCTTTAAGAGGCTCCTCTGTCCTCCACTCGTTACCTGTATTAATGGCATCTGTTTGAACTCGTTATCAGTATAAAAGACACCTGTCCACAACCTCAAACAGTCCAACTCCAAACTCCACCATGGCCATGACCAAAGAGCTGTCAAAGGACACCAGAAACAAAATTGTAGACCTGCACCAGGCTGGGAAGACTGAATCTGCAATAGGTAAGCAGCTTGGTGTGAAGAAATCAACTGTGGGAGCAATTATTAGAAAATGGAAGACATACAAGACCACTGATAATCTCCCTCGATCTGGGGCTCCACGCAAGATCTCACCCCGTGGGGTCAAAATGATCACAAGAACTGTGAGCAAAAATCCCAGAACCACACGGGGGGACCTAGTGAATGACCTGCAGAGAGCTGGGAACAAAGTAACAAAGGCTACCATCAGTAACACACTGCACCGCCAGGGACTCAAATCCTGCAGTGCCAGACGTGTCCCCCTGTTTAAGCCAGTACATGTCCGGGCCCGACTGAAGTTTGCTAGAGAGCATTTGGATGATCCAGAAGAGGATTGGGAGAACGATGAAACCAAAATAGAACTTTTTGGTAAAAACTCAACTTGTCGTGTTTGGAGGAGAAAGAATGCTGAGTTGCATCCAAAGAACACCATACCTACTGTGAAGCATGGGGGTGGAAACATCATGCTTTGGGGCTGTTTTTCTGCAAAGGGACCAGGACAACTGATCCGTGTAAACGAAAGAATGAATGGGGCCATGTATCGTGAGATTTTGAGTGAAAACCTCCTTCCATCAGCAAGGGCATTGAAGATGAAACGTGGCTGGGTCTTTCAGCATGACAATGATCCCAAACACACTGCCCGGGCAACGAAGGAGTGGCTTCGTAAGAAGCATTTCAAGGTCCTGGAGTGGCCTAGCCAGTCTCCAGATCTCAACCCCATCGAAAATCTTTGGAGGGAGTTGAAAGTCCGTGTTGCCCAGCGACAGCCCCAAAACATTACTGCTCTAGAGGAGATCTGCATGGAGGAATGGGTCAAAATACCAGCAACAGTGTGTGAAAACCTTGTGAAGACTTACAGAAAACGTTTGACCTCTGTCATTGCCAACAAAGGGTATATAACAAAGTATTGAGATGAAATTTTGTTATTGACCAAATACTTATTTTACACCATAATTTGCAAATAAATTCTTTAAAAATCCTACAATGTGATTTTCTGGATTTTTTTTTTTTTTTTTTTCTCATTTTGTCTCTCATAGTTGAGGTATACCTATGATGAAAATTACAGGCCTCTCTCATCTTTTTAAGTGGGAGAACTTGCATAATTGGTGGCTGACTAAATACTTTTTTGCCCCACTGTATTTAGGTCACGTCCCAAAACCATTCAAGCTGGCGGTTATCAAGCCACAACTAGATCCTAGTGAACTGGCAAATTACAGACCCATTTCAAATCTTCCGTTTATGTCTAAAATTTTAAAAAAAGTTGTGTCTGCTCAATTATGCTCCTTCTTGCAAAAAAAGATCTGTATGAAGAATTTCAGTTAGGTTTCAGGCCCCACTATAGTACAGAAACTGCACTTGTTAAAATTACAAATGACTTACTTCTTGCCTCAGACCAAGGCTGCATCTCATTGCTAGTTTTACTTGATCTTAGTGCTGCGTTCGACACTATAGACCATGACATATTCATAGAGCGATTACAAAACTATACGGGTATTCAAGGGCAGGCTTTAAGATGGTTTAGATCCTACCTGTCCGATCGCTACCACTTTGTTGATTTAAACGGGGAGTCATCTCAGTTATCACCAGTAAAGTATGGAGTACCACAAGGATCTGTCCTAGGTCCTCTGCTATTTTTAATATACATGTTGCCCCTTGGTAATATTATTAGAAAATATGAGATTAGTTTCCATTGTTATGCTGATGATACTCAACTATATATCTCAACAAGACCAGATGAAATTTCTAAATTATCTAAGCTAACAGAATGTGTTAAAAATGTAAAAGATTAGATGACCAATAATTTTCTCCTATTAAATTCAGATAAGACAGAGATATTACTTATTGGACCAAAAAACAGTACACAGAATCTCTTGGATTACAATTTACAACTAGATGGATGTACTGTTACTTCCTCTACAGTCAAAAATCTGGGTGTTATGTTAGACAGCAACTTTTCTTTTGAAAATCATATTTCCCATGTTACAAAAACAGCATTCTTCCATCTTAGAAACATTGCCAAGCTATAAAACATGTTACCTGTTTCTGATGCAGAAAAGCTAATTCATGCATTCATGACCTCTAGACTGGACTATTGTAATGCACTGCTAGCTGGTTGTCATGCATCTTCAATAAATAAGCTACAGGTAGTCCAAAATGCAGCGGCTAGAGTCCTTACCAGGTCAAGAAAATATGATCATATTACTCCAATTTTACAGTCTCTGCACTGGCTACCTATCAAGTTCCAAAATATTATTACTTACCTATAAGGCCCTTAATGGTTTAGCTCCTGCGTACCTAACTAGTCTTCTACCACGCTACAATCCATCCCGCTCCCTAAGGTCGCAAAACTCTGGACTTTTGGTAGTACCTAGGATAGCAAAGTCCACTAAAGGAGCTTTTGCACATTTGGCTCCCAAACTCTGGAATAGCCTTCCTGATAACGTTCAGGGTTCAGACACACTCTCTCTGTTTAAATCTAGATTAAAGACACATCTTTTTAGCCAAGCATTCTTCTAATGCATCTCATAATCTTGTACTGCAGTTATATCTGATCAAACCCACATTATTCGTTAGCTTAGGTTGAACAAATCATTTTTGCTTTGATGGAACAGCAGCTACGCTAATTATGTCTCTATTTGTTTCTCTGTTTCTGCCACGGGATTAACATCATAGGAATTACACAAGCTTCAGTCTGGATCCAAACCTTAAATGATCTGAGATGACCAAACACCTGAGAAGAGATGATGCCAACCCCTCAGAGGACCTCAGATGATGCCAACCCTCAGACAACATACAGAATTACCAAATTTTGCCATATGTTAAATATATTAAGTTTCTACAATATATAAATATTGTAGATACTTAATTTCCTGTAAAGCTGCTTTGCAACAATTTGTATCGTGAAAAGCGCTATACAAATAAACTTGAATTGAACTGATTTGAAAAAGCCTCCTTGATTAGCAGACCTCCGTCTCTATTAATGGTAGAAGGTTTTGCCATTTCACTAGCAATTTCTATTTCATTGGACACCTTAGGCGTGTCAAGCCAGAAATTCTGCCCTTGGCAGACAGGTCATTGGCCAATCCTCTGGCCTCCCTGGGAGTTAGAGGTAGACATGCTAGATCCCCCTAAGTGACAGGCGGGGGTCTGGCCATATCCCTGCCCATATCACCTTGAAGGAATCATATTTAAATATGATTCCAAGACTTTAAGCTCTGCCCAATGGCTAAGCTTCTTTTCATTTGGCCCCTAACAGATAAGTTCCTTAAGGACATGCAGCTCGGGCTTTTTGGCCAAAGAGGGTAGTGGCACTGACAGGCATCAATGCATCTGAGGAGCCTCTCCAACAGTCCCCTGTAGACTTGGTGCTTAATGCTTTTAGGTAATATGGTATTCATTCTGCTGAGCATGGTAGAGTGGGTATTTCGTTCCCCATAGCAACCTCTAGAGGACGCAGTGTGAGTTCCCTTGAAAGGGAACATTTCAGGTTATGCATGTAACCATGGCTCCCAGAGAGGTAACTAGACCCTATTTCCCCTCGCAATGCCTCTGGGATGCATGCTTTGTCTCCTTCAAAAGTGGATGACATTGTTTTCTGGTGCCCTTTTATACTATGTTCGCACCGGTAGTGACATCAGAGGCTGTCGCTGGCCAATGTTATTGTGTTTAGACAGTGCTTCAGACATCGGTCTCCACACTGTAAAAAATTATATGATGAAAAAGTCATGACAACTTATGTTTTTAAGTTATTTTAACTCATAAAAATAATTTAAGCAATTAAGGTGAGTGAATGCTTGTGTAACATTTTTTAGGGAGATTATTGTTCATTTTAGCAGAATAGAGTAGAATTAGTTATGTTCTGTCATCGTTTTTTGAACTGTGTTTACCTCTCAAGTTTTGCATTTGATATGGTGGCCGGTGTGCTGTGCTACATTAGCACTGCAGATTGTAATGTAACGTTACAAGTCCCATTTAACACAAATTTGTTTCTCCACCTGTTAAACATCGTTAAGATGGGCAATTTGAGCGAGTATAGGTGTATTTTACTGTTAAAGTGCGTACAGGTTGGCTTTGCTGAGCAGGCTCGGCGTTTTCGCGCCACTGGAAGTTTATCCAGTCAGTCAGGCTTCGTGCGGATGAGGTATTCGTTACTGAGTGAGGTTAAGCGTAATTTTAATATTTTTATAAACCGTGCATACAAGTTAGGATAATATAAGTGAACTATCTAGAAGTAGACGACCCCCGAGCAGTTTTCTACGTCGCATGAACTTAACATCACCAGATTTGTCAGTAAAGTTTGTTCTGTTCAAACTAGATGAACATATGAAACTTCTTAATATGATTTAAGAGACCACGATTCAAACAATTGTTAACCTTGTTCATTTGTGACTACTTTTTAGACAGATGTTTTTTTGTCAGCCGAACAACTGGCATGTTAAACATGACAATCAGTTAAACGCACTGTAAAGTTACATCTGTTCCTCACAAGCTCGTTTTTAGTTCCATTTGTTATTTTATTGGCCATCATATATTTTATATATAAGTTTGTTTTACGACTGCAAATTGCTTACTGGTAACTGATTACAAGTAACAGTGAATGCAAAAAAAAAAAAAAAAATGTATTATGTTGTATGAATCTGACATATTTTAATCATGAACAAAAAGTCTGTAAAAGGGTTGTGTACATTTTTGGGGATAACTGTAATTAGCAGGTAACCAACAATTTCATGTTTACCTCTCTTTGTTGGCTATGACCGAGCACATTACAGGGTCACCATCCATAATGTTTTTATTTATTTATTTATTTTTTTACTAGGCAGTTCAGATTATTCATGGATTATGAGGCTGTTGTGTTGGAAATTTCGTTGCTTGTGTGAGTTGTTTACAAGTAAATTTAAGTTACATAATTGTTTTTTTTTTCTTTCTTCTTTTTCCAGGCACACATTTGTCTGTGAGTCTGAGACTGGATGAAGGGTAAGTTTTGCATTTCTGTACCAAATAAAGAGTATAAACTATATATTAAGATAAGTCAATATTTGAACCACTTTAAAGGGTTTTTTTCCCTACATATGTTTTTCTCATTTTACAGGCATTGTTTGACTGTGAGTCTGAGACTGGATGAAGAGTAAGTTTGCATTTCCATACTAAATAAAGAGTATAAACTATATTTTAAGATAAGTCAACATTTGAACCACTTTAAAGGTTTTTTTTTTATCCCCTTACATATGTGTTTTTCTCATTTTACAGGCATTGTCTGTGAGTCTGAGACTGGATGAAGGGTAAGTTTTGCATTTTTGCATCAAATAAAGAGTATAAACTATATATTAAGATAAGTCAATATTTGAACCACTTTAAAGGGTTTTTTTTCCCCTACATATGTGTTTTTCTGTTTTTACAGGCACACGTTTGACTGAGTCTGAGACTTGATGAAGGGTAAGTTTTGCATTTCTGTACTAAATAAATAATATAAACCATATCTTATAAAGATAAGCCAACATTTGAATGACTTAAGTTTTTTTTTCCTACATTTCTATCATTAGATCATTAGACAGCCGAGTTCAATCGGTTTCCGGGTCATGGACTGGAAGATGTAGGAGCCAGGAAACTTAAGTGCTTTGTTTGAGCAAAAAACATGCTTTACCACTTTATTTTCTAAAAATACTGATCTGCAACACATGCTCACAAGAGCCTCATGACGCATTTGTGTTGTCTTCACGTTAGAGTTGACATTGTAGCATGAACAAGCTTTGAATAATATTTTATTGTAAATAAAGTGGTAAATATTTTTATTTTATTTTTTTGCACAAACAAAGCACTCTCGTTGCTTCATAAAACTGAGGTTAAATCACAGGAGTCACATGGATTACTTAAATGATGTCTTTCCTACCATTCTGGACCTTGAATGTGTCAGTTGTTTTGCTGCCAATGGAGGGTCAGAAAGCTCTCGGATTTCATCAAAAATATCCTCATTTGTGTTCCGAAGATGAACGAAGGTCTTATGGGTTTGAAATTATATGAGGGTGAGTAATTGATGACAGAATTTTCATTTTTGGTTGATCAAACCCTTTATAATGTACGTGTATTTACACACAGTTTTTGTTTTGTCTGTTGTCACCTCATCGCGTTCATTTATAGTAATCAGAAAGCCAAACCTCTATCACACCTTATCAAAAATCTATCCTGCCACTGCCGCCATCATGTTTGCTACTATTTATTAACTTGGCGAAATGTTTGCTGCCATAGCGCTTGTAAAGTGTGGTCATACAGCTTCAGTAGCCCTTGTTGTTTAAAACGTGTATCTCAATTTGTTTAACGTCTCAATCAACTTGAATCACATATTTGCATAGATTTTCAGCTGACTTTGAGTATATTGTTACATCTCCATTACTCACAAAAGCAGCATAGGGAAACTTCAAACCAGAGGTGTCTAAACTCGGTCTTCGATGGCCACTCTCCTGCAGAATTTAGCTACAAAATTCTGTTTCTTAAAGTATTTGTGTATATTGAAGTTTGTCAGTGTGTAGTATATATAGAATAGCCAACTGTTAGTAATTTTTACTGTTATTTTCTCATGGTTCAGGCTCATGGTGAGACACTTCATACACACAAGAAGGGCATGCAAGCAGGCCTCCTAATACGAAGACTACGATGGTGCACTGCAGGACACCTTTCTCTTTTTAAATGTTCAAGAAAAAAAGGACTGTTATGGACTTTAATGTTGTTGTTTTTTTTTTGTTTCTTTTTTCCAAGCTTGTCTCAGTGGTTGTTTCCCATGATGTATGAGTATATTTTCAGCTTTGTATGACAGTTTCTTGGCAGGTTTTTGCTACTTTTGTGCCCTTGTTGTATACATATACTGGCATTCACACATTAGCATGTACAGGCAGGTTGTGTACTGTTCTTAATATTAAAAACCTCTTTAAACATTGCAAGAAAAAAAATTAAATTTAAATGTTTCAAGCAAATGTAGTGTATTTTTTTATCTGTATCTCAAATAAAGTTTTCATTATCATAACTAGAAAATTAGTTAAAACTTTTTTGAACTTAAGTTGAAACAGCAAATATTGTGAAGTCAAATGAACTTCAATAAAGCAATTCAGCACAGGCAAGATTTAAAATGGTGAGTTGAAATGACTTGTAGTTGATTTAACTTAAAATTTTAAGGCAGCCACGGGTGAAAATTTTTTTATAGTGCATAGCGACCTCTAGAGGATGCAGTGCACATTTAGCTACATTTATAGTCTTTGCTACTTTCAGTAGCACATGCAAGTTTGCTATTGCTAGCTAGCAGTTAACTGCGAAAGATCTGGTTTAATATGATGTGTATGCAATCAAATTGTATGCGTTAGATTTGTCAATATTTCAATTAAATTGCAATTAACATGCGTGTGTGGTACAAAACCAAAATGGCAAGTTCTACTAACTTGATTTTGCATTTGTTAAGTTAAGCTTTAAGACCTACATCTGAACAAACGATTGAATAAGCAGTAAGTGATAATCCTTAAACGTGCCTGCTTTTCAACCAATTGGTTACATGTTAGCTACTGGATGAACAGTGCATCACATAATTAATATTCATGAGCTAGGCTGACAATTACTTGAAATTGACCGGGTAATGACTCACATTCCTGTTAAAAACCTCTGACATTTCACTAATATCCATTAGACATTGAAGGTAAGACACAAGATTAACAGAAGATGAAAAGGTAAATTCTCCATTAAAGGAGTAAATATTAACAGCTTTTATCACAATTGAAAAAATCAAGAGGTCAGTTGGATCAGGGATGACGATTTTAGATATAGATTTTAGACCCTCTAAAAGCAAAATCAGGTGTGAGATGGATGTTTAGAAGGCTGTTAATATTGTTACTTTATAGGAAATGGGCAAATGATATAGCAGAATCTCTTTTTTTTAGTCTTCAGGGGTCAGATTAAGTTGCATGCGAGGTCAGCACTGTGGTTAATGCAACAACAAATGCTACTGAAGAATGTCAGGATCTTACATTTGTCAGATTAATCATCGCCATCTTCTCTCACCAAAATACATATATAATAATGCATTCATTCAGACTCTCAGTTGAAGAATGAAACTTGTTGAAACCACAAAGAAGAAATTATGTTTGTTATCACTACTAGAAAAAATTACCAGCCAGTCAAGCTAGTTAGAGCTGACAGACTAGCAACAAACCAGCAAGCATTACACCATATAACAGCTTACCCTGGTAAGACTTGTTCAGCAGGGTTGAAGTGGCTAATTAATCAAATGACACAATGACCACAATAGTAATAGTAGTAACTAACAAAATAAAGCCACAAGCATACTTTGGTTTTATGCGTGATGAAAATTTCAACATTAGCATAGTACATGTGCGGTTGGATTTTTTGCGCATATGGAAGGCTGACGGGGCCAGAAGTCTTTAAACATAACTCGTGAAATTTGACCATGGCAGTTTTGTATATTTCTTTTGTTTGTGTAAACATACACATTCTGGCTACATTAAGGTGTCAGTTTTCACCACGTTTCTTTAGTACGCGTAAAGACACCATTTTACCATCAGCTATATCATCTGGAGAGAAATATCGCAGACACTGAATAAAAATGAAACTTTCTAGTGAATGTGTCAAGCACCTGTATTCATGCCAAGTGAGCCTCACACTTCCTGAAAAGTGAAGCCAAAACATTTAGATCACCCTCTGGTGGCTGGCCGCAGAATAGGTCTTAAACCCCTAAAAAGATGGTTTCTGTCACTGTAGGTAGTTCTTATCACACTGATGTGTGATCAAGTGTTTGTTTTTCGGACACACTTTATATTAAGGGACAGATTTACTATTTTACTGAAAATTAGCGTGAGATTGCAATTAATTAAAAGTGTCGATAGGAGTGTAAAGTTCTGCTTGTTATTTCTATCACTGTGCAAATTAAAGAACACAGATGCAGCCAAATCATTTATATAATCATCAACACAATCTGAGACATGCTTTTTTGGCATTAAATAATGGCACAAATACTAATGAATTAACTACTGCAAATTTCTGGGACATTGTGGCTTAATTTTTCTACATCTTAAGGAAGTGGAGATGCATTGTCAATCTTTTTCTACAGTTTGTGGTTCTTGCATACTATTAGATGCAGTTTATTTTGAAACACAGTGATTTCAGCTGTATGCAAGTGCAAAGTATTCACATCAAAACTGAAGTATACTTTGGTTTTTACAGTAAAGCAAATGTTTAAATGTTTCATTACATTAACAAAAATGTCTGTAAATACAACATTGTGACCTTGAACAAACATGGTCAGACAAAAGCAAATGCTGAAGAAAGTGCTAAATGATGAATTCTTCACACCAGTCGTAGCATTATTCTCTGCTCCCCTCCTCCACCATGCCTGTCTCCCGTTAGCATCAGATCCATGACGATCTGTTTTGGTCAGTCTAATCTCTGTGTTCTTAATGCAGGGCTTTATGAAAGGACTGGCATATCAGGATGCCATTTCTAAGGAGGGATTATTATTCCCTGGCAGATGGAGTCAGAGGGGGTTGAGAGGGAGACAGATACAAGACGACATGGGTGAAATTGTCATGATGTACAATATAAAAGTGGATCCAGAGAATGTTAATGAAGCTACTTTATAAATGCGCCATGCCAAGCTACAAGCTACTCATAATTTCAAGTAGCTGCTCTTCTAAAGGACAAGCTATAACTACCTCAGTACACTAAAGGTTAAAATTCAAATTTTAGCATTATTTACCAAAATTAAATAAATTGCCAAAATTAAAATTTTAGCTTTATTTACTCACCTTCATTTTGTTCTAAACCCATAAGATTTTCATTAATCTTCAAAATTCAAATGAAGATATTTTTAATAAAAAAATTCTGTCCCTCCATTGAAAGTCCATTACAATTAAACGCTTTCATGCTTTAAATAGTTCATTAAAAAACCTTATAATTGTAATAGTAATCCATATGAACTGGGCAGTTTGAACTCTTGAGCTGCTCAAAATGTGCTTGAGAACTAATAAGGTTCATTCTCTTGCGTGAAACAAGTATGGATTATCTTTGTTTTACCATATTTGATGTTCTCTGTGTACAACATGTGCGTTGATCAATGTTTATAATGAAAGCGTAAAACGAATCTGTTCATTATATAAAGTGATTGTGTCTATTCAGAAGACTTGAATTAAACCAATCGATTCATATGGATTTCTGTTAGAGTCTCTTTATGAACTTTTTTAAAGCATCACAGATTTGGAGTAAAAGATTTTCAGTGAAGGTACAGAAATCTCTCAAGTTTCATTAAAAATATCTTCATTTTTGTCTTGATGATCAAAGAGCACCATATTGGTTTAAAGTTACATGAGGGTGAGTACAATATAAATATAAACACACAATATTTTGCATATGGTTAGTGATGTGAAGACTGGCCTTGAAAAAACATCTGGGGGATGGAGCACAGTAATAATATCAATAAAAAGTGAATTAAAATTAAAGCTGAATCATATTTTCTCAAATCAATTCTGAAGTGCATTAAGGCTTTCCAGAGGAAAGTATAGAATCAGAAAACCAATAATCGTATGTGACGCCGAGATCAGATCCAAGTAATCAGAGAAAATGTTTTCCCCTGACAGCTGTCATACTGAGCTTTGATTACATTACTCTTGATATTTAATTGACTAGTATGATGGTGTGTGAAAAAACTAAAGTTGTTTTTTATTGATAATGCCTTCCCTTGAATTCTCGATACAAATCTTTTAAAGATTCAGATTTGGTGCATTCATGAAACACCACAAGCATCAGTGAAGTTTGTGTGCAGTTCTCCACTTTTTTCTTCTTATATGCCGCCTCTATATGCAAAAGCGTGCAAACCTCTGTATTCAAACCACAGGTTTTACATTTTTTTGGTAACATTCTACAATAAGGTCTCATTTGATAGCATTAGCTAACATTAATTAACATGCACTAACAAAAAAAAAAATTAATTAATTAAAAAAATTAAAATTGGTAACACTAGATTAACTAGTTGCTTATTAGCATGCATATTACGAGCATATTGTCTGTTTATTAGTACTTATAAAGGTCATATTAATGCCTTATTCTGCATTTTTTAGGTCCCATATATTTTAACAAAGATTAATAAATACGAATTAATTAATAAAAACAAAAAACAAAGACTAATAAAAACAAATTAACTGAATAGTAAATTTTAGTTAATGCATTACCTAAGGGGACCTTAAAGTGTTAATGTTAAAAACATTAGTTAATGCATTAACTAACAATGACTAATAAATGTTTACAGCACTAAACCTTTGTTGATGTTAATTAATAAAAATGTTCATGTTCATCTTAGTTCACAGTGTATTAACTAATGTTAACAGATACAACTTTTGATTTTAAAAATGCATTAGTACAGTAAATTTTGAGATTGACAAAGATTAATAAAAGCTGTAGGAGTATTGTTCATTATTAGTTCATGTTAACTAATGCAGTTAACCAATGTTAACAAATGAAGCCTGGCAACACTTTTTTAGGGACCAATTGTCACTATTAACCAGTAACATATTACTAGCATATTGGCTGATTATTAGTATTATTATTAGCATGACCATTCTGCATTCTGCATGACCATATTTTAGTTCCCTTAATCCATCCCATACAGTACATAAACACAACTACTACCTTACTTACTAGCAAATTAGGAGTTTATTGAGGCAAAAGTCACAGTTAATAGTTAGTTAATAGCGAGAATTAGACCTTAAAATAAAGTGTGACCTTAAACCTTATTGTAGTGTTACCTCTTTTTTATCTAAGTGCATGAACTCAATTTCTTCCATTTCCATTCCAGTACATTCATTCAAAGTCAGCTTTCTCTTTCTCATAAATACACACACATACAGTACGCACAACCCCCACCCACACACACCCTTCACTCAATTAGAAAGGGTGTTAAAGGTGGAGTTTGAAAGAGGCCTACACTCAGCTATAAATATGAGTGAGTGATGTTCACAGTGTGCCGAGTCATGTGTCTGCAGGCTGAGCAGAACTCCCACTGGACCACTAACAGAGTGACAGAAACCTGCAATCAACATTGATGAAGCTGTGCACCATTAAGAAAATATGACTGATCTATCTATCTATCTATCTATCTATCTATCTATCTATCTATGAAAACTT
This sequence comes from Spinibarbus caldwelli, assembly GCA_039654775.1. NCBI lineage: Eukaryota > Metazoa > Chordata > Actinopteri > Cypriniformes > Cyprinidae > Spinibarbus > Spinibarbus caldwelli. The sequence continues at coordinate 9,793,200 of CM077223.1, forward strand.
CAAGGGATTTCCAGGCAGCTCTATTAGAAAAAGGTTGCACAAATCTGGTCTACATGGGAGGTCAGCAAGAAAGAATCTTGTGCTCTCAGAAAAAAGTTTTGCATCCAACTTCTGGACCAAAACGGACATCGTCTTCCAGGACAATGTGCTCTGAACAGATGATTTAAAATTGGAGCTGCTTGGCCATGCTTTCAAATGCCATGTTTGATGGAAAGATCCTCATGCTAACTGTGGTGGAAGTGTTGTGATTTGGAAGTTTTTCGCTAATTTAGGGCTTGACAAACTTTCCACCATAACGTCAGCTATAAATTTCCACATTATACCAAAGAGTGCTTTAGGAGAATGTGAGGCCATCTGTAAAAAAGTTGAAAATTAACCTTAAAGGTGCAGTATGTAATATTGACAACTAGCGGTTGAAATGGGTACTGCAGTCCAAATTCAAAATATTGGAGAGTGTTGTTTCTCCTGCCCCTTCCTCCTAAGACTCGACTCTCATGCAGGTTGCCAGACTGAGGACATACAACAGGAACAGAACGGAAGGTGACAAGCAATGCACTGTAATTGATGAGCTTTATCTGTGTTTTTTAGATAGATGCTGAGGCTTTTTAGGTCAGGTAGAATCTGCGATTCTACCAGTTTATTTGCTGGCTTCCATTGCTGCAATACACTGTTTTTTCCCGCCAACTGGCAACCCGGGGTGTTGAAATTCTATTGGGTGAATTAACAATGGGCAGACACACACAGATCAAAACAAAAACAGACATTCTGACACAGAATGCATATTTCAAACCAGAATAACTGGTTGTCTTCTTGTTTTCTGGAGAAACAATTACATAGCTTGTTTCCTCAATGTCTGCAAAAATAAATAGTATTTTTATGCTTTAGTACACTCCAAAAAGTACATACAGAACCTTTAAGTGGCCATTTCGACATGAATATGACCCAAAACATGCAAACAAATTATCAAAGGAATGGTTTAGAAGATAGATATTGATTTACTGATCAGTCTTTTCAGATTCAAATTAGACCAATTTACTTTATGTAACTAAATATAAATAAGTTTTGACCAAAAAAAAAAAAAAAAAAATGTAACTTGATATAGCCAGACAATGACATTGATAATCTCAGGTCTGATTATGTGCTTTATTTAAGTTGAATGTGTCTAATGTGAGTTTGAATATAATTTCATGTGATCTTTGTAGCCATACTGAAAGTGACAATGAATAATTAACCTCAGATCATGAAAATAAAGGAAACATAAGTGTTAAAAGTGTAAACTCAGTGAGAACAATCAAGAGTATTCCATGACAAAGACTGTTTTGGTCACTCAGTATGCATTTTTTATTTTGTTAAAATGGTTTAATATTTATGAACTTGATTATGTACTTATCTATATTGTTGCAAGTGAAGGCGCTTGCAGAGAGAGCTCAGCCCATGCACTCTTCTGATTGGCTGTGGTATTTGACAGGCTAGTGGGTGCATGAAAAAAGTGCAAAAATCTCCTAGTTAAGGGCCGTTCACACCAAGGATGGTAACTATAATGATAACAATAAAGATATATCTTTAAAAATCATTCTCAATTTAAAGAATAGCAGAGTCCACACCACAGCTATAACAATAAAGGAACGATACTATTGGAATCATTTTCAGAAAGATTTTTTTCCAGCTGATGAACTAAATAAAACATTGACAACCAATCAGAATCCATCCTGCTTAAAAGAGCTCCAGCATTTAAATCGGCAGACGACAAAACTGCAGCATGCTTATAATGAACAGAATGATATGTGCGTTAATGTGAATGCTAATAGTTATCGTTATAGTTCCTATGTAAATAATTAGTATGTCCAAATTTGTAGTACCCATAAAACAGTATGTGAAAGGCATCCAGATGACCTGCTGCTTCTGTTGAGATTCTGAAGTGTGCATCTGATGGACACTTTACTGTCCCATGAGGTCAGTGATGGGAGTGAAGTGGTGACAATGTCAACATGACAAATGTTGTATGTACAGATTACACTCATACTATATAAAACATACTCTTTTATTGTGGTGAAGCTTGCACCTTGATAGATAATGATAAGAAATGCTTAGAAGTTATTTCTGCCAAAGACGGCAATACCAGCTTCTAAATGTACTGTATTTTGTTTTCTTTTGTTGTTGTTATTTGTTAAATCATATCCCATCCCATATTTACCCATCAATACTGTCCAAATAAATTATTTTCACAGCACTGCATGCTATTATTTGGTTTGCCTGTCTATCCATCCATCTATCCAGATATAATAATCAGCAGATGATGTAGTATTTAAGCAACATATTATTGACAAGTCCATCAGCTGCAGTAAGCATTATCTGCTTCAGAATTGATGATCGTGATGCTTACTTCACCACCGAGGTCTTCTGGAATTGTCTATAAAGGCAGAGAAGACTGAGGTGAGGCTGAATGCAATGTAAATAATCAGTTAAAAATTCAAAGGTCAAAAAATCTCTTAAGATGTAAAACGTGACTTGCCTGGCAAACATAAGAACACTAGGGACCTAACTTTGACTTGAGTTGCAATTTTTAATGTGCAGAGACAACTGTAAGTATGCCATAAATGCACTTGCAAAAAAGGTACAAAAGCTGTTACTGTGGCGGTACCCTTGGTACTAATATGTACCATTTGGGTACTAATATGTACACTGCAGCAGGCACTAAAATGTACATTTAAGTTACCAAAATGCAGCCTTTAGGGGTAAATAAGGTACAAAGGTGTACCTTTTGAAAAGGTACCACTCCAGAGACAGCTTTTATACCTTTTTTTTCTGTATGTTAACTTCTTGAACAATCCGAACACTGTAACTCTGTGACACTTTCAAAGCATTGCTCTATTTAATTGTGTTGTCTGTTTTGTATTCTCAACTAATAGTGTGAGTTTGAGATTGTTTGGAAGAGTTTTAATTATATTTTAATTACATTCAAATGCTCAGGTGTGTTCCCAAGACACTGTAGAGATATATCTGCTACACAAATTAATAAACAATATAGCTAAATCTAAATTCATTTCAATCTTATATATCGCCATATACAGCTCTAACATGCTCTCTGTTAAAGCATTAAGGCATTAGAAATATAACAGTATGACGTTCTGTAATGTTGCTTTGAAATTATGTGTATTGTGAAAAGCACTAAAATAAATTTTACTCTGATTTTGAGAAACCTCTTGAAAGTCATTAATTTTGGTGCCACTTGTGGCATAAAAATTATGTGTGTCAGCAAGCAGCAACTACTGTATGCAAGAATGTGCCCAGATGTTAATGAACAGCAGTTTATTTATTCAAGCTGGATCTGTCCCAAAAACAACTGCCTTCAATTACAAAGAGCTGCCCTTGCAAAAAAATTTAAGGCAACATACACTTCATTTGTGGCAAATCTGCTGCAAACAGAAACCACAAAGTTCTGCAAATTTTATCCAGTGTTCACTCTGACAGAAAACTGTATGTTTGTACAGATATCAATGAAAACGGCAGCCTGCAAAGACCTGAGCAACAGTGCATATACAGTACAGCAATGCGCTCCAACGCACAGCTTGTTGCAACATCTGACTTCATACATCATTTACTAACCTAAAGTTCTATAAAGTTAATTGTTAGCTGGCAACTGTCAAAAATGAAATGTTATCCACAGTACTGTGAGAAGCCAGCTGGCTAGCTGGACTCAACCACACCAGTTCATAAAGAAGTTGCATCAACAAATGCAATCCAAAAAATTGATAATAAATAACACTGTCAGCATTTTGATTTCAACATAAAAAGCATATTAAAACAAAACAAAAAAAAAAAAACATGCATGTTTGCATTAGAAAATTTTTGTGTGTGTGAAGTACATACTGCAATAAAATATGCACTACTGTTGGTGGAAGATTAAAGAGGTACAGTTTATACAGTGATATATAAGACAAACAGATGGTGAAAATGTCTTGCCCAAGGGAACCACAAAGCAATAATTCTCCATCACTTAGCATATAAACCATGCTTAAGTAGCATGGAAAGAAAAATCACAAAAGTGCTGGCTCAGCACAAAAAAATGAAGATCAAAAACAAGACAAGCTATGAATAACTGAATATAATGCATATATGTGTAATTGTGTGAGAGAGTGTGTGTATCATTGCAAGATTGTTTCTATAGGTTTTTAAAGCACAATAATATAGCAAACTCCATAGAACTGCAAAGAACAATACTATATCCCTTACCAAAAAGAAGTATACTTCAAGTTTATTTAATTAAGTATACTTAAGTAAAATTCAAATATATTAGTATACTTTATGTAGTAAGTACACAAATATCAGTGTACTAGTAGTATACTTGTAAGTGTACTATTTCAATACTCCTTGGGACTAAATTGGCCCACTTTCTACTATATAAAAGTATAATTTTAAGTATACTTTAAACATAACAGTAGTAAACTTTGACTATACAACTAGTTTACATCTATGTTTTTAGTTTGTACTGCAACTATACTAAAAGTGAACTTATAGGTATACTGATAGTTTACTAATTAAACCCTTGTAGCATTTTTAGTACACTTTATGTACTAAAAATTAAGTCGTGGCCTAACGGTTAGAGAGTCAGACTCATAACCCAAAGGTTGCGGGTTTGAGTCTCAGGTCCGGCAGGGATTGTAGGTGGGGGGAGTGAGTGTACAGCGCTCTATTCTACCTTCAATATCACGACTGAGGTAAGACCATTGAGCAAGGCACTGAACCCCCAACTGCTCCCCGGGTGCCCACTGCTCTGTGTGTGTGTGCACTTAGGATGGATTAAATGCAGAGCACAAATTCCGAGTATGGGTAACCATACTTGGCCACATGTCACGTCACTTTCTTTGAAGTATAGTCTCACTAAACTACTAGTTTTTCTTTAAGTGAACTTTACATCATACATTAAGTGTACTACTATGTCACTATTTAGATATTAATTTGTATATATTTTATTATATGAATATCGGAACATACCTGTACAAAACATCAAAAGAAAGAACAGGATATCTGCTTGTAAACAAAAACATTTTATTCTAGTTTCATGCATTCTTTTTTATAAACACTTGAATGTGAGTAAGTTTCATAAATAAAAAATAAAGAAATAAACAACATTTTAAACAAACAGCTGAAAAAACTATGAAATGGACTATGAAATGGATTCAGAATGATAATCAAAATGTGAATGGAGTCGATCAACACTCCAAAGCTTGACAATCATTATTACCTCTTCATTGGTCAAAATTTTATTCCATAATGTTACACAGTTTTGATGCTTTTTTTATGTCTGATGATCATGTTGGATTACATGTGGAAGCATCTGTTGTTTCGGTTTCTTCTTCACTTGTGTTTTGGAAATTCTGTACAGAAGATGTGTAATAGCACCCCCTAACGTATAACAATGAAAACATGGATTCTCGGAGCACAAGTATAGCTTAAATATATTTAGACTTTTCCTAAGTATAAGTTAAGTATACTTAAATGTAATTTTAAGTATATTTCTGAGAAGTACACAAAGCACATTTCTGAGAAGAACATAAAAAGTAGACTGAACGTATACTTTCCTGTTTTTAGTTTAAAAGAAGTATACTAATAGCACACTTGAATAAACTTCTTTTTCGTACGGGACATTATGACTGAAATTGGTTTGAAGACTCTCACCTGTAACTGAAGCGTTTGGCTCAACTATACTCAGATTCAAAGAAAACTGTGAAAATTGACATTCAAAACCCTTTTGAAGCCGTTTCTCTCAGTTACAGTATTGTTGTAGATATTGCATCAGTACACAAGCCACTTTAAATACATAAAGTCTCGAATCAATCACAAGGTTAAGCAAGAATTGTGGCTTTGTCCGGAATGGGAGTGTAAGACGGTATACAAGTGCAATTTATGAAAGACAATCCACTAGGGAGGAAAGATGTGTGAACTTTAAGTGTGTGAGTGTGAGTATTAGAGAGAATAGCGCAGAGGATTTCAATAGCCTTGTTCAAGTAGAATTTGGTGGGAAGTTATGTATAAGTAAAACAAGATATCCTCAAAAGTGTGCAAACACTGCAATACAGTCCTTCAAGAGACTTCATTTTGATGAACACAGCCCACTAACACCTTTTGGAAGACCTTGCATTTGATTGCTGCTATTCAAAAAGACTTTTAAGGCATCCTGGATGGCTCAAAGCTGGAATGAGATATGCCTAACCATAAATATTAAAATGATGCAAGGAAAAGAAATATGTGTGTGACAGCAACAAAACCATTCAGTGGAGGTATATCAAACCTGTATATATATATATATATATATATATATATATATATATATATATATATATATATATATATAATTTATTTTTTTCATCAGGAACCAATCACTTGGCCTATAGATATTTTCCTTAAAATTCTTCTATACATTTTTATTTGTAGCATGCACCTCATAATGAAACAATAAGGCTGACAGCCTTAAATAAGTGATTTCTACAATGAGCACATGGAGAAATCAAGGGAAAAAGAGGGATTACTGATATCCCACCGCAGATCCGGGCACACAAGCACCCTCCTCAGCAAGGTGCTGTAATATGAAACTCTGCAGTGAAAATGGTTTAAGTGTTAGAGCTAAACAGCAGCACATCTCCATGCAGACGAGAGTGTAACAAACTCTACTGACATAAACATCTTTTGCTGTACCACACCAGTTTAAAATGCTTCTCAGTAAAGCTCTCTTTGATTTTAAGAGAGAAAACATTTAATCCTTCATTTCTATACACATGCAATTTGTTAAAATAGACTGGTTTCCTGCTCTTCTGTGAGTGAACAAGACTACTAATGCCGTATGTGTACTCTATGTACTAAAGATCAAAACTCATAAGTCTGCTTAGATCAGCAGTAATGTCTCCTTGTTTTGAGCTATAATAGTAAAGATGCATTACTTTTAATATGTGGTGCATTTTATTTAGTGCATTACATTTAATACAATCATATTTACATCTGTTTAATTTAGCACTTTATTTAATCTTTCATATTCTATTTTTAAATAAATATAAGCTATAAAAAATTGTGCATACTTTTACGCAAAAACAATTTGTATGCATATGAGATTCTTACAGGAGACTGTTGTTTTGAGTGAAACAAACTTGTATGCATGTATAGATGTATGTACTATGTACTATATATACTATTTGTAGGTAGTTTAGCTCAAAACTGTTCTAATTTTATTCTAATTGAAGAGTTCAGATGCAAAAGCCTCTAAGTGCCGTCTGAAATTTTCTTCTAAAATGAGCATTTTTTTCAGGCTCCTATGTTTATTTTCAGTTATTTCACTTTAATGGCAATGAAAAGAACCTATACATTGCCATTAAAGTGAAATTACTGAACCTACACATAGGAGTCTGATAAAAATGCTAATTTTAAAAGAAAATTTCAAATGGCACTTAGAGGCTTTTGCATCTGAACTCTTCAATTCTAATTATAATTCTAAATCTAAATTAATGTTTCTATTTTTTTCTATGCACAAAATATAATACATTTTAAAATAACTATGAGACAAAATATATTATAATTATATATTATATTATATATAGGCGATTACAACAACTGACTCAACTGTTTTTTGAGTGATTGATATTGTACTAAACTCTTGCAAGGCTGATAGTGTTGCTTAAATGGATAGTTCACCCAAAAATGAAAATTCTGCCATCATTTACTCATCCTCAAGTTATTCCAACACTGTAGGCATTTCTTTCTTCTGCTAAACACAAAATAAGACATTTTGAAGAATGCGTGTAACCAAACATGTAATAGACCCTTCTGAAGATAGTCAATGGGGACCAGCAACTGTTTGGTTGATGAAATGTATGAAATTAATACAGATTTGGAACAACTTGAGGATTAGTAAAAGATGACAACATTTTAATTTTTGGATGAACTATCCCTTTAACTCAGCAAGGTCGCTTTGTTTGAACTGTAGTATAGGTAGGCTACATTACAGATCTGCATCTTCTCTCTTTTTTCATGCCCATCAGTGTGTATATAAATGCAGTTTCAATTATTTCTTCTCAAATATTTAAAATAATTTATATGAAAATATGCAAACTATAATCATTTAAAACATAAAAACCATTGCTGGGATAATTCCAGCAGACTCTCGTGTTGGGCTGTTTTGTGCCAGCGGACCCTCACGAGGGGAAGCACCTCACCTGTACATGCACGTGTAAACAGCAGTGGATGCCTGGCCCTGCGTGTTCTGCTGCTATCCCAGCATTAATATCCCAGTGCTGTCCCCCTCCCTTCATCCGCTGTCAACTTATCTCTCTTCCCTACCTTGCGCTTTTTATCCCGCGAGCGGCTCCTTTTCTTCGCCTTCTCCTCCTCTTTCTCCTTCCGCTCCTGTTCGGCGAGCGCCTCTAAATCCTTGTTCTTGCGCAGATGTTTGGCGGCTTGTGCCATAGTGCCGTTAACAGCCGGCGAGAGCCGTGACGGGCTGAGATGGCTCTGTAGCTCCGGTGATGGATGCTGGTGGTGTGGATATTATATCAGTTCCTCTCATCCAGTCCTGCAGCACTGGAGTGAGCGTGTGCGCCGCGTCTCCCCCTCTCTCTCTTCTCTGTCTCTCTCCTCCGCTGCAGCACTAGTTAGTCAGGCAGACAGACCTGAGAAGGCTTCATTGAGAGGGATACTGCTGCAGTACTGCGCACCTCTCTCTCTCTTTCTCTCTCTCTCTCTCGCGCCAATATTCTCTTGTGTCTTTTTACGTCGATCTCTCACTCTCACGCCACTCCTCTTGTGGAATTCAACCTGCACAGTGTTTCCCTCTTACATGCACCTTCTTGTGTTATATCCTCTCTGGCATCCTATATGCAGCAATTAACAAACAAATAGAACGACACACAGAAGCTTTCTGGTGGGCTGCATCCATTTTTGGGACCTTCATAAATCAATTCTGACAGAAGCAAACCCCTATGGCATTACTAGCAACACGGGACACACATAGAGCAGCTTGTTACTCACTGTAGTAGGTTAATTTAATAATTTTTTCCATATACATACACACTTAATCATAAAGGTTCCGTACAGAGGTTTCACAGCGATGCTAGGAGAAAATAACCTTTTGTTCCCCAAATAACCTTTTAGTGAACAGTCTTAAAATAACCATTTTTCCTTCATGTGAAGAACAACTAAAGAACTTTTTTCTTCTATCCCCTTATTTTGCAAAGCGTAAGTAAGCTGTTTTATCTACGAATGTGCAAGACTTCCGATTCATTAGCCACGATAGGGAAATAAATGCCAAGTTCTGTCATGAAACTGTAGATGGCACAGGCTGATAGGTCCTTAATGCAAACCGATGATATTCACAGCCTTAAACTACTAGGCACAAGCTGTTCTTGTTGTATACGCAGCCAATAAGCTTGCTGCTTTACATTAGCATTCACTAGAGCATTTCGCAGCACACTTTCAGAGTTCCTCTGAAACCCTCCACCTTCCCCAGCTCCACCTGTATAGATCTGCTACAGGTTATTTTATATACTATTTATGCAGCAGCATGTTTTAAATACTCACAGAATCGTATCAGTGTATGTATTGGCAGTAGCAAGTTCCTGTCTACAACAACAGCAATAACCAAAAACACCAGCAGCTCAGCAGATCTGTTCCGATCTACTGTATATCTATTACCATGCTTAAATTTTCCGAGAGTTGTCATGATAGAAGTAAGAATAACAAAGTGCGGAAATAGGTAAAACTATTTGCGTTACAAACCAGTGTGTTTATGATTATGAATATATATTAAAGTAATATGATAACAAATACCAGTTTGCATTATTAAGCAGTAAAACAGAGAGTTTTGTACGGCTAAAATAAATGGATGCAAATGACACCGGAAGTCATGTACATTCTAGTTACAAATGACCGCAGCAGTTTTTACATTAAAAATAAGGTGGATAAGGAATCTTTTGTGTGATCGATAGGTTTCATGGATGTTAAAGATTCTACATGGAATCATAGATGGAAAACCATATATTTAAGACTGCACTACCAATTTGATGCATATGATATAACTAAATAACATTTGACATACGGACATTTATTTTAATAAGTGCCTGTCAGAAGAGGATGGGATTTTCCCAGCTGATTCTGGACCCTTAAATATCTTCAGTTTTTCCTTGTCATAGTCTCCTTTGGCTTGCTCTAAGGCACTATTTTCAGTTTGGAACAATATGTTTTTTGAATAACAAAACTGACCTGACATGATTAATACCGTAGACATCGAAGCCGCCTTATTCTCTGCACACCCCAGTCTCTCAAAATAAAGGAGCAAAAGCATGTTTAAGACACACTCATCAAAGAACGCTCCCTCATTCCTGCCCCCTCCCTTTATCCAATAATGCAGCGAGAAGGAACCATGTGGAGTCTGTGTGGACAGGGATACAGGATTTGTGTATGTGTGTGGAGACACAGACATTTTGTGCCGAAATGGAACAAAACCATGTTGATGGACTCAATACACAGAGCTGCAAGCTGGTGTAAAGGTTTCCTTTGGGATAGTCGTGCGGGGAGGGGAGGGAGCTTCTTTTGTTTTTCAATTTCAGACATCTGCAGTGTGTATCCTGGAAAACCTGCACCTGTTCGTTCCTTACTCTCTCTCTCATAAAATAGCTCTACATCTCTCTCCAACCTGCAATCTTGCTGATGCAAGCAAAAAAGAGACTTTAATGACCCACACCCCCTTCCAAATGTTCAAAGCTCTTAAATACATGAAGGAATGTAAACAAAACCACAAATCTGATAATGCTGTATCTACACCTTCTGTTTTTCTTGGGTCTAGTATAGATTGAACATATATACGGATAGTTGACATGAAATACTTTTGCATGTTCTATAATGTGACATGCTTCAACGTTCAAAAATTTTTAAACAGCACTTTGCTCTTTTTTATATATTGTATGAAGCTCTTATGAGCTCATATTAAAGCAACTGTATGTAGTTTTGTGTATTTTTGCAACTTCTGAGCCCCCTTCATTTGTGAGTGGAATTCTCTCTTAAACACACCACTGTCCTAATTACAGAGGATAGCTGTTACACGTGCATTTGTTCCTGCCGTAAAGCAATCTGCAATTTCAGTGGAATTTCGTACCTTCTCACCAAACTTACATTCTCACAGAACAGACGCTTAGGTGGAGAGTGGGGAAAAAAAACAGAAACCATTCGCCTTATTAGAATAAGTCAGTGTACCATCAGAATGAATTTGAAACTGATATTTTGAGGTTAAAAAATGCTTTAACTGAAGGACAATATGGAAAATTTGGACTTTTAAAAATGAAAGTTATCACTCCACTGGACTATTTAAGATGATAGCAAAAGGGAGATTAAAATTGTGGAATTTTATCCTAAAATGTAATATTTTTGTATTAATTCTGCGAAAGAAGAATTAACTCTCACAAAAATCTGTTGTCCTTTAGAGTTTAGCTCCAACCCTAATCAAACACATCTAAAGAAGCGAATTAATGTTTTCAAGATCACTAGAAAGTTACAGGCCCTCCAGGACCGAAGTTGCCCAGCCCTGCCTTAGTGGCTCTTTCTTGGCACCAAGGGAAGGGTTAAAGGTTTTACAGGTTGTATGGCCACTTTAGCCCCTATTGGTAGATACAGTAACTACACCAGAAGCAGGAAAAAGCATCCTTTCTTATCATTCATAAAGCATTATTCATCATTAATACCCATTCTAGAGTATTTGATCTAGCATTCTGTTTATCATAAGTATTTTATTCTGTTATTAAGTATACTGTATTTTACTAGAGACTAATTTGTTTGGGCTCTTAAATACATGAAATTGTTTTATTAGACATATGAATATATTTGTCTCTTTCTGGTGCCATCACCATTGTCATTGCATCCTTAAATAAAACAAACAACAAATAAGAAACAGAACAAACAAACAGAAAACATGTGGTCTTCTAAAAAGAAGATTGAAGTGTATTCACACAGCACTGAAAAAATTGTTAAAATATACAATTCATCTACAATTTATTCATTAACCTTGTCAATTTTTATGCACGATACATCCAAGGATCTCAGAAGGGTTGTGATGCAACTATATGAAATGCAGTCTCTTCACACTGAGCAAACTCCTACACAAATGCTGTTCATAGAGTGTATGTTTAAAAATTCAAGTTGTATTTAACACTGATCATCTTTCAAGGAATGTTATAACATTTCAAGAAATATTATAAATAATATATGTGGATCGTGTTTGTAAAGTTGTTAATTGTTTTTAAAATTGGCAATGCTTCCTACATTTGCGGAAAATAATGCTCACAAAGGCTGTGTTTATTTGGTCAATTCTAATATGTGTAATCTTTTCTTATATGATTTTATATATATATATATATATATATATATATATATATATATAAACACACCATCATATCTGGAATATATTTGTTGTTGACATATCTGTTGTCATAACATAAATTCTCATCACCCTTCACATCTAGCATAACAGTTTTACTGTTATATTTTAAATAAACCATATTTCACATATCTCAACAGTGCATCTTTCTTTATTCAGATTTATTAATAATGTTATGGTTTACCAAGCCCTAACATAATGGCAGATCCCTTGAGTCTTTCAAAAATGTTGCTTTAAAATGTACTCCATTTTGTAAATACATATTGCTTCATTTTTCCACCCTCATATTTCATCCTGGATGCTAAATTCTTGGAGTAGTACATATATAGTCTTGTTCCTCAAACATATTGTAACATATCAGATGACATCTGTCTCTTATTCCTTTTTAAGTGTGATGAATGAGGATGGGACAGCACAATAAATTAAAAAAAAAAAAAAAATTATTTAAAGTCTGTGTAAAGTGATATTAAAATATGTGTTCTGAGTTTGTCACACAACAGAAAAATGTGTTATTAACCACCCAGCCAAATTTGAATGATAAAAAAAAAACCGCCAAGTAACTAAAATAAGTTATCAAAATCTTTGAAAAATAAGCAGGACTCTCTGCTCTCAAACGCTGGGGGCGTGTCCGCTGTCGGTGCTGAAACCACACCCACTCGCGGGAAAGCGGCTGTATCTCTCAAATGATTTGTACAGTACATGTTTGAGCATGCAAGTTCGTTATTTAATTGTAGACGCGCGTCAGCGCTGCAGTGAGTTGAAACCTTCTTGTCTTCAAGGGAGTGCGGCTCATGGTTGCTTAGCAACGGCAAACACCATAAGAGCGCAAGCTCCGGTCCGCTTTGAAAGAAGAGAAAGCGGGACAGCTCGCGTCTCCATGCGTTTTTAGATGCGAATTGTGAACGCTCCATGTTTTTAAATTGTATGTATTCTGCCACATATTGATGTCTCTGGGCTAAGACCCGGGTATCCATTAACCCTAGAACCGTCCCTGCCTAGAATCTGTATATCTAACCTCAGACATTCAAAAAGACAAACTAAGAACTTGACCTCTCAACACAGTTATTATAGTGTTAGGGGCGGGGCCACGCTCGGTGGCTCCATTGCGTCATCGAGCCACCGTTTTAACCCCGCCCAAAAAATCCTGAACACAGAATTGGTGAAAAACGTCTCAGGTTATGCATGTAACCTTGGTTCCCCGAGAGGGAACTCCATGCTGCGGCCCCTAGGGGGCACTATGGGGAATGCAGTCTGCATGACCGGTGTCCGAAGCACGTGTGAAACAATACCAATCTATTGGCCCACATGGCCCATGACATCATAGGCGGGGTGCCTGGAAGTATAAGAAGGCACCTGCTGAATACGTCATCCACTTAGCTGTCTGAAGGAGACGTAGACAGGCAGGCTGAAGGCATGGCAAGGGGGTGCAGCGTCTCGTTCCCTCTCGGGGAACCTTCTAGGGAACTCCAAGCAGCACCCCCTAGGGGACACTATGGGGAACTAAATCCAACCACGCGCATGCCTGTCCTGATAGGAGAGCACCAAGGAAGCGACATACATACACCTAAGCCTAGCCTTAGAAAGGGGCCGTGCCACTGACGCCACGGGCCGCTCACACAACTTGACAGAAATGGGGGAACATGAATATATCAAGTGGAACATCCCACCCAAGTTAAGAGCACAGCTATCCTCAGATAGCCATGCTATGTGGGCAGAACTAGCCTGGATACACAAGACCACTGAAGAGTCAACTAGAAAGCCTCTAAAGGAGCTCAAGAGATCGCTACTTGAATCCCAGGTAAAGAGAGTAGCTACTGAGCTAGAACACAGCTATCCTCAAATCAGATCAGATCAGGTCTTATGAAGGCTTGTGGACCAGAATAACATAGCTGATATAGCCTTCCTACAGAGCTGCCTAGACCACAGAGAGTGGGCCATCTACTTACAACCCTATCAGGTGAGATAGCATTGTATAGGCAAAGACTCAAGGAGACCGCTACTTAAAGACCATAAGAAGGGGAGCAGTCACTGAGCTAGCACATAGCTATCCTCAGATAGCTAGACTCTAGGAAAGGGGACCACTCTATAAGAAGGCTCACCGCAAATGCAGTAGAAGACAGCTAACCACAGATAGCTGTATTCAGGTAAGCCCATCCTGCCATAACTGTGGCTGGAATATAATCACCTACAGATGGATATACGAATCAGGACCCCAATCCTTGTCAGTCCTAACGTAGATAGCCCATTCTCTGTGGTCTGGGCAGCTTTGAAGGAAGGCTATCTACTTACAACCCTAGCAGGGGAGATAGCATTGTGTAGGCAAAGGCTCAAGGACACCGCTGCTTAAAGACCCTAAAAAGGGGAGCAGTCACTGAGCTAGCACATAGATATCCTCAGATAGCTATGTACCTAGGAAGGGCTACCGGAAGATGGACTGACTGAAACTACCCAGACCACAAAGAGTGGGCTGTTTACTTACGACCCAAGAGGTGAGACAGCATTGTGTAGGTAAGGGCTCAAGAGGCCGCTACTTAAAACCCTAAGCAGGGGAACGATTACTGAGCTAGCACATAGCTATCCTCAGATAGCTAGGCTCTAGGAAAGGGGACCACTCGATAAGAGGGCTCACCGCAACTGCAGTAGAAGACAGCTAGCCACAAATAGCTGTATTCAGGTAAGCACATCCTGCCATAACCATGGCTTGAATATAACCACCTTCAGGTGGAGATACTAAGGAGAACCCCAATCCTTGTCGGTCCCAAAATAAACAATACACAGCTAGCCTAGATAACCTTCCTGCAAAGCTGCCCAAACCACAGAGAGTGAGCTATCTACTTACAACCCTAGCAGGGGAGATAGCATTGTGTAGGCATGGGCTCAAGGAGACCGCTACTTAAAGACCCTAAGCAAGGGAATGGAACGATCACTGAGCTAGCACATAGCTATCCTCAGATAGCTAGGCTCTAGGAAAGGGGACCATTCCATAAGAAGACTCACCGTAACTGCAGTAGAAGACAGCTAGCCTCAGATAGCTGTATTCAGGTAAGCCCGACCTGCCGTAATGGCTGGAATATAACCACCCTCAGATGGTTATACTGAGGAGGTCCCCAATCCATGTCAGTCCCACATTAGGCTAGCTAAGCACCGTGTTATTGACCAGGAACTCACAAAAGGGAGATCCGGACCCTCCGTAAATGATTCGCTAAAGAGCGAGCACATAAACATCACAGTCAGTGATCAAAGCCTGATGTAAGCTGAGGCCATAACACTAGAGGGCTGGACACAGCTATCCTCAGACAGCAGTTCACTCAGATAAGGCTGAAGATAGCCCAGACCACAGAAGTGGACCATCTACGTAAACCCTGAAGGGAAGACAGCACAGTCCATGCAAGGGGCTCATGGAGACCTTTTTTTTTTTTTTTTTTTTAGCAGTCTCCAAGCTGGAACACAGCTATCCTCGAATAGCAGATTCCTAGACAAAGACTCCAGCGCTTAATTCGGGAGAACTTGTGCCAAGGGGAACCCAACCTAGTTAAGGAACTAGGCTAGAACATGGCTGCCCTCAGACCGCCATATTCC
This sequence comes from Spinibarbus caldwelli, assembly GCA_039654775.1. Taxonomy (NCBI): domain Eukaryota; kingdom Metazoa; phylum Chordata; class Actinopteri; order Cypriniformes; family Cyprinidae; genus Spinibarbus; species Spinibarbus caldwelli. Next base: position 9,809,191 of record CM077223.1, read on the forward strand.
AGAACAAAGTAAGCCGGGTTAGAGAATAACCATCCGTAGACAGCTACACTCTGGCTTAACACAGGAAGAGATATTCCCCATAACCACTCTAGGTGCTGAAAACCCTGGGAGAGAAAACTCGCAAGTCTGTCTCCACAGAACATAAAAATATATTCATGTCCAGCTGTCATGAATCTGGTCCATGGACCTCCATTTGTTCGCCACCAGAGGTCACCCTGCCATCACATTGACTCTCACACCACACACTACCCCGGACTTCATTTCCCAGCAGCCATTTCCCTAATCACATGCTCACACCTGATACCCATCTCGCAATCACACACGCTACATAAGCCTTGGACTTCCTCTCTGTCTCGGCTGAGTATTGTACGCAAATATCCTAGTGATAGCTACCCTACGAAGCCCTCTGAGTTGTTTTAGTCTTGCCTTGCCTGTTTCCCCGTGTTTTGATTTCTGCCCGTGTTTCCTGGATTAACCCTTGCCTTGCCGATCAGACTCTGTTTGCCCCTCGTTTGGATTATTGCTGTTTACCTGGATTTACTCTCTCTGCCTTGCCCTTTGGATATTGTTCGCCGATCGAAGACCCACGCTTGTTCTACGACTACTCTGTGTCTTGCCTGTGTTATACCTGTTTGCCATCGTCTGACCCTGCCTGTGTTTTGACCATGTTTCAAAATAAAGCCTTGCACATGGATCCGCACGTCTCTCGTCTCGTCAGCCCCGTAACAGAATACTTGGCCACACAAGGATCCAGCGGCTTTCAGGAACAGGACTGGTCAGGTATGGACACCGAACTTCAACTGTTACACTTCAAGCAGGGTACCCGATCCCTCGAGGAGTGTATAGAAGAATTTTTAATTTTAGCAAACGACTCTGAGTTGCCGGACTGTTTTTTAATTGATTTATTTTGTGACGGCATTAAACAACCGCTCAGATCAAAGCTTCTCCGAGAGGGTCCGCATTCATCATTAGCACAGTTTATGGACTTTGCTTTGCTGTGTGTGGGCTCTGTGTTTACTGTGGGTGTCGCGGAGGAACACGACACCGCACTCACTCATGTCAGGGCGGCCGCAGCAGAGTCTGTTCACAAAATGGCGGCCGTAGCAGAGCCCGTTCACAAAATGGCGGCCACCACGACGTTCCGTCATGTCACAACTGTCATTCCTGAGCCAAGTCACGTCACAGCTGCTCATCCCGAGACGCGTCACGTCACTGCTGATCGTCCAGAGTCCCAGCACGTCACTGCTGATCGTCCAGAGTCCCAGCACGTCACTGCTGATCGTCCAGAGTCTCGTCACGTCTCAGCTGATCTGCCAGAGTCTCGTCACGTCTCAGCTGAACTTCCAGAGTCTCGTCACGTCTCAGCTGAACTTCCAGAGCCTCGTCACGTCACAGCTGATCTACCAGAGTCTAGTCACGCCTCCACTGATCTACCAGAATCTCTTCGCATCTCAGTGGATCTTCCAGAGCCTCTCCATGTCTCCGCTGACCTTCCGGAGTCCCTTCACTACATCACTGACCCTCCAGAACCACGTTACGTCACCGCTGATCATCCAGAGTCTTGTGACATCCTGTACACCACACCCAGATATTCAAGGTCAGTGCTCCGATTTCCCAGGTTGATGTCTAGTGTGAGTGATGCACCGCTGGTGTCTGCACGTGCAGCTGGTATCCCCAAACCCACTCACTCTAGCCCTCCTGTCCCTGAACTGAGTCCCCTGTCCGAAGCGCTTCCCATGATGGGGATCGTTTTATGTTGCATTTGGGCTGCATATACCACCACAGAACTGCCCCAGGCGATGGCACCCGCTGCAGCTTCTCCAGAGGAGGTGGCACTTGCTGCAGAACCTCCTGAAGCAGCGGTGCTCACTTTAGACCCTTTTATGGTGGTGGCGTCCAGCAAAGAACTCTCTCTCGTATCCTATGGTACCACTGTAGAACCTCCAGAGGTGGCGGCAACTGCTGCAGAACCTCCAGATGCATCAGTGGTATCCGTCTGCGAATCCTCGTCTAGCCCTGTCACGGCTATGAGGGCCATCTGTGAGCTCTCGTACTGCCCTGAAACGGCTATGAAGGCTGTCCCTGAACTCTCATCCTGTCCTGTCACGGCTATGGAGGCCGTCTGCGTATCCTCGTCCTGTCCTGTCACAGCCAGAAGGGCTGTCCCTGAACTCTCGTCCTGCCCTATCACGGCCACGGAGCCCACTAATGAACTGTTAGCCCGGGAAAACATCAATGAACTTCTTATGTTCCCTGCCTCAGTCCTTGAGGCCATATATGCTCTGCCTGTCTCTTGTGTCTCAGTTTTCCCTAGGTCCCAGTCTCTGCTGTGGGTTCCTGATCCGTCGTGCTGTTCTCCTGCTCCGCCATGGAAGTCTTCTGCCCCATCTGTTCCGCTGTGGAGGTGGTCTATAATTCCGGTCTGGTGGTCATCTGCTCTGCCGTGGTGGTCTCCTGCTCTGTCTGCTCCGCCGTGGAGGTCGTCTGCTCCGCCCTGGTGGGCTCCTGCTCTGTCTGCTCCGCCCTGGTGGGCTCCTGCTCCGTCTGCTCCGCCCTGGTGGGCTCCTGCTCCGTCTGCTCCCCCCTGGAGGGCTTCAGCCTCGTCTGCGCCGCCCTGGAGGGCTTCAGCCTCGTCTGCACCACCCTGGAGGGCTTCAGCCTCGTCTGCTCCGCCCTGGTGGGCTCCAGTCCCGCCTGCTCCGCCTTGGTGCCCTGTTCTGCCTCGGTCCTCGACCTCTCCACTCCCAAGTGGACCTGGCCCTCCGTCCCTCCCTCTGTTCCGCCTCCGCTCCACCACCCTCTTGGATTGTGTAATGTTTGGAGCGTCTGGAAGCCGCTCCTTGGGGGGGGGCTATGTCATGAATCTGGTCCATGGACCTCCATTTGTTCGCCACCAGAGGTCACCCTGCCATCACATTGACTCTCACACCACACACTACCCCGGACTTCATTTCCCAGCAGCCATTTCCCTAATCACATGCTCACACCTGATACCCATCTCGCAATCACACACGCTACATAAGCCTTGGACTTCCTCTCTGTCTCGGCCGAGTATTGTACGCAAATATCCTAGTGATAGCTACCCTACGAAGCCCTCTGAGTTGTCTTAGTCTTGCCTTGCCTGTTTCCCCGTGTTTTGATTTCTGCCCGTGTTTCCTGGATTAACCCTTGCCTTGCCGATCGGACTCTGTTTGCCCCTCGTTTGGATTATTGCTGTTTACCTGGATTTACGCTCTCTGCCTTGCCCTTTGGATATTGTTCGCCGATCGAAGACCCACGCTTGTTCTACGACTACTCTGTGTCTTGCCTGTGTTATACCTGTTTGCCATCGTCTGACCCTGCCTGTGTTTTGACCATGTTTCAAAATAAAGCCTTGCACATGGATCCGCACGTCTCTCGTCTCGTCAGCCCCGTAACACCAGCGAGGCTCTCCACACACAAAAACATGCATAATAGAGAGGCACAGCTGAGCTGAATATAGCTCCGCCCTCGAACGACTCCGTGCTCACACTTCATCGTCATAACAATCCAGTAGTATCGGTGATATCCAACAACCCGTTTAGAGAGGGTGTGTGGATCTCGCAGATCATGACTGAGAAACTGTGCCGCGGCAATGGCGGAACCGTGCCGCGAGACACAAACGCTTTGTTCCGCATCCCTCGGGAATAGGAACGAACGCGAGCGGAGCCTAGACACCATGACTCATCACGATGCGCGCGTAACTCTGAACACGTGTGCTCTTTGCCAAGACAAACGCAAAAGCAGAACATACCCTCGAGTGTTAGAATCCAAACACGGAGGCACACATCCCCTAAAGCGCCGCTCGACTCAAGAGCTATCCGCGGGATCAGATAACCCAAAAAGAGCATCTAAAACCCGCGAATCCCGCGATCCGAGTCTTCGCCGTGCCTCGGCAACAGCGGGACCCGAACCGCGAAGATGCAAGTACTTGTCACTCATCTCTCGAGACGAGGGGCAAACGCGAATAGAGCTTCTCATTGGACAACACTCACAATGAGTGCGTTCAGCGCCCTCGAGCACTGAACAGGCAAGCTCCTGACCAAGACACATGACAGATAGATCGTGCATGTCCTCAAGTGCTAGAAACCTCTGGGACGGAGGCACACACTTTCCACACCGCTCACCTGCCTTGGTCTCTCACACGCACTTCAAACAGACGGCTCCTGAAGACAGTAAAGAGGATGACGTATTCAGCAGGTGCCCTCTTATACTTCCGGGCACCCCGCATATGATGTCATGGGCCATGTGGGCCAATAGATTGGCGTTGTTTCACACGTGCTTCAGACACCGGTCATGCAGACTGCATTCCCCGTAGTGCCCCCTAGGGGGCGCAGCGTGGAGTTCCCTAGAAGGGGAACTGTTTAACGGTTTAACTCCACAATTCAGTGCTACATAGTTCAGAGTCTTTGTAATGTATTTCAGCCAGTGGCGGACTGGCCATCTGGAGTACCGGGAGTTTTCCCGGTGGGCCGCTGTACAATGTGGGCCGGCCCATTGCGTAAATGTAAAGAATTAATTAATTACAGTAAACATAGCCTATCCCTCCATTGGCTCAGACGAATGGCCCACGCGGCCCACTTGAGATAAACATTCTAATTAATTGTGTTCTGGCTCAGTGCAGCCGCAGCGGCTCAAAGCGCTCGTCAATGTCAAAATGTTTTAACCAATCAAATTGAAGAAGGCGGGATTTACTGTTCACAGAAGCTGAGCTGAGCTGCATTTTGAATGCGAGCTGAGATAAGATGTAAACAGCTAAACATGATGAGACAACTTAGCAATATTTGCCAACGGTTTACAAAAAATGTTTAACAACAGACATTAATTTTCAGGCATGCAAACTACTAGGCCTATTGGCCTTTTCGAATTCCTCAGATTTTAATGCCATTTACATTGTTTGCCACAGCTACATAGAAACATTGACGTAGCCGTATAAATATCGTTATATTTCTTCGGAAATTTCACGTGTCTAAGAAAATGTTTAAAAAAACTGTAAAAACATAATTCTCAAACTTACTCTAGAACATTGTAAATCTGAAGACTTTAGCTTTCAAGTGCCGTGATTAGGAAAGTTCTATTTTCTATTAAAGATATTTTAATGTAAATGTTTTAACGGTTTAAATGTATTTATTTCTGCACTGAAAAAAATGACTCATTGTATTTACTCAATTTTTTTAAGGTAAGTGGTTGCAATCAATTTATTTTAGATACATTTAAATAAACAAATTTAGTTGAAAGTTGGTCAGCTAAATTAGTTTATTTAAATGTAGCTAAAATAAATTGATTGCAACCACTTACCTTAAAAGAATTGAGTAAATACAATGAGTCATTTTTTTCAGTGTATTAGAATGATTTCTGAAGGATCATGTGACAGTGAAGACTGGAGTAATTATGCTGAAAATTCAGCTTTGATCACAGAAATAAATTGTTTACTATATATTTGCATAGAAAACAGCTATTCTAAAAGTCCAGGGCCACTTTTTAGCCCCAGTCCGCCCCTGGTTTCAGCAATACATTTCTAACATTTATAATGTGTTTAGAAACAATTTTCAGAATTCTCTTTACACGGACTTTAATATGTAAATGAAAAAAAAAATCAATGAAGAATGAATATTAACGTTTCTTTCTTTCTTTTTTCCTTTTTTTTTTTTAGATTTTTTTAGACAGCAGAGTTATGGTGTACTGCTATTCGATGCTATTCGATGCCACGTGAAATATATATATATATATATATATATATATATATATATATATATATATATATATATATCTTAATCAAAGTTGTGCGAGAAACTTTAAAATGGCTTACGTTTCATTTATTTGACTACTTCTGTGATGATATGCAGATAAGGACGCGTGAACTCGAATGGACTTTGGAAGCAAACTCTGCCCAGAGCAACACCATGCTTTTGATGTCATTACTGAATGCTTTGGATGTCAAGAGTTGTTTGGGACTTCTTCTCATATCGTTACTAATTTTTGATCTTTGGAAAGGTAAGAATGCGCCGAACTTTCCACCAGGACCATGGGGTTTTCCGTTTTTTGGCAACGTTTTCGTCGGTTTCGACTGTCGTGCGATGGATGAGGTAAAAGTTTCAGTCTTATTTCTTTCACACAAGTTAAGAAAGAGCTCATAAAGATGCTTTCTGAAGCCATGATGATATTATATTCTTAATATCCATATATAAACCATCGACTGGCGCAATGTAACCGTGGGAACAGAGACTAACGCTTTTGTCAGGATCGTGTTTATTTCAGATCGACACTTGCAGTTGCGCTGGAAACAATTGTGTACAGACATAAATGATGAAACCACTTTCACCACTTTTCACACTGTTTTTGATTTCATCATATAGGCCTACTTCAAATCTGAAACTGTACTTAAAGATAATATAATATGAAATGAAAGGCCACTAAAGTGTACTTAGAGTACACCACACATGTTTAAGCAGACTTTTAAAAAGTGCATGTCAAATTAAAGTACACTTTAAATCATTGTCTTAATCTTGTGTTTAAAGTACACTTATTTTGATGTCTTGATTAACATACTAAAACAAGTAAAGTAATTTTAACTGTGGTACTGTAACTGTAGTGTATGATATTACATTTAAAGTTAATATAATTTTAAATGTAATAAATTGCAACTTCATTGCTACGAATGTGTAGTTACAAATATATTTAAACATAACATACAAGTTTAAATATAATGTGTAACATTTGGTCAGAATCGTTGAGGTGTGGATCTAATTGCATCCAGTTTATTGAAAAACTAGATAAACAAAGAAAACTTCAGAGCAAGGAAAAAGGAAACACAAAACTGCAACACCAAATTTGAAACAAAGGACTATATATACAATGGATAATGATAACTAAACTAGACACGTGCGATGAAATCAAAAGCCATGGAAACAAAGAAAAACAGAAAATGATTTAACAGGAAATGACATTAGAGACATTAAATTATGTTTTAGTTTACCATAAAGGCTCATTATTCATATTTTAATACAATAGAAGTCAATGAAAGTGATTTTAATTACATGTAGAGATGTATGTAATGTATGTTGCTGATCATGCAGGTGGCTGCAAAATTTGGCAATATTTTCAGCCTCAGAGTGGGTTATGACAAGATTGTGATGGTGTCTGGATATAAATGGGTAAAGGAGGTTTTGGTGACACAAGGAGACTACTTTCTGGACCGGGTCATATCTCCTCCTTTTAAAGAAGTAGTTCAAGGAAATGGTGAGCCTAGTTTTTCTTGTGTGTCAGAATTATTGATAAGAATCACAAAAAGTTTACCTAAATCACTGACATCTAAACCCAGTCACTCCATGAACAAGAGTTGGCATATAGTCTAAAATAACCCTTTTGTGAACTTTCCAGGCATTTCTTTGAGCAGTGGATACAAGTGGAGGAAGCAGCGCCATTTTACTGCTTTTCACCTGAAGGGCTTTGCAGGGCGCAAAAATGCTTTGGAGCTTCACATTCAACAAGAATGCATCTATCTGTGGCAGAGCTTTGAGGAAGAGCAAGGTGCTGTGCTGTATTTAGCCCTGTCTCTGGTACCGTTTGCCAAATGCACTACTTAGTGCTGCAAATTTAAACATTTAATTTGAAATGTTTTTAATTTTGTAACTTCAAACACATATTCCATGCTGTGATTAAAGGAAACACCTAAGGAAATCAGAAATAGCTCATGTAATCTATCAATCTGCAACATCCTTTGTGAACAACAGTCACAAAGCTCTTTAACCAGCTTTAAAGGAACTATTCACGCTTAACTTTGCTTGAAGTAACAATATTATTACTTGACAGGAAGCCCTTTCAACCCTCATGACATCCTAAAGAATGCCACTGTTAATGTAATTGGATTTTTTGTGTTTGGGAAGCGTTTTGATGACAACTTCACTGACTTCCAGAACCTACTTCTCAATTCAGACTCCATGTTTATAGAAAATATTCCACAAATTCAGGTACTTTTTTCACTTTTTCTTCTGTGAAATATAGAGGTTTTGTTTTTCTGAATACACTTATTTGAGCTATTGACATGGCAGGGCTCTAGAGTGTGACCATTAATTTCTCAATGGTGCGACTAAAAAAAACCGACCAGCCGTTCGAGTGAAAAACAAAAAAGTCTCCGCGACTCTGAAAGTCTCCCTGTGGTTCAACAACAGACACACATTAGGCCCATATCGTGGTCTAAACCAGTCAGAGATAGTGAAGGGCAAAAGTATGTCAAAATACCCCTCTTGGCAAGTAACTTTAACAATGATTAATCTATATTGAATTTATACACTGGAGTACAGATGCACCGATCGACCGGACATTTTTTGTTTCATTTGAGAGCATCTTCTGTTCCGTGCTTGCACACAAACTGCACTGCAATATTTCCCCAAATGTCATTTGTGTGGAAATATTATGTTATTATTATAATTAATCTGTAAACGGCCGTTAACAAAGGCCAGAGAAGGACAGCAGGCAGAACAAGATCTCTGTTCACGATGCGTGAAATATAGGAAGAAAATCCAAATATTGAATTTAATAGAACGTGTTTCTGAGGGGAACTGACTGTTTTCAGAAATTGCATTTTCTTTTCATCTTGTCTCTGTATAATGCATATTAAATTGGTGTTAATATGCACAGCGCTGCTGTGTTTACAGCGGTAACCAATGAAACGCTGTATCACTGTTCCATGAGCGCCACCTGCTGTCAGAGAGTGAAACTGCGTCTCATTCAGTCCGTCTGCTGTTTCTGTTTAGTGCCGATGTAACGTTAGCATTATTTTACAAAGCTACAGATGGGTCGTTCTGTTTTTGCTTCAGATTTTGAACTTATACAGTCTAATATAAATCAAACATTGCACTTTTTTTTTGTTTTTTGTTTTTTGTTTTTTGTTTGATTAATCCATGATTAAAATGCAGTGGCTGCCTCTAATTTCAAATTGCTATGAAAAATCAAGGTGCAACACATAGTGAAGAATATTCAAACGTTATTTTATATGTGATTTTTTTTTTTCTGTAGCTGAACATCTACAAACATAACCTAAAGCATCATTTCATTTCTATCTTTGTGCTATAGGCCTATGTTTATTTGTGCTATTACTTGTAATTTGTTCATTTGTTCTTATTTACTGGCTGCTACTTGTCTTTAATAATGTTTAAACTTTATATTTATGTTAATTTTTGGCTAGTGAGTTTTGCTGTGGTACTGAAATTGGAATAGAGAATTGTAAAATTTAATTGATATCTAAAATATTGGTGTCATATAAACTTATTTATTAGAATACAAGATAACATAGATCAAAAACAATGATAACAGAAACTATTTTATTTTTTTGTGGCAGGGCCAGTGAAAATGTTGGCAGGGCAAGAAAAAATCCTTAGCGTTGATCCCTGCATTAGATAATGAGCCACATACGATCGAGTCCGAGCCAGAGCCCACTGAAATTAAAAGGGGGAAAGTGTATACATTTCGAAGAGAGTGGCTTGACCAGTTTCCCTGGCTAAGATACAGTAAAGCCGATAATATAATGCACTGCATTTACTGTAAAGAGTGTGGGAAGACCATGGCAGGCAATAGTGCATTTGTGACTGGTTCTAATACATTTCGAATTGAAACGCTGAAATGGCACAATGCATCTATAATACATCTATGTTGACCAGATTGTTAGTTAATCATTTACAAGTCAATATTGCCTATATGGACAGCGATTTAAAAAAAAATGAACTTGTAAAACTGCGGTGTTAAATGCGATGCAATCAAAAATTTGGGTGCACCTAACTTTTGTGCTGGGGCACCTAAGAAATAAAGTTAGACGCACTAGTGCAACCAGTGCAAAAAGTTAGTCTAGAGCCCTGCATGGTATGCGGTATAACATTTACCATTGCTTAGCAGATTATGTGAAATAACATGATGTTATTGCAAATTTTCTGTTGTAATAAATTTTTAGTTTTATAATGCATTTCCTGGGATTGTCAAACGTTTCTATGGACCACATAAGACTGCTTTATCAAACTATGCAAAGCTAACAGCCTTCATTAAGAAACAAACTGAGAAACATAAGAAGGATTGGGATCCTTTTGATCATCGTGATTTCATAGATGCCTATATTGGAGAAATAGATAAGGTAAGACATTGAAGACTCTTTCACTGATTATTTATTGATTCCTAAAGTACTCTGTGGCAAGCATTATAATATCATATTTTATTTCATCTAAAGTCAACATGAACTGGCATTCACAACCCATTTTAGGGCTTAAAAAATTAGACAAAGGAAAGTTGCTTCAAAGGTTAAACAAAGTTATATGTTGTCTTATAAAAGTTATATAGGTTATATTTTTCAGATTACAAAGACAAACATTTTCTTTCTTTAGTGCTCAACGAAAACAGGAATGTGCATTAAGAGAGCAGATTTTGATTTCATGTTGACTTTAAATTAGTATGAATATCAATCATGAGCTCTGCTATGCTTTGACAGAATGAGTTTTAAATCTGGTCATGTGCGTCTGAATCATGGTTTTGTTTTAGAGACGAAAGGATACAGAGGCTGCTTTCAATGGGGATAACCTTGCCTGTATCACTGTGGACTTGCTTAAGACTGGGACACAAACCATGACTGACACCCTACGGTGGGCTTTACTTCTAATGATCAAATACCCCAAAGTCCAAAGTAAGTGAACTTAAAACAACTATTCTGTTAAATCACTATTTATATAATCACTATCACTAGATTTATAGTAATAAACTTACTTAATGAATAGTTAGCCCAAAATGAAAATTTGCTGAAAAGTTACCCTCAGGCCATCCAAGATGTAGATGAGTTTGTTTCTTCATCAGAGCAGATTTGGAGAAATTCAGCATTACATCACTTGTTTACTGATGGATCCTCCGCAGTGAATGGGTGCCGTCAGAATGAGAGTTCAAACAGCTGATGAAAACATCACAATAATCCACACGACTCCAGTCCATCAATTAACATCTTGTGAAGCGAAAAACTGCATGTTTGTAAAAAACAAATGCATCATTGAGATATTTTTAATTTTAAGTCTATGAGTCCATAATCCATAATAATGGTTCCTCTAGTGAAAAAGTCCATCCCCTGTTGTCCTCTCACATCAAAATTCACCAACATATTCGTTTAGAACTGTTTTGGACTGTTTTCGCTTGTTAACGATGATCTGTGCATATTTCTCTCCTGGGTCAGATGAGATGACATTTTCACTAAAGTAAGCACTATGGATAGAGGACTCATAGGCAACATTTTAAAATGTCTGAATGATTTAGTTTCTTACAAACATGCAGCTTTTGGCTTCACACAACGTTAACTGATGGACTGAAGTGGTGTGGTTTACTTGTGGATTACGGTGATGTTTTTATCAGCTGTTTGGACTCTCATTCTGACGGCACCCATTCACTGCATAGGATCCATTGATGAGCAAGTGATGTAATGCTGAATTTCTCCAAATCTGTTCTGATGAAGAAAAATCAAACTCATCTTCATCTTGGATGGCCTGAGGATGAGTAAATTTTGTAAACTGGCAGTATGATTGTCATTTTTCACAGAGAAAGTTCAAAATGAGATTGACTGTGTAATTGGGAAGTGGCGGCAGCCATGTTTGGTAGACCGATCCAGTATGCCTTACACAGACGCAGTTCTGCATGAAACTCAGAGAGTGAGCAACATCTTCCCTCTGACTGCGCCCCGTCTGACAAGTCGAGACTCAGTACTGGCTGGATACTTCATTCCTAAAGTACTTCTGCTCTAGTGGTGTACTGTTGTTGTACTCTGATGAAATTTGTCATGGTAGCACTTCTTGGATTGTTTTCTCCTTTGGGTTAATTGCTTTTGCTTGTATTTATTTGCTTTGGGTAATTTGTAAATTGCATTGGGTATGTACAGTATTGCAAACTTGAACAAGGTTTGTAAGGAAAACTGTTTAAATGTTTTTAATGAGCCTGAGAAATATATCATTATTGGTAATAAGTGGATCAAAACCCTGATATAGATTAATACCCCCTTATGAAAAAGAAGTGCACTTAATTGTATTGAATGTGCACTTGTAGTTTTAGTCAAACCTTAAAAGTACATTTCAAAGAACTGCACTTGCAGATCATATAATATTAATTAAATAATAGGCCAATTAAGTGTACTTAAGAGAAACACTTTCATGATTGTTTCTTAACACACTTAAGTACACATAAAAAGTTTCAAATTAAAAGTTTTACTTTAAAGTACATTTTAAATCATTATGTTTTTTTGTAATTAATATATGTTAAATGTACTGATTTGCAACTTCACTTTTACAAATATGCAATTACAAATATATTTAAATATATGACATACACAATGAAATAGAAATGACATCAAAATATATTTTAGTTCACCATACATGCTTGTTAGTGTATTCAGCAGTACACTATAACCATATTTCAAAGACAATAATAGTAATTATGAAGTTACAAATAAAGATACTTATGTCCAATTAGGTCAAAAAACACTATTAATTGCATTTAATATACATTTAAACTATAATACATTTTCATCAATTGTAAATAACATGCATTTAAGTGTCTGAAAACATCACATTCAGTTCAAACTTAAGTATATTCTTTTAAAGTATATTATTTCCGTAATAAGTACTCATTGTAAAAGTATGCTAATGTATACTTTTTTCACGAAGGGACTTCATTCATAGATATGGACCTTTGCCCTTGTGCTGATCAAAATACAGACACTGCAAACTCTGACATTGTATTATATATGTGACTGTAATTATATGAGTATTTTGTTTATTTTTTTTTGTTTCCTTTCACACAAGGGCACACTGGTCATCTGTAATCTCTCCTCTGTGCTGAAGGATTCATCACAATGGGAAAAACCAGATCAGTTTTATCCCGAACACTTCCTAGATGAGCAAAGGAATTTTAGGAAACGGGAAGCATTTTATCCATTTTCGGCAGGTAGACTTTCACTGTATTTCACTCACACTTACAAATGATATTTTAATGTAAAATGACGTGTGTCCTGCCTTTGCACCAGGAAAAAGATCATGTCTGGGTGAGCAGCTGGCACGAAATACACTCTTCCTGTTCTTCACTTCCCTCTTCCAAAGGTTCTCATTCTCAGCTCCTGAAGGACTAGAACCTTGCTTTAAGGACCAGGAACAGGCCAAGATGTCCCGTGAACCCTCCCAGATCTGTGTGTCATTACGTAGATAGAAACTAGAGAAATCACATCTGGACTGATACTAACTGAGTTCTGTTAACAGATGGATGTTATGTTAATACATGCAGTAAAATGTGGTTAACATGCAGTACAGTGTTTCAATGAAATAATAATAGATGAAAAATAATAATCTTTGCGTATAAATCTCTATCTCTGTCTCGTATATATCTGTTTGATTATGTTCAATATGAATAGATTTATTTGATGACAGTAGTGATGAAGGCTTGTAAATTTCTATATTAAATGACAATGTTGTATATCCAAGGACACATGCAGCATGGTTTCTAACAAGATTTCTGTTGTGAAAAGCACTTTAAACATTTAAGTGAAAAGGGGAAAAATACCCTGTTGACTTACACAGTAGATATTTTCCTGTATTTCAGTGATACTGTACAATTGCTTTTACAATTTTTGAAGAGGATTCCTTGTAAAGGGAACATCATTTTAGATCAGTTTTGAAACTCTGGGACGTAATAGGTGAGCTCAGCATCATAAACATCTGACAAGGTACATTATCACCACCAGATGATAGTAGAGGAGCTCATGAGACCACAAAAATTCTTAAGACCCCCTCTTTCTCTCTCTATTTACTTTTTAGCAACAGTAAGTTTCTTCCAAAAATACAGATTCGTTGTGTTGTTAAAAGGCCAGAGTCATTGCAGTCGCTCTCGTGACAGCACAGTTTACTGAAGCAAGAAGATTTCTGCCCAAAGTGGACACAATCATGCTTTGTCGTGAAATCCGAGGTTTTGCTGGAGAAATATTCTATAGAAATATAGTTGAGCTGAGATTCATGTATGAGCGAGCGAGCTGCGTCTGAACTTTGGCAGCGGGTCATTCGTTAGTTTCCTATTGCACGAGCTTTCCACATGCATAAAACACATATTTCACCTTGGACTAACTGAAGAAGAGTTTTTAGTTTTTATTATTGGTATATTTTACGAGGTAAATGAATGTGCAATGCCGTTTGTGGAGTTCGTAGCAGGATGGATTTCAGGTAATTCTTAACTTTAGCTTGGGAACAAAAGAAACTAACTTAACCATTACCTTGACAGGTTGAAATAACAGGTGAAAACATGACTGAATCAGCTTGGTTCATTAACTGAGAAGTTATAAACATCAGGCTAGTACCATGACATCCCTCATACTTTGAAGAAACGTGAAAAATACCATAGTATATAGCCTATATATCAGTGTATCACTGGTAGCCTATGTAAAAGTATTCGCAAGACAGGTGAATAGGAAAAACATTTCCACAGTTGATAAATCACAGTACATTAAGACAATTTGTATTGCAAGTTGTCTGAAATGTTATTTTTAAATATGAATATGTGGCATAACCTAATTAAATATGCCCAAATTTTCATACATTTCCGAAAGAAAAAATCTGGCCATTGGATAAAGCCAGGTTCAGCTTTATTAATTCATTTTGATGAGAAATAAATAAATATAAAAATCACCATGTTTGTTGAACTTTCACCAATTCATCCCTCTGTAAAAACCTTCAGAATATAGATCACTTATAACTGTTAAGTTTGGTGTATGCAAGTGCTGCTGAATTTCTGGGTGAAAAAAGCCTTTTAAAATATGTATTGTAAAATATTACAGAGACAAATAGATAAAGTGTAATAAAATAATCACTTAAATGTGTATTTTAGTTTAAAAGAAAACAAGATATGGAAATGGATCCCAAAATTTCAAAACTGACCAGTGCATGAAAAAACAATGGTTTCACCTGTAGTATATCGCCTTACAACTAATATGATTTCTTCACAAATCATACAACTGCAGTACTCTTTGTACATGGTTATAAGAAATATAGTCATTACTTTGTTACTCTATTATAAATGATTCATAGTTTCAGACTGCAAACTGTTCAATGATTCACAAAGGGTTAATCATATGTGGTGTCAGGTGCTGTTGGTTTAGTTGTTGGACACCCTTTGGACACAGTAAAGGTGAGTTTCTTTGATAATAGATTAGAAGTTTGTGTGATTTGCTGGTTTTCAGTCACTGATGCTACTAATGCAGTTGATGCCTTTGTTTTGGTCATAGGTGCGCTTGCAGACCCAGTCTGTTTATAAAGGGATTTTTGATTGTGTGGGCAAAACATACACACATGAAGGAGTAAGTTAGCAAAAACTACATTGTACATATATACATATACACAGTTGTGCTCAAAATTATTCATACTCTTTGTAAATATAATCAAAGAAGGCTGTGAAATCTCATTTTGAAATCAATGTTTTTCTCGAACACACAATGGCCACAATTAATCATACCCTTTTATTCAATACTTTTTGCAACCTCCTTTTGCCAAGATAACAGCTCTGAGTCTTCACCTCTAATGCCTGATAAGTTGGCCATGGCAGAAGCATGGTTTTGTGCTTCAGATCATTGTCCTATTGGAAGATCCAACATTCGTCCATTACACGGTTTGTAGCAGAGGCAGTCAGATTTAGATTTTTTTTTTGTCTGTTGGTATTTGATAGAATCCAGAACGCCATGTATCTGAACAAGATGTCCAGGATCTCTGGCAGAGAATGATACAGCAGTAAATTTAGTTGTACACATGGGGTACTTTTTTTATCCCTGTGTGCACCAAACCCATCTTGAGAGTTGGTTGCTAGAAAGCTTTTTTTTTTTTTTTTTTACATCTGACCATAAAACCCAGTCCTGTTTCTTCCAGTAGTGTCTAGCAAATGAATATGCTGGAGTTTGTTTTTGAATGACCCTGAGACTCAACTATTTTCTGCAGTTCTCCAGCTGTGATCCTTGGAGAGTCTTTGGTCACTCAAACTATCCTCCTCGCCTTGCTTTATGACAAAATAAACCATGGTTTTAATCATTGTGATGGATGATTAAGGAAATTTGGCCTTTGTGTTCCCTCATATTTATATTCCTCTGAAATAGTAATTCATGGCTGGATAATTTCATGTTCCTAGTTACCTTGGTATGCCAAAAAAATGCAAATATGAATGGGAATATACTTTAGAGATATTTTACTCAAGAATATATAGGGGTACCAATAATTGTGGCCATTATGAAGAAAAATATTTATTTCGTAATGTGATTTTCCACTTTCATTTTTTTCCACTTCAGTTAAAGGTTAGATTTTTGGGGGAAATTTTGAAGTAAAGTTCAAATAGAAAAACAAAGCAGATTCATTTTCACAACCTTCTTTGATGATATTTAAATTATTCAGATTGATGATGTGAAGACATGATAATGATTTACAAATGTAAGCTTCTCTGAAGAGTTTTTTTTTTTTTTTTAAAAATTGCATCTATAACAGTTTAGAGGCAAATTAAATGTTATAATGCCAATATAAAATGTAATATTTTTGAGTTAAAGGGAAATTTTGCAATACAGATTTGTCATAATTATTCAATGCTACTGTTATTAAGTCACTTATTTATATGGTATATTACAAAATCATGTTAAAACAATTGAGCCATTGGAAACTATAACAAAACTGAATTAGCTTGAGCCATTACACATACATAAGTTTAGCTCATGTATGTTCCTAGAGACACAGCTGGAAGTCATAAATTTAAAATGTGTTTTTACGAGAAAACCTTTAAGGGCCTTGAACAATAGGCACAATATGATCAAGGGGAATAAAATGTTTAATCAGAGCAACTGAAAAAAGAAACCTTAAAAGTTGTGGCAATGTTGGGGAATCCAGGTGACCAAGGTCTCTGCCTTTGATTTTTTTTTTCCTCAGTTCCGTGGATTTTTTAAAGGCATGTCATTTCTTGTCGTCTCTGTTGCCATTAGCAATGCTGTGGCCTTTGGTTCATACAGTAATGCGCTGGATTACCTTACGCAGTCAAGACACAACAACTCTGACCAAAACAAGCGGTCATCACTCACTCCTGTGTTCATGGCTGGGTGTTTTTCAGGTTTGGCACAGGCAAAGTCCAAAAGAATCTAAAGCAACACATTGCATGTCACTAATTTGCACTGATTTGATCCTCTCTCACAGTTGTTTGTTACAGCTCCGATAGACCTGGTTAAAGTGCGTCTGCAGAACCAGACGAAGTCAGGTGGGAATAAGTACAGAGGCCCCATACACTGTATTGCTGTGATCTTAAGAGAGGATGGGGTGAAAGGCCTTTTCAGAGGAATTTGGGCTCTTGCCCTGTGTGACGTGCCTTGTTTTGGACTTTACTTCCTGCTGTACGAGCTGACCTGCAGGATGTTGACTGAGAAAGTGAAGCAACCAGGTAATTGTGCAGAAATAAATAACTATGTTAGTATATTGTATTTGTAAGTTAATATTTATGGCTGTATATTATATACATTATTATATGGTATATGTATTAGTATATTAAATTTGTAAGTTTATATTTGTGGTATAATGATTTATGAAATATTATAAAATATTTGGTAACACTTTACTATAATGTACCATTAGGTAACGTTAATAATAACTTATATTAACGGACAATGATAAAAACATGCGTTACAGTAATATTCTTAACGTTAGTTAATAATATGTCAGCTCAGGTCCACTAAATAATACTAAACTTTTGATTTCTAATAATGTATTGTAATGATAAAACTAACATGAACTAAGATTAATAAATACATTTAAATTTAAAATAGATTTTATTTATATTTATGGAATATTAGTTATACCTATAATAGAGTAGCTTTTATGTATTATTGTAATATACAGTGGGTACGGAAAGTATTCAGACCCCCTTAAATTTTTCACTCATTGCAGCCATTTGCTAAAATCATTTAAGTTCATTTTTTTTCCTCATTAATGTACACACAGCACCCCATATTGACAGAAAAACACAGAATTGACATTTTTGCAGATTTATTAAAAAAGAAAAACTGAAATATCACATGGTCCTAAGTATTCAGACCCTTTGCTCAGTATTTAGTAAAAGCACCCTTTTGATCTAATACAGCCATGAGTCTTTTTGGGAAAGATGCAACAAGTTTTTCACACCTGGATTTGGGGATCCTCTGCCATTCCTCCTTGCAGATCCTCTCCAGTTCTGTCAGGCTGGATGGTAAACGTTGGTGGACAGCCATTTTTAGGTCTCTCCAGAGATGCTCAATTGGGTTTAAGTCAGGGCTCTGGCTGGGCCATTCAAGAACAGTCACGGACTTGTTGTGAAGCCACTCCTTCGTTATTTTAGCTGTGTGTTTAGGGTCATTGTCTTGTTGGAAGGTAAACCTTCGGCCCAGTCTGAGGTCCTGAGCACTCTGGAGAAGGTTTTCGTCCAGTATATCCCTGTACTTGGCCGCATTCATCTTTCCCTCGATTGCAACCAGTCGTCCTGTCCCTGCAGCTGAAAAACACGCCCACAGCATGATGCTGCCACCACCATGCTTCACTGTTGGGACTGTATTGGACAGGTGATGAGCAGTGCCTGGTTTTCTCCACACATACCGCTTAGAATTAAGGCCAAAAAGTTCTATCTTGGTCTCATCAGACCAGAGAATCTTATTTCTCACCATCTTGGAGTCCTTCATGCGGCCTTTCATGTGTCTTGCACTGAGAGGCTTCCGTTGGGCCACTCTGCCATAAAGCCCCGACTGGTGGAGGGCTGCAGTGATTGTTGACTTTCTACAACTTTCTCCCATCTCCCGACTGCATCTCTGGAGCTCAGCCACAGTGATCTTTGGGTTCTTCTTTACCTCTCTCACCAAGGCTCTTCTCCCCCGATAGCTCAGTTTGGCCGGACGGCCAGCTATAGGAAGGGTTCTGGTCGTCCCAAACGTCATCCATTTAAGGATTATGGAGGCCACCGTGCTCTTAGGAACCTTAAGTGCAACAGAAATTTTTTTGTAACCTTGGCCAGATCTGTGCCTTGCCACAATTCTGTCTCTGAGCTCTTCAGGTAGTTCCTTCGACCTCATGATTCTCATTTGCTCTGACATGCACTGTGAGCTGTAAGGTCTTATATAGACAGGTGTGTGGCTTTCCTAATCAAGTCCAATCAGTATAATTAAACACAGCTGGACTCAAATGAAGGTGTAGAACCATCTCAAGGATGATCAGAAGAAATGGACAGCACCTGAGTTAAATATATGAGTGTCACAGCAAAGGGTCTGAATACTTAGGACCATGTGATATTTCAGTTTTTCTTTTTTAATAAATCTGCAAAAATGTCAACAATTCTGTGTTTTTCTGTCAATATGGGGTGCTGTGTGTACATTAATGAGGAAAAAAATTAACTTGAATGATTTTAGCAAATGGCTGCAATATAACAGAGTGAAAAATTTAAGGGGGTCTGAATACTTTCCGTACCCACTGTATATATATTCATAAACTTGTGTTCATGGCTGTATGTTGTATGTATTATTATATGGTATATGAATATTATATTCACAAGTTTATATTTATGGTATATTAATTAATGAAACTAAATATATAAAATATTTTAAAATGACAAAATTCCTATAAAATATGAATTTATAATTATGGTATATTCATAGAAATATAATAAAGTATTATATGTTATATGTTTTTATGTTACTATTTTTATTAATTATATAGCGTATTATATATTAGTATATTTGTAAGTTTATAGTTATGGCTGTATATTATGTATATTATTATATAATATATGTATATTATAATATGTATATTAGTATATTGTATTCATAAGTTTATATTTATGGTATAGAAACTGATGAAATATAAGTATTTTCTATATATAGATATAAAATTCATATGATTTGTTATAGAATAATAATTTATGCTATATATATATATATATATATACATATATACATATATATATATATATATATATATATATATATATATATATATATATATATATATATATATTATATACAGTATCTCACAAAAGTGAGTACACCCCTCAGATTTCAGCAACAATTTTAGTATGTCTTCTCAAGGGACAATACTGCACAAATGAAACTGGGATATATATTAGAGTAGTCAATGTGCAGCTTGTATAGAAGTACAAATTTACTGTCTTCTAAAAATAACTCAGGGTGTAGCCATTATTGTCCAAATAACTGGCAACAAAAGTGAGTACATCCTAAGTGAACATGTCAAAACTGTGTCCAAAGTGTCAACGTTTTGTGTGAGCACCACTGTTATCTAGCATTGCCTTAATCCTCCTGGGCATGGACTTGACCAGAGCTGCACAGGTTGTTGCTGGCATCCTCTTCTACTCCTCCATAATGACATCACGGAGCTGCTGGATGTTAGACACCTGGTGCTTCTCCACCTTCCGCTTGAGGATGCCCCACATGTGCTCAATAGGGTTCAGGTTTGGAGACATACTTGGCCACTCCATCACCTTCACCTTCACCTTCACCTTCAGCTTCATCATCACATCTTGGCGGTGTGTTTGGGGTCGTTATTATGTTGGAAACCTGCTGTTCAGCCCAGTTTCTGAAGGGAGGGCATCACGTTCTGCTTCAGAATGTCACAGTACATGTTGGAATCCATGTTTCCCTCAATGAACCGCAGCTCCCCAGTACCAGCAGCACTCATGCAGCCCCAAACCATGATGCTACCACCATCATGCATGACTGTAGGCAAGACACAATTTTCTTGGTACTCCTCACCAGGCCGTCACCACACATGCTGGACACCATCTGAGCCAAACAAGTTTATCTTAGTCTCATCAGACCACAGGACATGGTTCCAGTAATTCATGCTCTTGGACAGGTTGTCTTCAGCAAACTGTTTGAAGGCTTTCTTGTGAGCCAGCTTCAGAGGAGGCTTCCTTCTGGGACGACAGCCATCCAAACCAACTTGTTGCAGTGTGCAGCGTATGGTCTGAGCAATGACAAGCTGACCTTTCACTTCCGCGACCTCTAAAGCAATGCTGGCAGCACTCATGCATATGTTTTTTGAAGTCATCTTCTGCACCTGACGCACACCACGAGGACTCAACTTCTTTGATCTACCCTTGCGAGGCCTGATCCAAGTGGGACCCGTCTTGGAAAACCTCTGTACGACACTGGCCACTGTACTGTAACTCAGTTTCAGGGTGTTACTGATCTTCTTATAGCCTAGGCCATCTTTGTGGAGAGCAACAATTCTAATTCTCAAATCCTCAGAGAGTTCTTTGCCATGAGGTGCCATGTTGAACATCTAGTGGTCATTATGAGAGAATTGTACTCAAAGCACCAAATTTTAACTGCTCTAATACAAGATACACAAATTTGTATAGTCCTGTCAAGCAGACAAAAACATGAACATGATGAATAGGACATGTGGCGAAGTATAGCTGTTATCACTTAGGGTGTACTCACTTTTGTTGCCAGCTTTTTTTAATGGCCGTACGTTGAGTTATTTTCAGAGGACAGTAAATCTTTACTGCTATACAAGTTGCACATTGACTACTCTAAAATATATCCAAGTTTCATTTCTATAGTATTGTCCCTTGAGAAGATATACTAAAATGGTTGCTGAAATGTGAGGGGTGTACTCACTTTTGTGAGATACTGTATACATATAATAGAGTATATTAGATTTGTATTTTATTATAATATAAATTAGTATAGCACAGTATTGTAAGTTTGTATTTATGGCTGTGTATTTTACAGCCAACCTAATATTTTGTAATAGTGTTCAGTTTTAAATTGTATAAATGACTGCATCTCATCATTCATTAGGACTGATTAATTAGCAAAGTTACTAAATAGTTTGCAAAATACATGTTCAGGAGCCCCATACATTTTCAATAATAATAATAATAAGAAGATGTGGTCTTCAGGAAACACTGCTGTGCTGGTGGCCGGTGGTGTTGCTGGCATGGTCACATGGGCCTGCGCCACCCCCATGGATGTGGTGAAGGCTCGACTGCATATGTGTGGCGGCGGCGGTCACATGTACAGCGGTGTGCTGAACTGCATTACTGTGAGTGTGCGTGAGGAGGGCATGCGGGTCTTCTTCAAAGGCCTTCTTCTGAACAGCGTGAGAGCGTTCCCTGTGAACGCCGTGACCTTTCTCAGCTTTGAGATGCTGCTGAGAGCCATGAGCGACTCTTCTCAGGACTGAGGGACGGCTGCAGGATGACGGATTTTTGTAGGCTAAAACCCAGAAACGAGTTCGCAAATTAGCATTTCCATCAGTTCCATCATTCTGAAGACAGTGGGTTTTCTGAATGGAGCTTTTATAATTAGGCTTCAAAATTCCTTAAAGTTTATTTTTGACCATCAAAATGTGTAAGACTTTTGTTGGTCACAGATCTAACAGTATTTTCTGCAGTAATCCAAAAGACAATGGAAAAATCCTACTGGGTTTTTGCTGAAGAAAATATATATACAGGTGCATCTCAATAAATTAGAATGTCGTTGAAAAGTTCATTTCAGTAATTCAACTCAAATTGTGAAACTCGTGTATTAAATAAATTCAGTGCACACAGACTGAAGTAGTTTAAGTTTTTGGTTCTTTTAATTGTGATGATTTTGGCTCACATTTAACAAAAACCCACCAATTCACTATCTCATCAAATTAGAATATGGTTACATGCTAATCAGCTCAAAACACCTGCAAAGGTTTCCTGAGCCTTCAAAATGGTCTCTGTTTGGTTCACTAGGCTACACAATCATGGGGAAGACTGCTGATCTGACAGTTGTCCAGAAGACAATCATTGACACCCTTCACAAGGAGGGTAAGCCACAAACATTCATTGCCAAAGAAGCTGGCTGTTCACAGAGTGCTGTATCCAAGCATGTTAACAAAGTTAAGTGGAAGGAAAAAGTGTGGAGGAAAAAGTGTGGAAGAAAAAGATGCACAACCAACCGAGAGAACCGCAGCCTTATACACAAGATACACAAATTTGTATAGTCCTGTCAAGCAGACAAAAACATGTACATGATGAATAGGACATGTGGCTTTGCATGGTTAAACGACGTATAGCTGTTATCACTTAGGGTGTACTCACTTTTGTTGCCAGCTATTTTGACAATAATCGCTGTGTTGAGTTATTTTCAGAGGACAGTAAATCTACACTGCTATACATGTTGCACATTGACTACTCTAAAATATATCCAAATTTAATTTTTATAGTATTGTCCCTTGAGAAGATATAATAAAATAGTTGCTGAAATGTGAGGGGTGTACTCACTTTTGTGAGATACTGTGTGTATATATATATATGCAACATTGTGAAATAAGTTTACAATTTAAAATAAACTTACATATTGTATATGCTGTGAAAGCTGAATTTTCAGCATCCTTACTCCAGTCTTCAGTGTCACATGATCCTTCAGAAATCATTTGAATATGCTGATTTGCTGCTCAAGAAACATTTCTGATTATTATCAGTGTTGGAAACAGTTGTGCTGCTTCATATTTTTGTGGAACAAATAAGTTTGGGGTGAGAAATTAATACTTATTAAGCAAGGTTGCATTAAATTGATAAAAAAAGAAAAAAAAAAACAGTAAAGACATTTAGAATGTTAAAAAATCATATCAGAATGATTTCTAAAGGATCATGTGACATTGACTTATTAGAAAAGTAGTCCTTAAGATTAGAAAAGTAGTCCTTAATTTTTGCTTTGAAGAGTTAATGTGTTCCAGTGTTTCAACACAAATACAAACTGCACACGTCTGCTTTTATAGTCCATGAATACTGTAGACATATTCTTATGATTGTCTGTTTTTACAAAGAAAAGTATTTACAACTTATTAAAATATAAATAAAACTTAATGAAGTACCTGCCTGGTTATTGCTACTGAGTTACTGCAGGAGCTGGTTTCAACCACAGGAAGATAACGCTGTCATTCTGTTTCTTATTAGTATTACTATTATACTTTTATTATATTTTAGTTTTTGTGTTAAAAACACTAATTATATATACTATATTTGTATGGAAAGCCACTGACATGTTGACACTAGCTTTTAAAATCTGTCAACCTGTAAAAATGTTGTTGTTGAACAGTTATCTTTGGAAAATATGAGGTGTTTGCCTGATGTTTGCAAAGACAAGAAAAATGTCATAAACTGAAATAAAACACCAAACATCAGTTGAGCCACTTTTATTTCATCTAGTCTTTCCTGCCTATGCCAGAGACATTTACTGCAATGACGCTTTTCGACTTGGCAATCCTGTTTTTGTGTCCTTCATTTTTCTTACTGTTTTTCATAAATTCACACCAGTCTGAATCCTTCAAAAGCAATCCACATGCCTGCTCAATGTTGAACAAACTTGGGCAATTTAATCAGAGCTTCAAGGTTGCTCTTTTTTAAGAGTTGTTTAATTGTCTTAGGGTTTCTGTGCTGCTCAAACCCATCAGTCTCGTCGTTTCTACCTTATTATTCTCTTGCAATTTTAAAAACAAAACCTTACACTTCATTGATGGTTTCCGTGCTCTAGTAAACAAAGGTATACATAACACACATATTAATACATTTTGAAATTTTACCAACTAAAAAGTTGGTCATTTATTTTTCATTGGTCATTTAGTTTTTGGAAATAGTTCCTTATAGTCCATATAAAAGGGTCTATAAAAAAAATGTCACATCTCCTATCTAAATGAGAATTTGGTTTTAAATGTGCTAAGCTGCCATTAAAACAATGGTCCTAAAGTACATTTGAAGAGTTCAGATGCAAAAGCCTCTAAGTGGCATTTAGAATTTTCTTCTAAAATTAGCATTTTTCTCAGGCTTCTATGTTTACATTCAGTTATTTCACTGTAATGGCAATGAAAAGAACCTATTCACTGCCATTAAAGTGAAATTACTGAACCTACACATAGGAGCCTGATAAAAATGCTCATTTTAGAAGAAAATTTCAAACGGCACTTAGAGGCTTTTGCATCTGAACTCTTCATTTATTAATATGTAATAAAACATTACTTATTTCTTTAGATTTTGGATTGAAATACTGGTTTCATAGGATTCACCCATCAGGACGTGTTATTCTTGAATGTCAAAATATTAAATATTTTCATAATTTTAATATATGCACGCTTTTTCATTTCTGGATGTTAACATTTATTTTTAATGCCAAAACACTTGAGACAAAAAAGAAAAAAAAATTCTAAGTCTATAAATCAACATTTTCTATATTTTTTGTTTTAACTTTCAACCAATTATTAAATTGCTACTTTTAATGTCAAATGTTTAAATGAGACATTTCAGCCTGTCATGTGAAATCACACAACAGTTTAATAACATCAAACACCTCTCTTAATATGCTGGTCCTGTACTTCACTGATGGCTTCCTAAAATTTGTTTGCATTCATATTTATCTGAACAACACATACAAATATGGTCTTAAAAACATCTGATTTCTCAATTCTTCTATGCATGTTCCCATTCTGTTTGGTTTCTCATTTTGTAATGTTTGTGTCTGGTCAGGTGATTTTAAGTGCTGATCTTTTCTCTGTTGTTTGCATGTCATCCTTGTGTTACCGCAAGACTACGGTCCAGTCTGCCGCTGCGTTGACCCCTGGTTTACGTAGAGTCAAAACTGCAAGTGTAGAGTCAAACTCGAACTCTAAAGCCGACTCTATACCATCTGAAAAAGAGACAAACAAAAATTAACTCCATATGTTGTGCAAAATCAATGGTTCTCAATGGGTCTTACTTCAGGACCCAAATTTACTTTGGAATACAATAAAAACTCAACAAATTGTCTAAATGTTTATTGCACAACAGTGGAGGGGGAAAAAAAACTGAAATGTATTTTTATTACCATGAGTTGCATGAACCAAACAACATTTGTAAATGTAAGTACAACTGTAAAATATGGACAGCATTTTCTCCCTTATTTAGTAGCCTATTATTCTTTTATTATTTTATCTGTTGCTTATCAGATTGTTTAATAAGAGCCTGCATGATAGAAGCTTGTGGGAATGCCAAAGCAGATTGCAGATGCTTTTACCCACATAAACTTAAGGTAAAACATGAGCAATTTATCATACACAAGCCAACAATATTAGCTTTAACCACTGTAATATAACAGTGAGACTTACCTGCATTTTTCAATGTGGCAGAGGATGGTTGACTTCCTCCAATGATGACAATCTTTTCTATCCAAGAGGCAGTGGAAAACTGGGAGTCTGGGGCCAGATTTCTGAGGAAACAACAACAACAACAAAAAAAAAAAAAAACGAGAGAGATGAGAGACCAAATGATAAGAAACAGCATGGCAATGCTGTTTGTAATCTAAATGTTTAACACCAAGAACAGCTGCAAAGAAAAAGAGAGCAGACTGACCTGGAAGACAGCGATTTGGCGGAGAAAGACAGATGTCTGTGGACAAACTGCTTTGCTTCTTCATAGTTGAAGGTATGGAAGTCATCGATGTACAGCTCTCCTTCAGCAGAGCCCTGAAGCACAAAACAGCAGTGAATGTGAAGCTCTTACTATACACAGATGAAAACAATATCCATGTACAGTGTCAAACATAAAAAGTCGATTTCTGTTTGGATTTCACTGCTGAATGTGTGTATAGGAGTACAAATTTGCTAAGGGGAGCAACAGTTTTAAAAAGTGATTTTTCACTATTATTTACAACAGCGTCTGAATTTTCATGGGTTTAAATAGATTTTTTAGATTTTAGATTTTTTTCATGAGAGACAATAAAAACAACTTTGTGCATCCAAAGTTAAGCATTTGTGACAGGTGAATGTAACATTTTTCACAAGCCAAAGCTGTCAGTTTGAGTAACATGCAATGCATTTAAGCCATAAAATAAAGCCACAAACCCCACTTCAAACGTCTCCAGCACATTTTATAATTACCCAAAAATCAAACATTTTCACCCCTTATGCACGTTATCATGTCCGTCAAAGACTTTCTGACTGTCAGAATATAACTAAAAACATCAACATAACACACTCATGGGCAATCACTTCACTGAATACTTGCCAGCTAAGAAATAATTATTACCAATCCATCGGTTTCCAAATTCACATCATTTGAACATCGCATCATCGATGTCCATCAAAATATAACATGCACAATACATGGTAGCATTTACCTAGAAAACCCACACTACCGGATGTTTTGACTACATCATTGCTTTCCGAGTAGAAAATGGCAGACTGAGCGTCTTCAACATGCTTTCTGTCAAAGATGATAATGTGCATAATACATAACACACGAGTGTATTTGTTCTTCACTCACTGAAATTGAATCGGAATTATCAGGGAATTGAGTGAAATACTTCACACTGCATGATAAAGAGAATAAATGCCAGTCAAGTTGAAAAACTTCACTGGGTTAGTGAACATCGTTCAACAAGTGTTGGTTTTGACAGGCATTTTTAAATGCACAAACTACGCATTCTGATTACAATATTTTCAGTAAATTTTGGAATGTATCTTGAAGGGTTACTCCACCCCAAAATGAAAATTTTGTCATTAATCACTTACCCCCATGTCGTTCCAAACCCGTAAAAGCTTCGTTCATCTTCGGAACACAAATTAAGATATTTTTGATGCATTCTGAGAGCTCTCTGACCCTCCCATAGACAGCGATGTAATTAACACGATCAACATCCAGAAACGTAGCAAGGAGATCGGTAAAATAATCCATGTGACATCAGGGGTTCAACCGTTCTACGAGAATACTTTTTGTACGCAAAGAAAAAAAAAAACTTTATTAAACAATTCGTCATTTTGGAGAGTATCCACTGAACGCTAACGGCGTACATTGTTCTGTGTTAGCTGCACCACACGGATATGTTTCCTACGTCGCTTACGCTTTGATTTGAATGAAAACAGTGTATCCGTGTGGTACGGCTGACACAAAACAGCATACGCTTTTTGTGTGCAGTGGATATTCTCCAAAATGGCGCTACGGCGACGCGGAGGAGACAAATTGTTGAATAAAGTCGTTATTTTTTTTCTTTGCGTACAAAAAGTATTCTTGTAGCTTCGTAAAATTACAGTTGAACCCCTGATGTCACATGGATTATTTTACCGATCTCCTTGCTACGTTTCTGGATGTTGATCGTGTTAATTACATTGCTGTCTATGGGAGGGTCAGAGAGCTCTCAGAATGCATCAAAAATATCTTAATTTGTGTTTCGAAGATGAACGAAGCTTTTACGGGTTTGGAACGACATGGGGGTAAGTGATTAATGACAAAATTTTCATTTTGGGGTGGAGTAACCCTTTAAGGCCCTGTAATCATCCAATTTGTCTGTATGTATAACGCATAAGCATAGATTCTGGAACTTGACAGGTGATATTTATAAGCTGTAGTTTAAAAATGAACTTCTTAATTGTTTAAAATACTAAGTCAATTATCAAAGTTTGACAAAATGTTGAAATGTTAAGAAATTTTCATGATTTGTTACATTTAATTACCCCTTAGAAGATTTTGACTCCTATACATACAAGTATACACTGAATCACCTGAGAATTGAGAGCAACATAGAGAGTGTATGGGTCATTCTCCATACAGGACGAAGATCTCCTAACACGGTCTTTCCTGCAGATAATGGACCCTCCTCGCTGGAAAACTGGGATCTGGAACATGAGAAAGTATAGATACAACACATAGAAAGGTGGGATTTAGCTGTCTGATAAAGACTGAAACACAAAATATTGCTGCAATTACAGAAAACATTGAAATAAGTGTATAGGAAACCTTTGGAAAGTAAAAATCCATTTGACCTGTCATGGTAAGGTCTGAAAATCATCTGAGACAAATCTAAGTAACATTTAAAAAAAAATACATTTTGGTTCATGCAGTCTTTAAAAACAATTGTAAAAGTTAAAAAGTGAAAATGTCTGGACTCACAGAGCTCATAGTGACAGGAATGTAGAGGCTCTGATCCCCATTATGCTTCTGGAAAGTGTGAACATCGTACCAGACCTACAAGAGAAACCCAGAGGAAGTGTTTGAGACTTTAGAGAGACTTGGGAGAGATAAAAATCCATTCAGGCTGTGCCATTCAGTGCTGAAAAATACATTACCTCGCCTTTCCCAGGCAGATAGGCAGTAACACCAGTAGCGCCCTCATCAGTGACGGGATGCACCAGCAAATCCCTCCCTATGAAGAAAAATAAACCTGTGTTAGCCTTCTCTGCAACATTATTTGGGCTAATTATTATTTATATATAAAATCTCACCAATCAAGTACTCATCCTCAATTGAGAAAGTGGCAACATCATCAGGATACTCTACCCATAAAGGTCTGAAAAAGTGAGAGAATCAATTATACGAACCCCTAATTAACACTGTTTGAGAACTGCTATTTTCAAAATCTAATACCACATTTAATTAAAAAATTACATTAGTTCTCACAGAGTTAATTCACAAGAGTGCAGAATCGATCTGTTGAGCGCATGGACTAAACCAGGGGTGTCCAAAATCAGGCCTGGAGGGCCGGTGTCCTGCAGCGTTTAACTCCAACCCTAATTAAACACACCTGAAGCAGCTAATCAAGCTCTTACTAGGTATACTAGAAACCTCCATGCAGGTGTGTTGAGGCAAGTTGGAACTAAACTCTGCAGGACACCGGCCCTCCAGGACCGCGTTTGGACACCCCTGGACTAAACAAAACTGGCGTTTTCAGATAACTAATCTAAATGACTCTGCATTCATGTGCTTAACAGCAACATGAATGATTGATTATAATGCTTGATGCAAAAAAAAAAAAAAAAATCTGATGCAACATGAGCAGATCTGAATGTAATACCACAATCAACTCTTCATACATGTTCATATTTCGGTTTAATCACTAAAGCCATAACATGTTTAATTTCATAAACATTTTTTGCCCCTTTATATTGAATTTGGATGGCATTTTTTGTTCATTTTGATAGCATTTTCCCCCAAGCCCCCAATAATTCCAGACTCTTGATTGTCTTGGGCTGACTAACCTCATAACAGGCTGTCCGGTGCGGTGTGCGTTGTAGAAAAGCTGGTACCAGTATGGCAGGAGAGCATATCGCTGGCGTATCGCCTCACGGATGAGGGCGGTGTTCTCGGGTCCAAACAGCCAGGGTTCCCTGCGGGGTGTGTCTATGTGAGCATGTGCACGGAAAAACGGTTGGTACGCTCCCGCCTGGTACCATCTCACCAGAAGCTCAGTGCTGGGATGTTTAAAGAAACCACCAACATCAGCTGAGGAAGAGGAAGAAAAGGTACAGCATGAGATTGCAGTTTGCAGTTGCAGTTTTGTTCAACCATTGCAAGCACTGTACATCATTTCTCATTTGAATCAGTATATACTAAAGGTCAGCACCTCTCATTACTAGAGAAACCACCTACCTCCACAGAAAGAGATGCCCACTAAACCCAGACTTAAGCACATGGGGATGGAGATCTTCAGATGACCCCATTCAGCAGCGTTATCTCCCGTCCACACCGCACCTGAGCCACGGAGACAGGAATCTGTCACTAAATGCTCCGGTACAAACACACAAGGCTTGTGCGACGTGAATGTGCCTCTCACCATAACGCTGGGATCCAGCAAAAAATGCTCGGGTCAGAACGAAAGGTCTCTCCACTCCTCCTGAACGCTGAATCAGGCCGTCGGCAGTTGCCTTTTGCTGGTACACAAAAGAATAGTTGAGAAAGAAAGAATGAACCACTTTTCACTTTCTCGGCCCTTCAATTTTCTTCTTTGTATCACACAAGTCTTTAAATATTGTCTCCATTTTATCCATATAATTCTTTAGGAGACCAATTTATGTAGTCAAACCAAAATTAATTCAGACACCTTCAACATTTCTCACATTATCACAGTTTATTTGCTATAGTTTAGAAAATGGTAATAAAATATGACAAGAACTCAAGAGTTAAACTGTGTCAGAACAAATTCATCTTGTTAATGTCAGATAACTTTGATAGAAAGGTATGTAACAAAACACGGTCAGGTCAAAGTGTCAAATCAAATTTTTGGTCCCAAATTTTTATCAATTTTACTGGTAGTCCAGTGTATGAAGAATTTTTGGGTATAATGTCACAGTTTTTCTTACTTTATTTTGCAATCCTCACTTACATAAATGAACTATAGTGTCCTGCACCCACTAGTAAAAAAATATCAAAAATTATATCTGGTGACTGAATAATTTTTGGTTTGACTGTATATATTTAATTTGTCTGTAGCTGTTGGGAAAATATGTATACAGAATACAACACTGACAAGAGTCATCTATAATAAATATATATTTTAACCATAAAGTTGTACTGTGCTCCCAAAACAATGGCTTTTTTTACTCTCCAAGAAATATCAGGTCAGATTAACCTGTTACACTGATAGCGGGGCAAGTTGTCAAGTGACAACTTACCCTGTAATTCAATAATCATTGTTTGGAAAGTGTCCAACCTCAGTGAGTTTGCAAAAACAGGCTCTTATGCACTTTTTACATGAGCCTGGATGTAAACAAAAGAATAAAACACCTTTTTATGTCTATCTCACACTTTGATATCTTATCAAATATATACCTTAATTTGTAATTTTTTCCTGAGTGGGTGAATCTTTAATATTTTTTGAGAATGTGATACACACCATTACACACATAGACACATTACACTAGTGAGAATTTTACTAGTGTTACAACACTTAACATTAGCAAAATTAAACATACATATGCAATAGTAATTGTTGGATTGTCGTAATGATAATCATAAATAAATCCTTAAATTATTTAAATATACGCTTAATTTTGCTAATGTTAAATATTTTTACTTCTTTTAATTTTGGGGTTAAAATGTGGCCTGGACATGTGGGAATATGTGAGATTGAATGTTTTTTGGAATTAAGAACGTATGTGGCTATTAAAAAAACTGAATAAAAATAAATAAACTAATAAACAACAAACAAACAAACATATCACAAAAAATGTTTTCTCACCACATAAAGGCCATAAAGGTTGTGAACGTCTCTGTGCTCCCAAACACCATGAAGTGCATCTTTGTGCATGGTAACCTCAGGCCCATTAAATACAGATGGCTCGTTCATGTCATTCCAGATGTACTGATTCTCCATGGAACCCTGGACAAAGACACACAACATTTAATAAAAATACAATACTAAAATCATCAATGTCAACATTTTAATTTTGAAAAACAATCTAATAAAAAGCCAGTGGTAGCAGCTGTTCAGAAAGCCCTCACCTCATACTGGTCATAGGCAAACTTGCTGGCCCACCAGGCTCTCATCTCAGGGTTAGTGAAGTCTGGATAGCCCGAATTACCTTCAGCAGAGAAAACAATGCATTTCAGCGCTCTTAAGAGTTCATAACATTGATTTTAAGACAGCTAGATGAGTCGCTACACACCTGGCCAACACCAGCCTTCATAGTCTCCTCCATCTTTGTTTTTGACATAAAAGTTTTTGGAGCGAATCTCATTGTGAATCTTGTAGCCGCTGTCCACCCTGATGTGAGGATCTACAATGGCCACTAGCTGAGGAAACCAAAAAAAACAATGTCACAATAAATTTATCAAAGCCTTTTAATAGTAGTTGAAATGATTTCAGTTTGGATTGGGTGATACTCATTTTATTTTCACAATCAGTTTGCTAGCTACGTTTTATTAAACATATGGATGATTTGCGTACACTTTTCTTTGGAAAACTTAATGGTCAAATAAAGTGTAATTAGACTACTTGCATTATTTTTCCTTTCCTTGCAACTTCTGAGTATAACTATGGAAGCCTGTTTCCACCACTGAATAAAAAAAGGGTAATAAAAAAACAAAAGAAAAAAAAACAAAGGTAATTGCAACTTTTTATCTCACAATTCTGATTTGTTTTCCACACAATTGCAAGTTTACATCTCAAGTTTACATCATATAAACTTGCAATTCTGACTTTTTTTCTCTCAGAATTGTGAGAAACTCGCAATTGCGAGTTTTAAAGTCATAATTGTGAGATATAAACTCACAATTGCGAGACTTTTTTTACTTTTTTTCCTTCAAATTGCGAGTTTGTATCTTGCAATTCTGACTTTTTTTCTCAGAATTGTGAGATATAAGCTCGCAACTGTGAGTTATAAAGTTCAGTTCTGATAAGAAAAAAAGGCTGATATGTTCTGAGAATTGCAAGTTTATATTACACAATTCTGACTTCATTTCTCACAATTGCGAATTTATATCTCACAATTCTGAAAAAAAAAAGAAGTCAAAATTGCGAGTTTGTATCAGGCAATTCCGAGGAAAAAAAAGTCAGAATTGTGAGATAAAAAGTCGCAATTACCTTTTTTTTATTTTTTTTATTTAGTGGTGGAAACAGGCTTCCACGGTATAACAGCTTAAAGTTGGAGTGAAACAGAAGTTGCAACTGACTTTACAACCACATTTAGACATATTGTGAAGCCAGTTAAAAAAAAATGTAGGGTGGGACTTGATTTTATCCATTGATTGTTGACTGGAAATAAGATATAATTTCATTCCCACAAACACTCACTTTGCGTCTTTTGTCCATCAGGCCCTGCAGCATTTCTTTAGGTTGGGGAAACTTGCTGGGATCCCAGGTGAAGTAGCGCTTTCCATCTGCGTGTTCAATGTCCAGCCAAATGAAGTCATACGGTATGTCATACTCATCAAAGCCCTGATCGACAGTCTTTACATCTTCCTGATCATTATAGTTCCAGCGGCATTGATGATATGCCAGCGCAGTGAGAGGAGGAAACGACTGAGTGCCTAAGAAAGAAAGGGTTATGTTTAGGAGGAGGATAAATGTAACACTTTCAAACTACCTTATGAACAAAGAATAAAGGACATTATACCACTCATTATGATTGAAAATCTGCATAAGATTCATGGATTCCAGGGTCCATGTGAACCTAGTAAAATTTAATCTTATAAAAAGTCATATCTTAATATTTTTCGATTAAAACCATATTGTATCTGATCAATATTGTATCTGAGTGAATGAGCAAACATTTTATTACAACATTTATCTCTTTTTTGTTAATTAAAAAATAGAAATTCTTTGAAATTTAAAATTATACATTAACTACATTATGAAAGATAAAAATCTATTATGTTTTTAATTCTGAAATTTTGTTTGAATCCATTATGTGAAACTTATAAGTACATATAATTTGAAAATTACCAAAATTAATTCCACTGAAATCAAAAGATTTAATAAATTCCTCATGACTGATCAAAAACAGCCTGCATTTATGAAATCTACTTATTCATTTTCTAACAAAACAAATCATTCATTCCATTTTTCATGCTGCAACGGTTCATAAATAGGCATGTTTATTGATGTTTATCAACAAAATTCAGTTCCAAAAGTGTGTGAGAGATGGGATATTTAACAAAATATTTTTTGAGACAAATCTAACTCAAAGAGTCAAAAAGTAATCATCTGTATTTTGATAGCCTTTATTTGCAAAGTTTGGTTCCCATATTAAACACTATGCAATTATTAGATATTTTTATGTATCTCTTCCAGGTCAAAACTGAACCAAATGCATTATTTGGTGAAGGTAAAGTAATATTCCAGTAATATTATTTTCAACTTTAATACTATGTCATGATTGTTTTAGATGTCATGTTGTTTGATGTCATTTGTTTTTATGGGTCTCCTAACTGAAAAGCATGAATGTGATTTGAGATCTTAAGGCAGTCAGCAATATTATGTCAAAAATTTCATAAAAATGTCATACTGTTTTGAAAAATATGTGGGTGAGTAAATGATGACAGACTGGGTGAACTATACTTTTAAGTTGAAACCAACATGAAATGTCCTTTACAAAAATGTACCTCCAAAGTTTAGCATGAACACTGCATGTAGTGAAGTGTGTGGTGGCACTTCCTTTTCCTGTGTGTTTCTGTACCTGTAAGTGAGGCATACTGAGTGAAGACATCTGCAGGTTTTGGTCCCAGCATGATAAAGACATCAATAATACCACTCTCAGATACCCAGCGTACATCCGTCTGAGGAGCTTCACTAGAAACTTGTACAAAGTCCAGCATTTTTCCAAACATTGTCTGAAATATGGACACACATTTGAAGGAACTGTTATGAAACATTTGAAGAAATACACCGATACCAAAACTGATACACTTGATCAAACTAATGTTAACATCAGACAAAACTGCATGGCTCTCCGATATATTGTGCTCCCTTAATCTGAACATTAACCTTCTCATCCAAAAGCATTAGACAACTTACAAAAACAACTAAAGAAAGAGCAGGCTGCTCACTCTTACCTTTCCTGCTGTATTTGAGCTGATGTCCACCCATGTCTCTGCTGCATTGAGCCAGAAGATGCCCATGGTGCGGTCAGTGTTATGAGATATGAGAACAGGAACTGCCCCATAAAGGGCCATTGGGTTGTGTAGCTCATACTGAAAAACATCCAAGTTGTACAGCCGATACGGGTCTGATCCACTATGAAAAACAACACAACAATGGTTCAATGGAACACTACTGATTCTGCCAGCATGAGTGTGCTAAAAAAACTAATAAACGATAAGCTATTGTCACATAACATTTCAAAACAATTGATCTTCATTTAACTATATTCAATATTCAGTTGACAGCATGGCTAATAGCAAAAACAGCAATAATTACCCAGGACCAGCATCAAAATTTAGTCTATATTTGAATTGACGTCTGCATTTGAAAAGTCCTCCTTTCCTAGTTAAAGAAATAGTTCACCTAAAAATGACAACTTGCTGAAATCTACCTCAGACCATCCAAGATGTAGGTGAGTTTGTTTCTTCATTGGAATTCCATTCTTCATTGGCATTCTAGTGTTGGGCGATATGCTCAATTTTCATATCGTCCTATCGTCAGCCTGTGAGATCGCCGATACGCGATATTATCGTGCTCATTTATTTAATTATTTATTTACTTAGTTTCATTGCCGGAAAGTGAATCAACTCCAGCATAAGGCTAAAAGCAGCCTAATGTTTTTAATGTGATTGAATTTGTATTTAACATGATAATTCAACAGAAACATTGTAAGTTACTAATCATAAGGCTTACATTTCCTCAGCTATTCAAAAAGCAGCTACAGAAAACTAGCAAAGAACATTTACATTACCAAAAAGAACATCATCACTAACTCAGTCTAGCGCAAATTTATGCACTTTAAAAAACACTCCCATAATAATCAGTGAAGCTGTCTACATTATATGATGAATAAATCTATTATACTTACATTGCACGTACATCTGCAACTTTGTTGTTTATGATGAGAGTCAGAATTCAGTCAGCGCACGCTGAACAACAAAACTCTGTTGACTCATCTGAACGCCTCTGATTGGCCATTGCATTCATAAGCTCAACATAATCATGTTTGATTGGTTATAAAGCTGAACACTGTAAAAACTTGTCTTGTCAAGCTAAAAGCTGCGTGTTTGGAAGAAACAAATCCAACAATAAAAACTGTTTTTAACTTCAAACCGTTGCTTTTATCTAAAATTTGAGAATATAATCCATAATATTGTTTCCTCCAGTGTAAAAGTTGTCTAGTCTGAATCAGCAGAGAAATATGCACAGATCAAGTATGGTTTACAAGCGAAACAGTCCAAAGCAGTTCTAAACAAATAATTGGGTGTATTTTGATGTGAGAGGACCACAGAGGATGGACTTTTTCACTGGAGGAAGCGTTATTATGGATTATGGACTCGTATTTTAGCTGGAAGCAACAATGTAAAGTTAAAACGTCTTATTGCTGGATTTGTTTTTGACAAATGTACAGCTTTTCACTTCACAAGATGTTACTGATGGAGCGGAGTGGTGTGGATTACTTGTGAATTATTGTGATGTTTTTATCAGCTGTTTGGACTCTCATTCTGACGGCACCCATTCACTGCAGAGGAATTATCGGTGAACAAGTGAAGTAATGCTACATTTCTCATAACCTGACGAAGCAAACTCATCTTGGGTGGCCTGACATTGAGTACATCTTCAGCTCTGGGTGAACTATTCCTTTAAGTTGCTTGTGTGTGTAAAAACTCACTCTGTGCTTTTCAGTTTGAGTGTGTCTGCGTGTTCCGGAATGCCATAGACGTGTTCCACACCAGGTAGAGAAAAATCTAAACTAATAGACGATGGTCCTGAGTTGAAATGAAGATAAAAAATGATTAGACAAACAAACAAAAAAAACTTGACTGGAATTATCTCACTAATATTCTACTGAATAGGTTAAAGAAAAAAATGAGAAAGATTTAACCACATTTCAATATACCATTGGGCTTTGAATCAGTATGCGATTTAAATGTTTCCTCCCACATGCCCGGTTTATCCTCTTCTTCTTTTATCTGTCCATCCTAAATAAGAGATACAGAAAGAAAAAAGTCAACAGGTTAAGTTTGCATGAAAAAAGGAAAAAAATGTTTAAATTTTAACACTAATAACAAATTTTTAACACTGAGCCTCCTCAATGCAGAGCTCAAAGATCAAAAATGAAAACGTTACATTATCTAGGTAACATTAAACAAATACAGCATGGTAAGAGAAGTCTAGCTGTTGAAAACTCATCTACACACACCTCATCGGTTTGCTGCTCCACATTCTCTTGTTCTGTCGCTTGCTCCGACTCACTTTTACTGCAAAGCAGGCAAAGTTTCTCTTAATAAAAATATGTATTGGCACAACTAAACAAGTTTAAACTAGGTTAAGGAGGGTGAATTAGAGATGCACCTAAAAGATTCATTGATTAATCAGACCAATACAATACCTGTAATTGATAACATTTTGTAATTAAGCACAAATACATGGTGATTCCACGACAAAACAAACATTGGTTGATTTTTGCTATACAAAAATTACAAGTTTGCTTTGACTGGCCATTGCTATTAAATGTATGTTAAACAGAGCATGCGTCATCCCAGTAAAAACTACTTTTCAAATAATATTCTGGATGAATGTAATTGTGTAGCTGTTTAACAATGGTTGTATCAAACTATCTGAACAATGGTGGAAGGAGTTAATGAAACGGAGTTTGTCAAGAAGGTTGACTATTTGCACAGTGTAAACGGACAAATTAAATACTATGTATCACCTGTAAAAACACTATGATGCACCTCTAGGGGTGAATGCATCTCAAAAAAAAAAATAATAATAATAAAAATAAGAAAAAAGATCACTCATTTGTTCACAAAATGTTATTTTCATCCATTAATACAATCAATGAGGACAAATAATTTTGTTGAGATGCACATAGTTATGTTTAAAAGATCATTTTGGACCTTTGTTCTTCAATACTGCATGTAAATGTAATTATAACTTTCAGTTTGTTCATTGAATGCTCTCAAAAACTAAACAAAGCTAGGAACACAGATTAAATACTAAGGTTGTGATATTTGTAACTGGCAATGTGTTCATTGTACAGCAGCCTATGCTGTCTGATACAAATAATGATTTACGTATGTGTCAAAATGAACATTTATCAAAAGCAAATATACATTTTTGGGAAATGTTAAATAACTTTTTGTTGTTGCTGTTTTTGTTTTGTTTAACCAAATATGGTTTCATGGTCAGTAAATGTTTATGGTAAATATTTATGATCCACCCACAACTGGCAGGTGTGGCAAAAAGTACAGTTTGTTACACAGCAGCTTATGACTGTAGATGAAAATACTACAAAACTAATGGCCATAATATTAAAAGCAAATCTAAACAATGATCACTGGTACACTAAAGATTTTAGGTACTACAATTATCATTTCAATCTAGAACACACATATAATTTAATACTAAATCAAAAGCAAATTGTATACTACTGGATTAAGTGTGCATGCATAATTTAGTGTAATGCAAATATTTACACTACTATTGATTCAAACAAACAAGTAAAATGTTAAACATTGAGTTTAAAGCAGTAGTTCACCCAAAAAATAAACATTTCCTGATTATTTACTCACCCCCATGCCGTCCAAGATGTAGATTTTTGTTTATTCAGTCAAAAAGGAATTAAGGTTTTAGAGGAAAACATTTCAGGATTTTTCTCCATGTAATGCAAGTAAATGGTGCTCACCATAAATCATTTCAGAAAAAAGGGTGTTTTTTGTGAATGTTTTTAATGATAAATTGACGCAAAAAACTTTGACACATAAACAACTATTTATTCTGCCTACATCACATGTGACATACATATATCAGATATTGTGAAGTAAACAGAGCTGGACTAAGGCAAGCATATAACTTTTATATAATGACTGATTGTTCTGATAGAGAAGACCCTTATTTGTTGACTGGGGTTGTGTGGATTACTTTGAAACTGCCTAAATATGGATTTTGGACTGTCGAAAATGGTCTATGGTGAGCATCATTCACTTGCATTAAATGGATAAAATTAAAATCTTCCTCTAAAACCTTAATTTCTCTTCAGCTGAAGACCTATATATCTTGGATGGCCTGAGAGTGAGTGAATTTTGGGAAATTTTCATTTTGGGGGCAACTATTCCTTTAAGTAAAAGAAACGTAAATCTACAATATTTTTACAGTCAAGAACTGGACAAATGGATGTTACCTAGAGAACATGCTCTTGAGCGAGTCCCACATGCTACCAACTGTGCTACTTATTTTATGAGAGATACTGCTGAGCGGGACAGAAGAGAGGAAAGTTGAGAAAAAGAAGGGAAAGAAAATAGAATGTGATGAGAACTTCAGCAAAAAACATTTACAAAAGTATTTCTGAATGAAATGTCTGACACAATTCCTTGATCTGTCTTTATCTGAAAGATGGAAATCTCAGAACCCAGTATTTTTAAAAAATTAAAGTGTCATTTTAACCTGATGGCAATTATGCTGTGAAAATATTCTCAGAATAAAATAAGATAACAGACATCAGCACAAAACACTACAAAACAACCCAAATGGTGACCATATGGAACCCAACATTCAAAATTATTGACATTTGTTGAAACCTACCATGAATATAAAGGTGTTTGTATACAATGCTAATATATGCTTCTGTGGAACTACTAAATCAATGCAGTTCCTGTTCAAAATCAAGTCCTGTCCTAGAGTTTTTTTTTATGTATAACTGTAGTTTGGAATAAAAATCTAAGTATATTTTCATTGTTATAATCAATAAACAATGGTTTTAATGCCGTGATTCATCTCAGCAATCCTTAGAAATTTTGGAAGACTTTTTGTAAATTCCCATGAAGAAGATGAAAGAGAAACCAGAACTAAGGTCACTGAAAAAAATGGACGATCACTGATGTGCTTAACTGGGCTTAGATGAAAGCAGTCCTGCTTTAACTGAGAGTTAGTGCAGACAGGGAAAGCCAGAAATGAAAAAAGAAGCAACAGCAAGATTAAAGTAGAAAGTGTGAGATTAATCCTCAGATTTTTAACAGTGAACACAGAGGAAAAAAATGCACGCCAGCAGCAACAAACCTCTTAAAGTGACAGATCACCTAAAATGAAAAATCTGTCATCATTTACTCACCCTAGACCTGTATGATTTTCTTTTATTTGCTAAGAAAAAAAAAGTTCTGTTTTAATCCACACAAAGAAAGTCAGTCACCTTTATTGTATGGACAAAAAGAAACACAGAGGGAAAACTGACCATCATGTACTAAACGAATGAAGATCACACACTACCAGACTTTCAAATTGTTCTGATCACAACAAACTCACAAAGAAACGCATGCTTGTTGCTAGAACACATATGATAAATGAAAACAAAACATGTTCTAAAATCAGCTCAAAATATCAAACATGTCTGATATCCTCCAACTAGATGGATTCATATATTTAAATCTGACTTTCAGCAAATAGCATCGACTTATCCAGACTGTATATTGGGGCAAAATTCTAGGTAACTGAATTCCAACCTTAAGGGGTTTGTTGCAACCAGGCCCTGATGCACTTCATGAAATAATGTTTTTAATTTTGCCATTTTTCACAATAGGTATTCCATTAATGTATGACTAATTAAGCTCATTCTCATGTGTTGACAGTTTGTTTAAAAAAATCTTAATAATGTCACAATGCAAAAAGTGATGATGGTCAAAAAAACAGGCATCATTTTCTTTGTGCAAATAATATCTTTTTTTTTTTGTCCTTCTGATTTTGAGGTGAAATATGACCAATAAGGCTGCATTTACACTAGGACACAAAAATCCTATTTTTACTCACGTGATACAGATCTGATTTTGTTGCACACATGTAAACACAAAAATCTGCACGAGAGCCTAGATCTGAGTGACATCCAAATGTGGTTTTAAAGTAGATGCATATCCGACATCTGGACCTCTGACTTGCATCTAAAAACATAAATCCGATTCCCATTGGAATTCCAAGCCATTACAAAGTGAAGGAGACTTCTCATAATGTTAAATTATGAAGCAGATGTTGCCTGCATGCTAGTGATGCAACGATGCACTCCGAGCCAGTTGAAAATCCATACAAATATGTGATGATTCAAGTAAGTTCAGATGTTAAACGAACCGTGATACATATGAACATTTTTTCTTACAAAAAAAAAAAACAAAAAAAACGGATATGGTCAAAATATTGGATCTGTGCATTAAGCCTTGCAGTGTAAACACAGCCTAAATGTATTGGTCTTGCATTTAGCTGCAGACTACATAACTGCAGTGTGTACTTTCAATAAACAGAACATTACTGTGCATTGGTGTGGACGCATACATATAGTTATAGGTTAGGGTTTTGTTATCGTTCTTGGTGTGAAGACTGTGTGTCTATGAAAGGTAGAAAGAGAGTGAAAAATTATTTGATTAATCAGAAATACAGCCCAGGAAAGCAGTGCCAACTTTTTAGT
The DNA here is from genome assembly GCA_039654775.1 of Spinibarbus caldwelli. Taxonomy (NCBI): domain Eukaryota; kingdom Metazoa; phylum Chordata; class Actinopteri; order Cypriniformes; family Cyprinidae; genus Spinibarbus; species Spinibarbus caldwelli. The sequence goes on from CM077223.1 coordinate 9,851,067, forward strand.
GTTACGTATTACTTATTGAATATTATTTCAGTATTAAATTTTGTAATATTTTATATAACATGGGTAGTATCGGTTATGAACTTCCTGAATGTGATGCCCTTTTTCTGTCTTTTTTTCGCTTGTGTTGTTGGACTCACGTGTCCTTGCGTGCTCGTAGGTGCTCGAAGGCCAACAGGCCACGGGAGTTGAGTGACACGAGTACTTGAAGACCCTCAACGATGTCCAGCCGAAATGGCTGAGCACTTACGATGAGCCGCTGATCTCTGCCACCCAGAGACAACACCAGACTATTCTCATCCTGAGCCACCACTGAGAGCCTAAAGACAGACACAAGATATTCACCTGTTAATGTGTGAATAGAACAGCAAAGCTCAATATGCTCAAATTATAATATGCAAAAATGGAACTTTCTCTAGACAGATAAGAAAACACATAGCGAAACACAAGAAGCTTTTAGTAGTCTTATATTGGTCAGCTGATATAGCGGATATTTGGCTATTTTTTTTTTTTTTTTAAATTATCAGTATCGGCCAATCCGTTTAGGAAGCAGATTTATTTTAACAACAAATTTTATTTTGACAGCTCTAAAATATCAGTGCCTAAGAACAAATGTGAGTGTAATCTTTAAATTCTTGATTTCAAACTGTGCTGCACTATATCCACTTAATGTCATATTTATGTCATGTTGAGAAAATATTTTTCCAGTGCTCACAAACTTACCAGATTACTGACTGCCCTTTTGGTTACAGTGTTTACATCCTTTTTTTAACATCCTTTTATGAAAAATATGCTAAAATATAAACATTTTATAAAAAAAATTTACATAATAGTTCTTTATCAAGTTCAATTTTATATATATATATATATATATATATATAGAGAGAGAGAGAGAGAGAGAGAGAGAGAGAGAGAGAGAGAGATTTATTTATTTATTTATTTATTTATTTTTTTCATACTGATTCATTTTACAATTAAGTATTTCTAACACAGTAAATATCGAAATAAATGTAAATCCCATTACAAGTTCACACTGTTCTGTTCAGATTTGAAAAGTCATGTAGTGTATTCCAGCCTTAAGATATCATACTGCCCATCAAAAAATCCACACTGGTCAACCACTAGGGTCTTAGGTTCATTTTAAAATGACAAAGGACCTGACTGTGTTTACAAAGGTCTAGTTGTTTCATCTGTATACGGTGAAAGCAGTTCTGATTGTGTGAGTAGCTTTGACTTACGTTTCAGTAATGGGATCAGAGATGAGTACGTCCGGAACCTCATAACGAGGCTTAAGTGGTTTGAGCTCATTAATCTTCACCCGTGTCATGTTGCCCTGCAGTCTGTACAGCTCAAGCAACAAGCGAACCTACAAACAAACAAAAAGAGTCTCAGTTCTCTCACACCGTGGAGCACAATATTGACCAGCCTCTTTTTCAGCAGTCATTGCTCTGGAAACATCTTTGTACTATTAAATTCACTCAAGTCTTCAAAAAGGAATTCTATTAGGGGTGGGAGAAAATGCATTTGTTTCTCTCTTCTACGATTCTTAACACTCTTAATTAAAGCACACAAAAATATTGAAAACACTTCTTGTTAATTGCTTGTAATGTGCATCTTTGTTCTTCTTTATTAGTTTATATTTGCTATGATTTTGAAGCTGTGTTAATAGCTTTTTTAAAATTATTATTACTTTGTAATTATTTTTAAAAAGTGCTTCTTCTATTCAGGAGTAATTTAATAAAAATGAATAAATAGATCAATAAAAGTCAGTAAAGTCATTAATTACTAACGAGGAATAAAGAATCATTTAGAAGATTTGGAATCAGATTGGAATAGTTCTTTATCTTAAAGTCGGCATGAAACAGCAATCATCTTCTCTTCCCTATTGTGATGTATATCTGACTGAAATGACTTCTCCAACAAGAAAAATGTGTAAAATGAAAAAAACTGTAACGGATCTCTCTATTTTTGTATATTTTGTGACCTTGTTGTTGTCACTGATGAGCTGCAGGGTGAGTCTGGAGTCGCTCAGCTCCAGTGTGTCCAGCAGAGCTCTGTACGGAGACTGACCCGGCTTCAGCTCCCTCTGACGCCTACAAACATACAGAAATACACAAATCATTCATATATGACGAAACATCAGCCATGTCACATTTGTGCATCATTCTGAATGTGGTTATGGCTAAACACTGCATCTGATGAAAAGGCTTTGGCAGTAAAATAAAAGGTCTAATCATATCTGTCTCAGAAATGATCTACTGTTTCAGGTTTCCTCATTAGCTAGTTCATTCCTAATGTTAAAAATTGTCAAAAATAAATAAATAAATAAATAAATAATCTCAAATGCTATTTGTGACTTTAAGTTCACTTGAAGAAAACTTGCAAGTATACTTGCCGTATAAAATGTATTAAACTAGTAGCTTACTAGAGTATACTGCAAAGTGTACTCTATAAACTCAAAAGTATATAATTAGTAAACTAGCAGTATACCTACAAGTTCAATTGTAGTGTAGTCGCAATACTAAAAAAAAAAAACACTTAAATGAAAACTATGAATAAAAATATCCATACATACGCCAATAACAGTGACACACGTTATATATTAAAAAAGTTCAATCTGCTGTAAATTCATTAGCAAGTCAAATTCAGTAACTTGCACTGAATCAACCCCGAAAATTAACCATGGTTTTAATACAAATAAAACCAAAAAAAAAAAAAAAAAACTAGGTTATTGTAGTTGGTAACCACAAATTAACCATAGTTTAACCATGGTACTAGTAAAACTGTGATTATTCAAATGCCAATAAATCCGCCCAAAAACATGTTTACTTTACTTTTACTATAATAAAAGCATGGTTAATTTTCGTAAGAGAGAGTTCATGACATTGTGGAGCATTGGACAGCAAATGTTGTCAAGTTTCATTAGTCTTCCTGCAGGGGCGCATGCTGGCTCAGTAACAAATCCTCTGTTGAGCAACACGCTGTTGTTTTTGTCTTCATATTTAAGACATTTGTAAACTAAAATTACACATATATTAATTCCAAGGAACGATAAAAATGCGATGGTATTTCACTTACAACCACAAACCACTGTGATTAGGCAATCCTGAACAGCACTTAGACAAATAACACGTATCACATGACAGCGGACACACATTTTCAGATACCCTCGGTCTTATGTCAATTTATCCAGGTTGATCAACTTATATTTAGTGGACTCATCATACTTACTTGCAGAAAGCACTCTGATCGCATGTTTTAAAATTGCTGCGATCCACAGCCTGAGCGCTCAGACACAGCAGCAGAATCAGCGGCACCAGACTGAAAGACAAAACCACACACTTAACAAAATATACAAAACAGCGATCTGTGCTGACACTATTACTCAAGCTGTTTAACACCCATTACAAACACGATTATGGTACAGTGTACGTGATTATGGTAGCTTAGTATCATGCCATGGTGCCGCAACAGTACTCTATTGTGAGGGTGATTTCTGACACCGTGAGGAATAAACTCACAGGCTGTGAGGCCATTTAGATATTTAATGAGCATACCGAATGGGTAAAGTAAAAAGAGCTTTTCAAATGTCTGAGTCTTCGATTTTATGTACACATAATCCTATTAATGTCTGAGCGGTACAATACCTGTCAGAGGAAGCCGCCATCTTGCCTCCGCGTGAACTTTGCCCTCCGCGCGCGTCCAGATCAAATGTGTCGTACACGTGGACTTTTTCAAGAAATAAATAAGCGTGTGTACTTTCGGCTTTTACGGCATCAGTCACGAAAAAAAAAATGCGTTCGCTCTCATTTGCACATTGCGTGCTACAGCTAATTTATTGCAAAAACATTTTCGCGACATAGATAGGCAGGGCTTCACTATTTCATCAGTAACATTAGTCTGGATCAGAAAACTAGGCCTTGAAATAGTCACTGAATTGATCACGTACAGCCCAGAGTTAAACCAGAAACTTTACTCTTATTTAGACCTGTGCTATGACACGTGATACTGTTTCTTTATTCTTCGCTGCTCAGGGTGGAACAATTACAGTCGTTTGTGGTTACTGATTTTATTGAATCATTTTATAGAAATTGTTGGTGTCAGTTTCCAACTGTTTTCTTCTATTAGTGAATGTAAACATTCATATTTTTATGTACAGATGTATGCCGTAAAACAAAAAGACACGGTGTCGTCAAATAGAGTCTACATCAAATATCAGTATATTCAGACGATGTTGATTTAAAGTATGTGTATTTGTATGTATGTAAAGTATGTATGTATGTGTTTGCTTACTAGTGCATAATAAAACAAACTGGACACAATGCAAATTCTTTTACTTGATAAACTGTTTAATACTACTACTACTACATATAATAATAATAATAATAATAATAAACGAATAATTGAACATTATTGAAGTCGTCAGTTGATTGGATGGCTTCACGTGACGCTGAAGTGACGACACCGCTGGTATAAAACCACGTGAGCGCCATGTGTCTGTTTTTCTCTGCAGCGTCGAGGAAAAGGGTGCGATGGTATGTGAACTAAAGAGGGCGTTTTTGTCTTGTTTTTAAGAGATTACGTATTTTTATTTGTATTTTTTTGTTTTTATGACGCGTGTTTTGTGTCGAGTGAGTTGGTAAGATTGAAGTTTTCTGATGCCTTTTCTGTGACCTTTTGAATACAATCCTCCATCTTGGCATACTCTGGTTTTCTGTGCCCTTGTATGTATGTATGGAGGAATAACAGAACCAGTGCTACGTCTTTGGTACCAGCATGTTTCCCATCAGCTGGTTCTATCCTAAATCACTGGAACACCTTTTCGTTCTGACTTATTTTAATGCTAGTAACGTTATCTGGTTCCTGTTTTGTAGCACGTGCTAGTCTTTGGTGCGTGCTTTGTGATGTCTTATCACGTGTTTTCTAAATTTAAGTTGTCCTTATGTTTCGTAGGTTTCATGATATTTGTCGTGGCACCTGAAAATCTGTTAAAATTGGGCATCTACTGAAGTCAAGCTGTCTTCTGAAGGTCTGGGAATGGCTGTGTTCTGTTTCCACTGGTATTAGTGCAGGTGTTCGATCAAGTGTCTGGTTCTTTTGTATGTTAAAATACCTGTTGAAACTTGTTTAATGGTTGGTTTTGTATTCATTTAGAAGTCTGTATTACCATACCAACCCTATTTTTGCAGTGTATATATTTGCCATAAACCGGACCTTTGTTCCTGTATTTTGAGTACTTTTCCCAATAAACGATCAATCTCTGGCCTGTTCTTTACATGTTTATTATTATTATTATTATTATTATATATTTTTGAGGCATTCTTAATTTTGTGGTGTTGTCTGTATTTTGCAGTTGAAGTTAACTTTAAATACCCTTAAGTCAATGACCGTTTGCGTTAGTGTTCTGTTGCATAAAAGAAATTTGTCAATTCGGTTGCACACTTGTCTCTGTTTAAGAGATTGAGAGAACCGTAATGCCAGACTGCAAAAGAGGTGTGCTGGCATGTAGTTGACATTTAACACTAAATGTGACTATAGATAACTTAAAAAGCCTGCTTTCTGTGGTAAGTCATTTTCCTTAACTCTATGGTATCACACCATATTGACTTTTTAAATAAATTGTAATTATAAAGTCATGTACTAATTGTTTCTTCAGAGGTGAGTTATACTATAAATTAATGCCGTTCTTAAAAAAAAAAACTACATATTAGATGTTCTACTGTTATTTAAAAGCTAGTGTTCAGAGAGGCTGATTAGAATTAATATTTGAAGTACAAGCCCTGCAGGTCTTAAACTCTATACTGGTTTGCAGTAGTCAACATTTGAAGTGGATCAAAGTTCATCAAAATTGTGCTAAAACAAGAACGGCTATTGTTTTGGTTTTAGGACCACTTTGATGAAAGGTTTTGATCCCCTTCAAATGTTGACTACTGTATATCACCAGGCATTTGTTCAAAGGGTTTTTGTTTTGTTTTTTTTAAACTGGGAGACCTTAAGTGTTTTAAAACACATTTGATTGTCTGAGAAATTGTGCAAATTTAGGTTGCACTTTTTTTTTTAAATGACAGAATGACTACACAAGCGTGGCAAGAAACCATGCAATAATCAGAGGGACACAGAACACGTTTAGACGTCAGATTATGAATGAGGTGTTTGTACATCTAAATATGTCTCAGTTTAAGAGTTGGTGTTAGGGATGGGTGATACCTCTTATTTTATTTTTGATTCGATATCGACATTTTCAAGCCCAGTATTGTCGATCCCTCTAAACTGATCTTTTAAATTATTAAAATAATATCAGTAATTATACTCACTAAATATTAGATTTTAAAGCAATGTATTTTTAACATTTATAGACCTTTTTTTGTTTATACTGTCAGAAATAAAATGTACTATAATTGTATTTTAGCCCTTTACAGGGGCAGTAACCTCAAAGGTGCAACTATACCCCTAAAAGGGAGCATATTAGTGCCATACAAGTATGCATGCTTTAAGGGTAGATAAGTAACAAAGGTGCACCTTTGAGGTTACCTCATGAAAATTAAACATGGTACTAAAATGTATTATTATTACCATGGTAAATTTGTGGTTACTGCAGTTTTACTACAAATACTGTGGTTACTGTAATAAAACCATGGTTAATTTTTGTAAAAGGCAGCCAGGCTGTTGTACCCCTAAAGGTGAAACTTTAGCATTTTTTATTTTTTTTCTGACATTTACTAACAGCAATTAATAATAAAATAAATTTACTTGCACAAACTTAAAATAAATATTACATGTATACAAAAGTTTGGGGTCGGTAAGATTTTGTAATTTTTTTTTTTTTTTAAATAAGTCTCATGCTCACTAAGGCTGCATTTATTTGAACAAAAATACATTAAAAACTGCAATATCGTGAAATATAACAATTAAAAATATATTTTAAAATGTAATTTACAATGCATCTGTGATCAAAGCTGAATTTTCAGCATCATTACTCCAGTCTTAAATGTCACATGATCCTTCAGAAATAATTCTAATATCATTTGCTGCTCAAGAAACATTTCTGATTATTATTGCTGCTTCATATTTGTGTGGAAACCGTGATGCATTTTTCAGAATTAATTTTATATATAGTAACAATGTAATGTAATGTAATGTGTCAATGGTTTCTTAAGATCTACTTATGCTTCTATTCTGATGCTTTTGGGAAACGCAGCCCTATTTGAACAATCACGGAGCCATGCATCAGCAGCGAACGCTGTCTGTGATTGATTGATTCTGTCTTTCAGCATTTGCGTGTGTTCTGATGAGCAGAAGAAATAGCTCTATCCAACACTATTATTCGCTAATATAGTCTATTTTTCCACTTAGAAGCTTATTTTATGCACCGAATTTATGTGTTTTATGACATCACACTGCTCACAGCAGTCTTTGATTAGGTCCGCGTGCTAAAATGGTTTTACTGGCGCGACTGTACTTCTGTAGTTAGGTCTGTAGCCTTTGTTGGTGAGTAGATGGTCACTCATAACTTACTCTGGCGATTTCACACTGCTTCCAAACGAATTAGAGCATTTGCACATTTATTATTGTTGGATGTCGCAGTATTAATTTCATTTAAATGCCACTCTGAGACTGACCAGAAAGAATTTTCAGATCACTAAACAATCGATTCAAACTTTCTGTGGTTTGTAATGTTATTAAATTATTTTAATCCGATTAAAATACCTTTGTAGTATGATGATATAGCCACAAGGTGGTGCTGAGCATCTTGCCACTGAAAGTACTATTAAATGCAAACAAATGCAGTGTTTCTGGGTCTTTATTAAAATAGGTTTGACGTGTTATTCAAGTATAAAAAGCAAACTTTAGATTTTTACATTTTTTTTCAATAATCCACTTTAGACATATTTTTCTGCACGTCATTAATATATCCAATGTATTTATTTACCATGTTGCAAATTCTCTGATTCTTTTCTGCAGGATCCTCCTCAAAAATTGCTGCAGAAATTGTATGGTAGCGTTTCAGCCACAGCTAAGGATTACATGAGTAATTACTTTTGTCAGAGTGCAGATACTATAGACTAGAGCAGTGCTTCCCAAACCTGTCCTGGAGGCCCCCTTGCCCTGCACCTTTTGTATATCTCCCTTATCTAACACACCTGATTCCACTCATCAGCTCATTAGTAGAGACTGCAAGAACTAAATTGGGTGTGTCTGATTAGGGAGACATACAAAATGTGCAGGGCAGGGGGTCCTCCAGGAGAGGTTTGGGAAGCACTGGACTAGAGTAATCATCTCCAGGTAAATTTTATTTGCACAATCTATCAACACACCAAATCAACAAAACAAGTTGTGGTTATAGCTATGGAGAGATATGACAGCGGTTTCAGACCAGCAGTCTTAGACCAAAAGTTAGGCCAGAACTAAGAAGGTCCCTTACAACATCCTCAAATAACCCAAACTAGCTATCTATAGCTACATGCCAAAAGAAATCAGCCTAGTTACGTCACATAAGCCTTTCATGTAGTTTTTGAAGGTGTTCCTGAGTCCATGTCACATTTACCTGCCCTTGAGCCACTGATAGATTTGCATTCTATAGCCACAACCCAGTTATCCCTCAGCGCTACAGCCAACCACAGGACCATCTCAGATCCAGAGCCACAGTCTAGATCTGTCTTAACACCACAATACAGAATTAATTCAGAGTGCAAGTGTTTTTAAGTTGGGCATACCTGAAGTGACCAGCCCAGGCACCACTCAGCACTGTGGCTACAGCCCAGACACCCCTCAGAGCCACGACTAGAGCTCTGGCCAACCATCAGCACCTTGCTCACAGCTGAAACAGTGGCACAGCTGACCACAGAGCCAAAGTCTTGGCCTGCCTTTACTCCACAGTACAGGATTAATCCTGTCAGAGTGCAGGTGAGGCCAACACTCCCTGTCACCACTGCTTCAGTGCCACAGGCACTGCCTAGTAATCCATCAGTTCTGCAACCACGGCCCAGGCACCGCTCAGCACTGTGGCTATAACCCAGGCACCACTCAGAGCCAGGTCCCGTATAGCACCAGGGCTGACCACAGGACCATCTCAGAGTCAGAGCCACAGTCTAGGTCCTAGTCAGACTGCAGATAAGCATTGTTTAGGTGGGTGTTCCTGTTTAGGCCACTGATTACCTGTTGAGGCAAACACTCCCTGTAACCACTGTTGCACTGTGGGATTAATCTTGTCAAAGCGCAGGTAAGTATTGTTACTTCCTGAGTCCATCTCATAATTGCCTGCCACTTCTAAAGCCATCGATATAGATCAATACAACAATCAAATGTCTTAACGATACAATGTATCAATGCAACAGGTAAAAAAACAATACCTGTATATAGAGGCTTCTTTATTTTGACACTACCCACATTTTCACGCAACGTCCGTCTATGCATTACCGCCAACACGTGCATTCTTGTTCAAACTCACCTGTCAGGGCTCGATAATAAGGACTGCCCGAAGGACCAAGGCGAGCATAAAAGATGCTCGGGACAGTTGATGGAACTATCGGCTGTGTGAGAGCTTTTCTGTGCGCTCACATTCGAAGCACACACACACACACAACCGCATCTCAGACAACGCGCAAATACTGAATTGAGTTTATCCTTGTTTTGTTCCTCCTCTGAAAATGACGAATACAGGCTATTGATAGCTGCTGATATTGATAGCGGTGTGGTCAAGCGCAGCTTTTTGGTCCAGAAGCAGCTGATGCGAGGCGACAACACCATCAGCTAGTTCTTTGAATTTGGATTGGTGTGTATCCCTCAATGCCGCAGCCATAGCCCAGTTATCCCTCGGCACCATGACTGACCACAGAACCATCTCAAAGCCAGAGTCACAGTCTAGGGCAGTGTCAATACCACAGTACAGGATAAGTCTTGTCAGAGTACAGTTAAGTATTTTTAAGTTGGGTGTACCTGAGGTGCCTGTCTTGGCCATTTCACCTGAGGCCTATGCTTCCTGTCACCACGGCCATAGCCCAGGTATCCCTCTGTGTCATGGTCACAGTCTAGGCGGCCACAGCCTAAGTATCAGTCATTGCTGCGATCACAGTCCAGGCCTCCGTCAGTGCCATGCTCATAGCCCAGGCCCCCTGCAGGACTATGACTAACCACAGGACCATCTCAGAGTGAGAGTAAGTGCTTTTAAGGTGGTCAGGTAAGCGCTCTCAATAGCGATTTAAGTTTGAAATGGGGCAATATTGTATTATTTACCATCTAGCCATAAATATTATAAATATTTGTGGCTGGATGTATAATTACAAAATATGCAGTACTCTCTATATGTGCTGACCAGAGGAGGATGGGTCCCACCTGCTGAGTCTTGGTTCCTCCCAAGGTTTCTCTCTACATGTAGTCCTAAGGCTACGTTTACACGATAACGATATAGTCAAAAACAGAAAAGTTTTTCCTTTGCGTTTTTTTAAAAAGTTATACATATACACGACAATGTTTTCAAAACAATTTGCGTTTACACATCCACAAAAACTGTCAAAAACGCTGTACTATGTATGCCAGGCCAGTTGTTGGTGCTGTCACCTTGTTAGTAAATATTATCTGTAGGGAAGTGGCGATTATTTATTTATTTATTTATTTATTTATTATTTTTTATTATTTCTTTACTGTTTATTTGGAGGCGTTTCCTCTTTCCCGTTTTTCCACTTTTTTATTATTATTATTATTATTATTATTATTAAACATAGAATACAATCACTCATAGAGGTAACAGCATAGTATAAAACCAACTACAATAACAGTCAGCATCAAACCTTAAGGGGATCCACAATACATGTAAGACAAAAAAAAAAAAAAAACACATTAAAACACAAGAAACTTGGACATGTCCGATGATATTTTCGGGGCACGACAATTTTTAAGTAATCTCAGAGAGGAGTAGAATAGTTTAAATTCGTTCATGAAATGTTCAAAGCAGGGGCGAGAGTCTCTCCTCTTACAACAATGTATATGATATTTAGCAAGTAGGAAAACAATATTCACAATGTATGATAATCTAAACCATCAACATAAAACAGGATATGGTTGATGTTAAATACAGGGAGGGAAGTGGCGATTAGCTCTTTGTGGGCAGGAGTTCTGTCACTAAAATCACCACACCGAATGTTGCTCTGCTCCTCATTCATAGTGATAGCAGCTTGCGCACAGACGTAAACAAACAAGCAATATAGCGAAAGCAGAGAGAGATCTTGTCTGGACGGACGATGAAAATCGACACGTACTGCGCATGTCTACGTACTTAACACGTACTACGCACGCGCACGACGTCGCCGTTTTCAAAGATTCCCATTTTGGGTGTTTACACGGAAACGATAAGGATGGCATTTTCAAAAACTTGCACTTTGAAACCCGTTTTCAAAATTATGCGTTTTCAGTCCCCAAAACGCCACTGTCGTGTAAACGAACAGGCAAAAAGCATAAAAAGTTTCCCATTTTTGGCTGAAAACGTTGTCGTGTAAACAGCCCCTTAATTTTGTAGGGAGTTTTTCCTTGCCACTGTTGCCTTTGGCTTGCTCACTGGGGGTTTAAACCACTGCAGTCAGTGTTTCCGCGGGGTCTTAAAAAGTCTTAAATTTAGTTGTATCAAATTTAAGGCCTTAAAAAGTCTTAAATTGTACAAGAAAGTCTTAATTATGATTTCAAGAGGTCTTAAATTTGGAGACGGAAAGACAATAATTGCGATATGGCTGAATGTGACGATTAAACTTCAAAAGGCTATGATTTGATTAAATAAACATGAGCGCTGCAAGTTCAAAGTCCGGTGCCGCGCTGCTTCGTGTTCTGTCTTTCCCGGGAAAACTCTTATATTTCAGCCAAACGCGACACCTGCTGACAGAGAATGAATCAATTAACATAGATTAAACTAGAGTGCGTGCGATTCAGTCTATTAAAATACATTTAGACTGATCACATCATTTAAGATATGGGGGCAGAAAATCTATAGCCTATATTTATATCATTTCATATAGTTAATATCACACGAAGAGTGCCATTTTTTTTTTCTCCAAAAATCAGCATGATTACAAATGTGATATTAATTTTATGCAACAGTTTAAAAAAACGAGAAGTTAATTTTAAGAGACTTTACGTTTTAGACACCATATTGGCTGTTTTTTTCTCTATTTCTACAACAAAAATAATTCCAAACACAGCCACAGCACTGTTTTGCTTCTCTGAGTAACATGACAGGGTTTCGTTCCTGAATGAATCAAACGTTTAAATGATTCGGTTCAGTGCAATCTCAATGACTCACTTATTAATGCTGACTTACTGCCACCTATTGGCCGTTTTAATTTCACATTTAAAGTATATTCATATTTTTAAAATAATTTCAAACATCAGTTTTATGTTTCAAATATCAAAACATCACTTATACATTAACTGTGCAGGTTAGCATTCTATGTCCCTCTGAGCTGCATTAAAGAGTGTGTAAATACATCTAAATGCCACTTCAGATGCATTGCAAAGATAAATTTTGTTGATACTGATTTCATTTGCTTGGTAACAGCCCAAATGCAAGAATTTGACTTAAAAGATTATGCACACTTTTAGAAAAAAATGGCTTAGTGGTAAAAATGCCCATAAAACTTGTTGGAAAAGACTCATTTCACCTGTGACAAGAGTCACCTGTCCATGGTAATCTTTAAGATACCAGCACAATAACACACTCAGCAAAATATCGTCTAATTATCGTTATCAATAAAATCCCAGAAAATATAGAGAGATCATTTTTTTGCCAATTTCACACACCCCTAATTCATGTTATTTAATTTATATAATAATTTATTGATGATAATTGTTGAAATCAATATTATTAATACTTTTGACTTATCCATTTCCTTAAAAATGGTGTAAAGGCTGAAATGTAAAGTTTATCATGTTACAGAACTTTTTGTTTTTGTGAAAACTTGTATCTGAATTGTAAATTATGCTTTTTACAGTCATTTTACAGTTTAATATGGTACAATAGACATTGCACTACCCCGCTCATATGGTATTAATTTTATTTGTGCAGGTCTTAAAAAAGGCCTTAAAAAGTCTTAAATTTGAACTTAAAAATCCTGCAGAAACTCTGTGCAATACTGCTTTGAGGTGCCTTTCTTGCCCACTGCTCCTGAAGTACCTTTCAAGGCCAATGTTTCTTGTCACCACTCCTGCTCTTCTGTGGAACTCGAGACTGGTGTGTTGCACAGGTGTTTCTCATTGGTTCCACAGGCCTTAATCCATTCCCACAACTCTCAGCCCCACCCTGCTAACCACATACACCCATCAGCCAACACAGGCCAGGGGTAGCATCAAGACTGTGCTCTACTCCCTCTCCAGCGGTGAGAGGGCCAACATGGCAACCTTGATACCTGCTGGTAAGGACAGATGAGACGAGAGAAAGGAGATGAAAGGAAGAGGAGAGACAAAAGAGAAAAGGAGAGAGAAGAGAGATGGAAAGATAGAACAAAAAGGTCCAGCTCCCTGAACACACTGCTGCTTGGACCTCACTCCTTTCCCATGACTCTCGAACCCTGCCTCCTTTCCACAGGCCGAGAGTCATGGGAATGGAGCTAGGACTGACAAGCCTTGCTTCATTCCCACAGCTCTCTGCCCCGCCTGCTTGCCACAATTATTATAACGGCTCACCCCCGACTTCCCCCATAGGGGTACAGCTCAGGCCCCCCTTAGTACCATGGTCAAACACAGGTCCATCACAGAGCCAATCACAGTTGGAGCAATTTTGATAGATATTTTCCCCCAGAACGTGATTGGTTTTATTTTGAGTATCAATTGGGCAGGTTTTGAACTGGCAAATTTGTCTATGGCCATGGCCCAGGTCCGCCATGCTGTGATTTAAAAAAAAAAAAAAAAAACTATATCTCATGATAAAAATAAGCCATTAACTATGCAACAGTATAAGTATAAAATAAAAAATAAACCAAGTAAACAACTTGCTTCATGATTCATTTGCAATATTTCAGCCTCCGCTGTTATTATCATCATCAAAAATGCAGGGATGTGGTCTAGATTGTATTTTTATGAACTTGAATATGTGTTGGGAGAGTAAAAACAGCAACAGTTTCACATTTTAGTATTTCTAACTTGGGTTTATTCTAAAACTCATGTCATATGTACATTATGTTTTACTTTTTAACAACTTTTATGTGAACTTGAATGAAGAGGTCATTGCATCTTACTTTCACTGTTTGATGTGTTGTATTTTAAAACCCAAATTGCATTTTCTTGTGGTTGCAAAAGTGAAACATCCTTCCATACAATGACAAAAGATAAATGCAAGTATAAGGATAACAGCTGTAAAACTCACAAAACCTTCTCAGCAAACTGACATACCTGGTAATGTAATATATTTAAGATGTAGTGGTGTTAAAACAGACAGATGCTTTAGATGATAAATTTGTGATCTCCTGAAGCAGTTCTTTCACAGCCTTCTCCAGATTCACCAGCTCATTAGCCTTGTACTCAAGCAGCTTTTGATTTTCATCATAACTTTAGATCAGTTTGGTTGAATAGAAATGTATTTAATATTTTGAATAAAGACTACCTCATATTAAGAGCAATGACACATTAGGTAAAGTTTATTTAACATTTGTTGTTACAGTATTGAACTAAGAACTTAAGTGAGCAAAATTGAGTAATACCATCCTTTGATTGTTACTGCACATTTAAAAGAATTTTTTGAAGCTAGTATAGCACATGCTTGCAATGGTGTAGTAATAAGTTACCACTGCACTGACATTAGCACAAGTATTGCATCATTCACTATATAGCCTTCATTCATATAAGCTTCATTCATATACAGCCAACCACATATTAACCACAAGCTATACTTATCAGCAAAATGATAACTACAAAAACTTCAACATAACAGAAACTCTTTTTAAATGTCAAACATAACTGAACATGAAACACTAGCAGGTCTTTCCTTTAAATCAAAAACAAATAAAATGACACTTAATTTCAGTATTTACTCTTGATCCAGCACACTTGCTTTCAGTTGATGCAACAAACATCAGGTAATCCTGACCAAAAACAAAGTAAACTTTAATATTTTTTTACAAGTGGATTGAACATTGAAATTAAGTAGTGACAAAATTTTTATTCTGACATTATATGGGCAAAGAAGTATAGTCTACAGCATTCTGATGAAAGAAATGATGACTCTGTGCTTTGTTGAGCAGCTTTAAACTGAATAGATTTGAACTGAAAATATGTTTGTGTATATAGTAAATATTTCATTTAATGTGAGCCCTATAGTGTCAGCCTCAAACTTACACTAACTGTCTGATCCACATTGCACACAAAACTGGAACACGATTTCTCTATCTCAAATATTTGGTTGAAGTAAATCTGCAATCTGGTTTAATGAAAAGGGGGAGAAAACTATATCAAAAAACATTCACATAATTTAGATTATTCTGATACAATTCAGATGTCACACAGTACAACATAAAACTTTGTTCAATTAAATAAACAGCCATGTATTTCTTGCCATTTGGTATTTCATCATGATTTGGCATTAACTATTAGGTATTTCATTGTTTTTATTTATTTATTTATTTATTTATTCTAAGACGAAACCATTCCTCTCTGTTTTACTTTTGCCTTTATGCTAAACATTTCTGCTGTTATTTATCAGCTTCTTTATTTATAATGGTATCAGTTTGTGAATATTTCAGTCATTGGTTCTTTGTTGAGTTAGTTTAAACATTATCTTTATAATCATATTGATTAAAGCAAGTCTTAAATTCAACCCCAATCCTAAACTGTTTACATTATTACAACTTTTCTTACCTTCTTTTAGAAAATACACCATATTATTAATCTCATTTAGGTTACCGAGTCATTCCACGAAACTGGTGCGATTTGGACTTACACATTTTTAGATTTTTTACCAAAACGTATTACTTTTCTGAACACCCCACAGCATTAATGACATATTTAACTTCCTGAAAAACATATTTCCCCACCCCAGGCATCAAATCCCTATTATTATTGGTCTTTATTTTAAGATATGGGCACTATTAATCTTCAACCCCGTTATGGACACTATGGGAGCTCTCTGAATATGATCATAAAATGTATTTGTAATGAAATCAACATTTTCCTATTAATCGGATCTCCCTCATACTAATTCAGTATTTGCAAATATAAAAGTTACATAAAATCTCACACTTTTGCTATATTAAAACCTGAAATGGAACTTTTTGTGACAGCAACCTCCAAAGAAGTGGGTTAACTTCAGAATTTGAACTAAAATCAGTATTCTTATGATTGCTCTGAACAGTTCAGACTGAATTCAACAACTTTTTCATAAACATAAAAAATAATTAATAAAAATGTAGGTGTGACGGGGTTGAGACTAGGGTAACGGGGTTGAAAAGACAAATACAGCTTAACAAATTAATAGTTGTTTTTTACTCAAATTCACTGTAAGATTTTCTATAAACACTGTATTTCATTATGTGACCAAGAAAGACAACAGATATAAATTGCAATTGAACTGAGTTTTATTAACCCGACTGAAGGAAAAACAACAATAACATAGTATACATTAGAATATTATAAACTGACTGAACAGGTCATCAAAATAAAACATATAACTTGTGTGGCCGCTTCATGGCATTCAATATCTGGCCCACACCTCTTTCAAGATCTCCACATGG
Source organism: Spinibarbus caldwelli (assembly GCA_039654775.1). Taxonomy (NCBI): domain Eukaryota; kingdom Metazoa; phylum Chordata; class Actinopteri; order Cypriniformes; family Cyprinidae; genus Spinibarbus; species Spinibarbus caldwelli. The sequence goes on from CM077223.1 coordinate 9,867,767, forward strand.
AGATGGTGCTGAAGCACACAGGCTCTGGTTTTCCACCAACATACAACACCCCTGTTCAGCGCATCTGGAATGTATTCACAGCGCTTCACTTTTTCCACATTTTGTTATGTTACAGCCTTATTCCAAAATGGATTAAATTAATTATTTTCCACAAAATTCTAAAAACAATACCTCATAATGACAATGTGAAAGAGGTTTGTTAGAAGTCTTTGCTAATTTATTAAAAATAAAAAACGAAAAAAATCACATGTACATAAGTATTCACAGCCTTTACCATGACACTCAAAAGTGAGCTCAGGTGCATCCTGTTTCCACTGATCATCCTTGAGCTGTTTCTACAACTTGATTGGAGTCCACCTGTGGTAAATTGAGTTGATTGGCCATGATGTGGAAAGGCAAACACCTGTCTATATAAGGTCCCACAGTTAACACTGCATGGCAGAGCACAAACCAAGCCATGAAGTCCAAGGAATTGTTTGTAGACCTCCGAGACAGGATTGTATCGAAGCACAAATCTGGGGAAGGGTATAGAAAAATTTCTGCAGCATTGAAGGTTCACAGAAGCATATAGTCTCTGTTAACATTAATGGAAGAAGTTTGAAACAACCAGTACTCTTCCTAGCGCTGGCCTCCTGGCCAAACTGAGCAACTGATGGAGAAGGACCTTGGTTAGACTGGTGACCAAGAACCTGATCATCCTCCACCTCCATGATCATATGTGGAGATAGGAGAAACCTACAGAGGGACAAACATAACTGCAACACTCCACCGATCTGGGCTTTATGATAATGTGGCAAGACTCAATCCTCTCCTCAGTGAAGACACATGAAACACACTTGGCATTTGCAAAAAAAAAAAGCACCTAAAGAACCCTCAGACTATGAGAAGCAGATTCTCTGGTCTGATAAACCTCAATTTCAAGCATCATGTTTGAAGGAAACCAGGCACTGCTCATCACCTGCAAAGAACCATCACAAAAGTAAAGTGTGCTGGTAGCAGCCTCATACTGTGGGGTATTAGCAGCAGGGACTGAGGGACTCGTCAGAGTAGAAAAAAAGCTCAGTGCTCCAAAATATTGAGATAACATTATTGAATTGATTGAGACAGCATTAATGATTCAGAATCTCAGACTGGGTAGAAGGTTCACCTTACAACAGGACAACAACCCTAAGCACACAGCCAAGATAACAAAAGAGTGGCTACGGGACAACTCTGTGAATGTCCTTGAGTGGCCCAGCCAGAGCCCAGACTTGAACCTGATTGAACATCTCTGGAGAGATCTGAAAACTGACGCACCGATGCTCCCCATCCAACCTGATGGAGTTTGAGAGGTCTTGCAAAGGAGAATGGGAGAAACCATCCAAAAATAGATGTGCCAAGCTTGTAGCATCATACTCAAAAAGACTTGAGGCTGTAATTGCTGCCAAAGGTGCTTCAACAAAGTATTGAGCAAAGGTTGTGAATACTTATGTACATGTTTTTTTTTTCTTTTCCGCTTTTTATTTTTAATAAATTTGCAAAGATTTCAAACAAACTTCATTCACGTTGTCATTATGGGGTACTGTTTGCAGAATTTAACACTGAGATGTGAAAATCTAGGCAGAACACATGTGCACACACATACACACAGCTTTAACATGGACATTACTACATTCAACATATGCATGTGGTATAAGACTCTTGATCAAATATAATAATTCGTTTAAATTACTGGATAACTTCAGAACCAAAGTGTTAAAAACACAACCTCATCACAATCTCACAACCTCGTTATGATCAAATAAGTAACGGGGTTGAGAGTGACGGGGTTGTGATTTTTTTGCTCGAAATAGCCCCTGTCCTAAATGTAGAGAATAACAGGAGAGCACATGGTATGCATGGTATTAAGAAATCATGTATATTGCTAAAATAACAAAGATCATTTTCATAAGTAATAGTTTTCTATCTTTATTTGATGTAACGGGGGTTGAGTTGTTAAGCTTGACAATCACAATATCACAATATTAATAAGTTATAGTTATAAAAGAAGATGGTAACTTGCCTATGTCTGCTCACAGTATTGTTCAGAAGAGTTATATGATGTCAATTCTTGTTTATGATGTCACATAAGAATCAGTTCATTATTTTTATGGGGGGATAATGATTTGTGTAACGGGGTTGAGGGGTTACTGAGGTATGGAACTAAATAATATGATTTTAATGAATAATCATGAATTTACTTAGAAAAAAAAACATTACCAGCAAAAGAAGCACAGATAGATATTTATGAGAATAGCAAAATGTATGGACTTTTTTCTAATTTTATTATTCATATCCCAAGTACACTTTCATAGAAGGCCATGAGGGACATGACAAAATAGGTGGTGTCAACTGAAAAAAAAAACAAGAAAATTTCTAATGTATAGATAAAATGTATGTCATGTTTTTAAACCTTATTAAAGGAGACATTGCAATTAATACAAAAAGATTTTTAAATAGATTTTGGTGCTAACCTGTTTTACATTTACATTGTTCATTTAGCACTTTTTTATCCAAAGCTATATGAGAAATACAACAAGCGATTCATCATAGGGTACATAAGAAATTACTGCAAATCAGAAAAAAACAAGATTAAGCACGCAACATATTTAAATTCTTTGACATCAGTTGTACAATTATCCGAACATTATAGGCTATATTTTCAAAATTTATTGCAGAAAATGCCTAAACAATAAACAACATTGCATGTGGCCATTGAGAATCGTTACCATTCTTCTACTTTTTTTTTATTTTTTTTTTTTTTATTGGGTACCAAAAAAAACCAAAAAACACTAACGACCTGAAAGGGTGAAGCGTGGGAAAGACATCTGACTTTCATTCCCTTGCCACAATACGGTTTATTGCGTAAAGAAATTCACGCTTCTTTGATTCAAACGGATGGAAATGCGCGTGCCAGTCGTTGAGTCATGTGGTCTTGACACTTGCAAGACAAAATTGTGAGCACACGACGTGTTAAACCAGGTAACAATTTAGCCTTTTGTCATCATTTGCATCTCTCTGATGTCTAGCAGTCTTTCCCCAAGATTTCAAAATCAGTTAAGCGGAATAAAATTATCCCAGATTTTGAAGTTGCACGAAAGTTAGCAGTAAAAAAAAAGAAAGAAAGAAAAAGTATCCAAACAGTAGCTATTTAATCCTAGATTTCTCTTCGCATGCGCTCACATGAAGTGTTCTCATTATAGACTATGTTCGTGCATAGCCTATATATATTTTTAAACACACAACGGTAGCCCATTTTATTACGTCTGATGGAAACACTGATCTGAGACATAATGTAGCCCACAGAGTCAAAAGTTAACCAAAGTCGTTGGTCACTCACTCTTTATACGGTAGGCAATGTCAATATCTTTGTTTAGGCGGATGTCTCCAAAGTGCCAAGGCACGTGGCGCCTTTTCGCACTGTTTATTTATTAGCATGAGAGACAAATGAGCAGAGGAAGCCAGAGGTGTCAGAACAGAAGTCGTGTGGAAGTGTGCCGGCTATTCGGCGCCTCAAAGACCGACACATTTGGTCGCGCATTTCAAAGGGTTTGATGATCAAAGTCGACTGTAAATGTTCGGCGCGTGCTGAAAGCAATCTTAAATGTTAAATGATCTTAAGTCTTCATGAAATCAACGATTAATATATATATTTAAAAGTAGGTCTAATAACAAGTAATCACAAAAACACATAAGAATATTTCATTTTTAAATTTTAATGATGGAATGTATTTGTGTCAATCCCCCAAATATACAAATATAAAAAGGGAATGTCATGAATAAATAAATGTGCAAAATAGATAAATACATACATCAGCTATGTATTACAAATGATCATACACCCAGTACAGATCATGCAAAAAAAGTAAAAAGAAAACAAAATCTGTGTAAAAATATATTGCATAATTTATCATACACTATTTACACATTTTACATTTCCAACGTGATGTCAGATGATAAAATCATTACACAGCATTTTTTTGGAAATAAACATGTCTCTCTACAGCCTATAATTTAGAAGAGATGAACCATGTCTAATTATTACACAAGCCCAGTATTTTGAGTCCAGTTCTCTGTAAATGTCTTTAATTTCTCTCAAGGCCAAGGCCTCCAGACTGTCTGGCTGACTGGTGTCTGGTGTTGAGAGGTTGGTTGGGCTGTCGAATGCAGTGTGTTGGAGTCTGTGCTTCTGAATGGAATCCTGTTTGGATGTGGCACAACGTTCCTGCAAGTTGATGGAAGTCCTTGTTTGCAAACAGAGTTCTGCTGCAGATGATGCTGTGCATTTGAATCTGAAACTTGCTTTCTGGATGAGTTCTGGATTCTGACAGGCAGTCGGATGGTGGTCGGCACACAAGGCTGGGTCAGACACTGACAGATAGCGGTTACTGAACCTTCCAGTCCACGGGCCTTACCTTCATCTGACAGGAAACGGGCCGCTTTCTGAAGACACGATGAAAAGCCATCCATAAACTGACGCTTCTCTCCTCCTTCCACATCTTTTGCTTTCTTGGCCTGAGCGACGGAGTTTTGCAAAAACAGGACGGTGTATTCCAGGATCTCTGCTTTCTCTATTCTCCTTTGAGTGGGAGTCTGCAAAAATATGAGAGGAGAATTTAGACAAGGAAATACAGACTTAGTTGAGAACATAGATCTATAACTAAAAGATGACATTTTGTTGAGAAAATAAAAGGTATGGTGTTCTTACATTGTGCTCAGGGCCTTGCAGAAGCAAAGTTCTCAGGTTCTCCAGACTCCGATTCATCCTTTCTCTTCTTCGTCTTTCTACCTGAGGTTTTAACAGCTGCAGAAAACATAAAAGACTAATATCAGTGGACAGGTCAGGTTGCTTTAAAAATAGACATTCCAGTCTGCTCAGTTTGACCTCTGTTTGTTAAAATGCACAGAAAAAAAATATTTACCTTTCTGTCCATTTTAATGGTCTCAGTCTCTCCGATGATTTTCATTGCACGTGTACTCCAAACAGTAGTTTATATCAGAGATGATATAATCCAAGTTCTCTTCTATTAGGTATTCTGGAAAAGATCTCGCTTCGAGGTGCTCAGACAAGTGTGAGATGCCAGGCTGAATATGAGCGCACGTATTTATAGGCGTTCGTCGCGTGGTTGCCAAGCCACGCCCACTCTCTGTCACAGACCAATCATTGAGGCGCTGCGCTCTCATGCACAGCTTGCTCCCAGCTAAAAGCGAAAAGAATGAAACACTAAAAAGATATAGGGTATAATACTAAAAGTCATATTTAAGCTCACATAGGTTGTATCCATTTAATATAAAGACGGACATAAGTTTAAAAGCAATGAATCGAGGTAATTAAACCGTGATCGTATACGGGTTATAGTGTATTGGCTTACATATTTATTAGAAATAGGCCACTTATTTCGTACAATTACGTTTGTGCAGTTAACTGTAGTTAGCTAACATATAATCTGCACTGAGACATTCAGGGCAGCCTTAGATCAAAAGGACTGATTGTACACGCTCACTTACACCTAGACTTCCGTGGGCACGTGTGTGCACGAGAAAAAAGTGTCACCCTGACAGTAGATGTGCATATCAATAGCCCACGCGCCGCTGACCAGACACGCCATTACAATAACAAAAAGAAAAGTGCTTTCTTTTACTTCCCAAAGTCTTATTTCCACTGTGCGTCTAGCCATGCCTCAGCTTGGTTACGAATTTTATTTACCATATTTTATTTTTTAAAAGTTTCTAGGCCTACATGTGCCACATATTTAAAGCAGCTTGAAACCACGAAAATTATAAAGCTTGCGTTTTTTTAATTCTTTTGCCATGTAGAAAAATTGAACTATAGTTCGTTTGTATATTAGACCGAGGCTCAATCCAATTCAGTTAATTTACGCTTTACAGGACTGTGTTTATTGGTAATGCCAAGGATTCAAACGCGCCTTATTTAAACATAATTTAAAATCGAAAAAAGAGGGCAAGTATTTGCACACATATGCATAATAATTAATGATCCAATTGAATTTTCATAGTGTTTTGTGATTGCACTTTAAAAAATAAAAATAAATAAATAGGCTAAATGAAATAATAAATATGTTTTGTTAAAAAAAGGCTTAAAGCTGCAGCATCTGGGTGTGAATCATTAGGGGGTCGCAAGGTAACGTGTGCTCACACCTCTTTATAATTCAGGAGGGCGCGTGCCGCGTGGCAACTTCACACGTGTGAACAATGCAAGAGAGAGGACAGTTTCCACGTGTGCATATGAAGCGCGCGCATGTGAAAAGCAAGCAGTCGTGGTTTCTTGATTATTCATAGCACTGAAATCACAATGTAAATACACTGTTGTTCATTATTTTTCTGAAGATGTCTTCTTATCGCCAAAACTTCGCTCGATGCCCTCAAAGCTGCAAGGATTGAGTTAGCAAGACAGCACGTGTCTAGCCGTGATAGTTCCCGCAGAAATTTACGGCCTTTTGTTCACTGGACAGTCCAGTTGGCTAACAGGTTACAAGCAAGAGAAAAAAAGGTCTTAACCACTTGGTCAGTCAATCAACTGCCATCCTTTCTGTTCTATGTCCTTTAGTGGCGAAACAATATCATGTCACTGTATGGATCAAGACCACTGGTAATCCCTCATGCTATTACCACTTTTGGGGATAGGTTTCAAACAAAGGAAAAGTCAAAGGATAAAACAGAAAGACATTTACCAATATGTGATCTTACCGAAATGAACCTCATCTCCATTATATCCTATATAGCCTACTCAAGCAGTAAGTTCATGACCCGATGCATTGGCGCAAGTTAAATGGCAAAACACTCATCCTGTAGGCTATAAGTGATGAAAATGGAGACTATGGCTGCAGGTCTGGTGAGTTTGCTGACCAGTGAAGCACACCAACAACATGGTCATTTAACCAACTTTTGATGCTTTTGGCAGTGTGGGCAGGTGCCAAATCCTGCTGGAAAATGAAATCAGCATCTTTAAAAAGCTGGTCAGCAGAAGGAAGCATGAAGTGTTCCAAAATTTCTTGGTAAATGGGTGCAGTGACTTTGGTTTTCAAAAAACACAATGGACCAACACCAGCAGATGACATTGCACCCCAAATCATCACAGACTGTGGAAATTTAACACTGGACTTCAAGCAACTTGGGCTATGAGCTTCTCCACCCTTCCTCCAGACTCTAGGACCTTGGTTTCCACATGAACTACAAAACTTGCTCTCATCCGAAAAGAGGATTTTGGACCACTGGGTTCTTCTCCTCCTTAGCCCAGGTAAGATGCCTCTGACGTTGTCTGTGGTTCAGGAGTGGCTTAACAAGAGGAATACGACAACTGTAGCCAAATTCCTTGACACGTCTGTGTGTGGAGGCTCTTGATGCCTTGACCCCAGCCTCAGTCCATTTCTTGTGAAGCTCACCCAAATTCTTGAATCGATTTTGCTTGACAATCCTCATAAGGCTGCGGTTCTCTCAGTTGGTTGTGCATCTTTTTCTTCCACACTTTTTCCTTCCACTCAACTTTCTGTTAACATGCTTGGATACAGCACTCTGTGAACAGCCAGCTTCTTTGGCAATGAATGTTTGTGGCTTACCCTCCTTGTGAAGGGTGTCAATGATTGTCTTCTGGACAACTGTCAGATCAGCAGTCTTACCCATGATTGTGTAGACTAGTGAACCAAACTGAGAGACCATTTTGAAGGCTCAGGAAACCTTTGCAGGTGTTTTGAGTTGATTAGCTGATTGGCATGTCACCATATTCTAATTTTTTGAGATAGTGAATTGGTGGGTTTTTGTTAAATGTGAGCCAAAATCATCAAAATTAAAAGAACCATAGACTTAAACTACTTCAGTCTGTGTGCATTGAATTTATTTAATACACAATTTTCACAATTTGAGTTGAATTACTGAAATGAACTTTTCCACGACATTCTAATTTATTGAGATGCACCTGTACACTAGACAATTGCAGCCAAAGTGAATACATCTCAATTTTCATTCAAGCAATGAATTAATGCATAAGTTAATGAAATAATTATGTTTTATTTAATGACAACAACAGGAAACATGAATAAATGAGTAAAAGAATGAATAAAAGTAACAATCACAGTAAACACATACATATACAAGTCAACGACACATAAAACAAAGCTTTATTCAAACTTATTGTTCTAACAATGATGTATTTACAGGCGGTGAACCCACATCCTACTGCCATCTCAACACAACTGTGCCAATTCTGCAGCTGACCACCTTTACCTGTCTTTGCTGTCCAGCATCACCTCCCTCATTGCTGCTGTGAGACTGGAATCTGATCATGGATGGGAAAGGGACATTGAGGCTGTCCTTGCCTGAGTGAACAGAGAGGATGAGGAAGACCATGATGATGCCCCCTGAGCCACACAATCTTGAGGCAAGAGCGGGAGAACATGTGTGGGACAATCTGGCTATCACTGTGTTTGCTCCAAACATTTGTGTGCCTGCTCTCCATGAGCACGGCTCTCTGTAAAACATTTAAATAGAGTGAAACTTGAAACTTTGAAGCTTCTGAAAATCGGGCTCCATTGACTGATGTTGTATGAACAGAAACCAGCAGAACAAACTTGACCAAAATCACATCCTCAATGTCTTTTGGTCTTTCTCTAGATGCTCTCTCTGACTCTGGGCTCACTGAGGATGAAGAGACCACAGCAACATCAGGTCCAGATGAAGCAACAAGAGCAGGTAGAGTGATGGCACTGGACCATTTCCAGGATGCTGCTGTGGACTCTCCATCCTCACTGCACACAGCAGTCTGTGGACATTTCAGATCCTGCAGAAATGCACAAATATAATACAAAAGCAGTCATTTTAATAGCACAATGTCATTTGATTTCTGTATTGGAAGTAACAAAATTATCTTACTTTATATTTTTGTTTCAGGTTTTCCCCTTTTTTTCTCACAAATGCTGCCATCACCTTTCCTTGCAGGTCCTGCTCCACCACAGAAGATCTGCAGCAAATGCACAGGAATCAAGAATCAGAAAAGTGCTGATAATTACAATAACTAAAAATTTGAAATTACAATAACTAAAGTAAAATACAACTTAAGATTTAAAAGATGTTTAATTCATTTCAGTAGTACACTCACTGAGAGCCTTTGATGGCAGCATTCCTTCATCAGTCACTCTGCACCAGATATACACGTGTGTCTCGTCTGTCCCTGTAACATCCAGACAAGATTCATTTACCTCTGTGAATTATGTGCTCAATACTGCTTTTACATGTTGAGGTAGTTGCTGATGTGTTAACTCACTTTTTATCCAACACAAATGCTCCTCAGTTTATCAACAGACTAATAGACAAATAAAAGAGAAAACTTATGTTTAGTAACTTCATGTAGATGTGTTTATACAGTATTTACATTACTTACATTCATGTAAAGCAGCGTTGACAACAGTGAATTCTACATACAGCACAAATACATCACTCACTCAGATGTCTATTTCATGTCTATTAAATGTGCTCATATGCAATTATTTTAGAACCTGTCACAAATCAAAAACAGACATATAGTAATCGTCTTTAAAGGTCTATATGGTTTCTGTAAATTCACTCTGGTGACGTACGTGTGCTTACTGGAGCTCCCCTGTTTGCTATACATAATAAAACGTGTTTTTACCGCAAAACCGCAAATATACTGTACTGTTGACCCTTTACACATTAAGCAATTCAACAGTTTGCTCTACAGTAGTTCAACAAATGCGATTTTAATTTTAACACAAGGAACCGTGTTTTGGTTTGTAATACTCACATTTGTAAACAGCCTCGTCGCTGTTCTCCATCATGTTCAATGATGACGTATCCTCTTGCGTGGGCTTCTGGGATTGAAAAGTGTCCATCGATGAACACTTAAGAATCTGGGCTGAAGCAGTAGGACATCCGGGGATTTCTCGCCTACTCTTTTATGAATACTGAGGTTTCGAACGTACTTCTTTCTTCAAGTACTCTTTTCTCCTACTATATAGTAGGCATATTAGAACGCAGCTTAAGTATACGTACGTCCGAATCTCGTGAGAATTAGTGCACTGGCCTACTAATTCTCGCCTACACTTTTATTAATACTTGATTCAAACATACTTATTCGCTCGCCGACTGCTTTTTGGCCTACTATATAGTAGGGAAGTATGTGGTTTCGAATGCAGCGATTATGTGAACGCAGACAGCATTTCACATGCACTTACGTTTATTGAAGAGCGTGGGAACCTTCTGTGTCTACTGATTATGTACAAATTCTGACAGGTAATAAAAAGGACTGAGGTGTTGGTCTGTGTTAGTAGGTGAGGTGTAAGTTGTTCGTGTTACTGGGAGAGCATGGCTAGTAGCTTATTCCCATCGTAGCACTTTTGAAATGATTGCCTGTTGGTTATGGGCGAATTTTAAATATTTACACAATTGCATGCCCTTTGGATGCCCTTTCTGCGACATCCCTGAAGAGAAAGGTTGAGAGATAAAGTTAATTGTTCTCAATTTAGGTGATACCTCACTGCCATGCATATTGTAGCCTAACATATCTTTGGAGCATTTGAAAATAATTTTCTTGGGGTTCTTCTTTACAAACAAAACAGCAAGTGTGCCCACTATTAGTAACGCAAGCCAACCAACCTGAAATGACTGAAATGAAATTCTGAGGTTTGCCTATATTTGTGTCTTCAGTGAGACGTTTCTCATAAACCTAGCTTCTATTGGATTTTTGTCTTTTTGAATAGGATTTTATGACTTTATTAGGCCTAGTCAGCAGGTTAATCATTCCGCACTGTCGATATAGTTTATTAAAATGATTTAACCATATATTACGTATAATATGCTAATATCCTTAGGAGGACCATCTCGTTTCGCATGCGCCTTTCTCATTCGTATGCGAGCAAACACATCAACCCTCACACTTTAATGGCCCTGCGCGTCCTGATCGCCTTAAATCTTCGCCTTGTGTATGCAGACTATATCTAATGAGGGTCGCTGAGTAGCTACAGTCTGAAGAAAGCAAGTCTAAAAGGAAGGAATATCACCGTAAAACATATGTACCTACGCAATATCACATTAACTTCATGACCTGGTGGACGACAATCTATAAATGGCTAATCGCAAACACCTCCAAAGTCATGAAAATGACGACTATATGTGAACGCAGACTGCATTGAGTGCTCATGTTTATTGGAGAGAAGCGTGGGAACTGGGAACCTTCTCTATGCTCAGAGAAAATGTACAAATTCTGACAGGTAATAAAAAGAGCTGAGGTGTCTGCAGTCCGTGTTACTGGGAGAGCGTGGTTAATTCCCATCATAACACTCTTCCAAATACGCTTACCTCTTGTTTATTGTCGTTTTAAATATTCAAACAAGCGCTCAAAAAATTTAAAGCAGGTCTCTCAAAATTAAACGTTCCAACAAGGGGTTTTGTCATTGATTTTGGAACCATTTTGGGTTCCTCAAGTAATCTTTCAGTGATCATTTCTTGAAAGAACACATATTTTAAGTGTAAAGAACATTTTAATAATCTTAAGAACACTGCACTATTAAGAACTTTTTATGCAATAGAAAGGTTCCATGAATGTAAAATGTTCTTCATGGAATCATATGCAAATAAAGAAACTTAATTTTTAAAAATGTTGTGTGAAATCACAGAAAAGCTTGATATTGTTTTTTAGAGCAAGATCATTAGTGTTGTATGTTGCAAAATTTGAAAAAGTCCAAATATACAGTTTTATGAAACCCAATGAAATTAAATTAAATTCAGCCCAATTAAATAAATGAAATCAAACAAAGTTTAACAACCCATCCAAAAGCAGAGTGGGTTCATTACAGTCAAAACAGCAACCAAGGCAAGTTAACAATCAATCGAGCACTTTTCTAGAACATAGTTACAGAAAGTATTATATTCTTGATCTTTAATATAACTCGATCTTGCTTAAAACAGCAGATATCTAGCAACTGTGGAATAAACGCTCTTTTCCTCACTACAAACCTAAAACAACCAACAGGCGGCGACGGAAACCATGTAAAGTGGTTCATCCAGAACACAGGTTCACTGACACACCTTTGGTGTTAACAAGATGTGTCAAAAGAACCAGAATAAGAATAGCTTCACGCAGAGAAGGACGTGTGCTCTTTCACTTCTAAACGAACTGGTTACAGTTTCCCACGGGAATCGCAGTATAATACTCTCAGTAAACCGTTCCTCAAATTATTAAGCGCATAAGCAATAAAATAAATAAATAAAAATAAAAGCTATTCATCATTAGTAAATAATTTGTTAAAAGTTGGTTGTTTTAATTCGGAGAATGAAATACATGCATCTCATAAACATAGGCTCCTATCATATGAATTATAAAGCTATTAGTTTCTTTTTTCTTTCTTTGTCTTTTTTATTATTTTTATTATTATTTTTTTTGTGCCTTTCGGTCAAGACTATTCAGAAAAATGTACACGCTCAAAAAGGATGTGTTAATTTTTAACACATTTTTTTTGTGTTGACTATTTTAACATATTTTGTGTTGGTTTATACAACATGCCCAGTCCTTTATGCAAAAAAAATAAATAAATAAAATAAAATAAATAAATAAATAATAATAATAATAATAATAAAAATAAAAAATAAAAAGTTTCTTATTGTTGGTTCTTTATTCCTCTTTTTTCCCAACCAATCCTTCAAAGCCACGTTGTTTACTGGTTTCTTGTTTTTTGGACTTTCATAAGCTCTTTTACACCTGCAGAGAGGAACTGCCAATCAATTAGCTACACCATAATACACCCATAATTATAGTTTGTGAAGATATCATAAAGGACTTTCACTGGAACTTGGCCTATACATCTACTTTTTGTTTCTGTCTTGTGTTTTATTTGTTTGTTTATTTATTCACATCAATATCAATATTATAATTGTTGTTAAAGCATTGTCATTTTTGCTGATTTCCTATGTCAGTAATAAAAAAAAAAATTACCTCATTGACACAAACCATGGTTAATTATAGGGTTTAGTATAAGCCCAGGCAGGCAGAGGAGTAAAAGCAACATAATATTAATTAATAATATTTTAAAATCCTAATATTAATTAAAATTAGAAATGTTATTTATAGAACCAAATAAAAAAGTCTCTGCAGAACACTAATCTGGTGTTTACAACCATATTTATTAATAGTGACAAATTTACCTTACCTTATTTAATTTGCTCTATCATATTTAAATATTTTTATTAAGGTTTTTTTTTAATTTTTTTTTTTTTAATAAATTTAAAGACCACATACCTTTTACCTATGAATATGGACACCCATATTCCATTAAAGAGCTTCTTCAGAGCGAAATCAAGCTGGAACGTTTGCCACCTCTGATTTGTACACATAATAAGATGACTAAAGATAAGGCTAATCTTTGATAGTACTTGTCTTTAGCCATCTTGCAGCACAATTGTAAGTTTATTGAGGCCCCCTAGTGGAAAACCATTGACATATACAGGTGCATCTCAATAAATTAGAATGTCGTGGAAAAGTTCATTTCAGTAATTCAACTCAAATTGTGAAACTCGTGTATTAAATAAATTCAGTGCACACAGACTGAAGTAGTTTAAGTCTTTGGTTTTTTTAATTGTGATGATTTTGGCTCACATTTAACAAAAAACCACCAATTCAATATCTCAACAAATTAGAATACTTCATAAGACCAATAAAAAAAAAACATTTTTAGTGAATTGTTGGCCTTCTGGAAAGTATGTTCATTTACTGTATATGTACTCAATACTTGGTAGGGGCTCCTTTTGCTTTAATTACTGCCTCAATTCGGCGTGGCATGGAGGTGATCAGTTTGTGGCACTGCTGAGGTGGTATGGAAGCCCAGGTTTCTTTGACAGTGGCCTTCAGCTCATCTGCATTTTTTGGTCTCTTGTTTCTCATTTTCCTCTTGACAATACCCCATAGATTCTCTATGGGGTTCAGGTCTGGTGCGTTTGCTGGCCAGTCAAGCACACCAACACCATGGTCATTTAACCAACTTTTGGTGCTTTTGGCAGTGTGGGCAGGTGCCAAATCCTGCTGGAAAATGAAATCAGCATCTTTAAAAAGCTGGTCAGCAGAAGGAAGCATGAAGTGCTCCAAAATTTCTTGGTAAACGGGTGCAGTGACTTTGGTTTTCAAAAAACACAATGGACCAACACCAGCAGATGACATTACACCCCAAATCATCACAGACTGTGGAAACTTCACACTGGACTTCAAGCAACTTGGGCTATGAGCTTCTCCACCCTTCCTCCAGACTTTAGGACCTTGGTTTCCAAATTAAATACAAAACTTGCTCTCATCTGAAAAGAGGATGTTTGACTACTGGGCAACAGTCCAGTTCTTCTTCTCCTTAGCCCAGGTAAGACCCACAAGAGGAATACGACAACTGTAGCCAAATTCCTTGACACGTCTGTGTGTGGTGGCTCTTGAAGCCTTGACCCCAGCCTCAGTCCATTCCTTGTGAAGTTCACCCAAATTCTTGAATCGATTTTGCTTGACAATCCTCATAAGGTTGCGGTTCTCTCGGTTGGTTGTGCATCTTTTTCTTCCACACTTTTTCCTTCCACTCAACTTTCTGTTAACATGCTTGGATACAGCACTCTGTGAACAGCCAGCTTCTTTGGCAATGAATGTTTGTGGCTTACCCTCCTTGTGAAGGGTGTCAATGATTGTCTTCTGGACAACTGTCAGATCAGCAGTCTTCCCCATGATTGTGTAGCCTAGTGAACCAAACTGAGAGACCATTTTGAAGGCTCAGGAAACCTTTGCAGGTGTTTTGAGTTGATTAGCTGATTGGCATGTCACCATATCCTAATTTGTTGAGATTTTGTTAAATGTGAGCCAAAATCATCACAATTAAAAGAACCATAGACTTAAACTACTTCAGTCTGTGTGCATTGAATTTATTTAATACATGAGTTTTACAATTTGAGTTGAATTACTGAAATAAATGAACTTTTCCATGGCATTCTAATTTATTGAGATGCACCTGTATATGACTCGGAGGAAGATGCTACATTCAGACCGCAAAGCAGAGATGATTTACGGATGCACGTAATGTCTCTTTATATAGATATATAGAGTATAGGTCTATTTTCCATCCATAATGAGCGCAATTAGGTCAAGTGGTCACTAACAAGAGTCTCTTAATAACATTAAATGTTTGTATTTTATAAGTTTGAACACCAATATTTCTAAATCCCTGTCTTGCAAAATTGAACATTTACAAATCTTTAATTTTAAGGTTTAGGAGCAATTTCACGCCATTTTCTTGTTGGTGGGACAAACTCCTGGACATGTTGGCAAAATTTCGACCAAGTTCAACACGTTGAGCTAACCGTTCCCTGATGCACTTAAATTATACTATAGGAATGATCTAGCTACTTAACGCTACTCCTCCATCAGTCTGGTCCATTTTATTCCATATTCTCTCTGTTATGGACTATTGTTCCAGACTTTTCGATCGCGTTTACTTGCCCTCTCTAAGAAACAGCTTGTCCTTTCAGACGACACGTGCTCACACCATGCTCGAAAGCGTGGCTAATTCACACCTCTGTGCAACAGACGTTCAAGTGCGGAAAGTTTCCACGTGCCCTTTTGCTCTATTGTTCGAGAAATCGTCCAGCAGGTGAGCGTGCGCCAAGTTTTACATTTGACTAATTGGTCGACGACCATCAGACAGTGCGGATGCGTAGGCTACCAGAAACTAACATGGTTTCTTAATGGTTTTGCATTGCAAAATGTGAAATGATTCTAAACTGCAACACTATGCATAATTCCACACAAAGCAACTTAGCCCGATTTCCGTAAAACGAACTATTATGGCGAGCATGGAAAACTCACATATAAGATTTCTCCGTCTTGGATCTTGAAATGTATATTATAAACGTATGCAGTCTTAAATTAATGCTAACTTTTAAAATCAATCTTAAGACAGACATATGGTTTGAGCAATCGCACTGAACTAAAGCCAATTTATAACTTGTATACATATATATATATATATATATATATATATATATATATATATATATATATCTATATATATATATTTGTAATTGAGCTCGTGACCGTTTGTCCATATGAGACTTCATGCCAAATTGACTGTTAAACAGACGTGTCAAAAGAATCATATAGGCTACTAATGGAATTATGAGCAAGGGTGTGTATGCCACCACTCTACTTGACCAAACATTAAACTTTCCCACGGGATTTTTCTTAAGGTTGGTCATGAGGCATGATGCCCATGCAGAGGTCAAAAAGTGAAGCACCACATGGCCAGTAATTTAGTACAGGCAAAATTGTCAATTAATGAAGAGCAACATACCATTTGACGTTATTGTTAATTGGTAAGCAATGTCAAGGACTCAAGTGGCGTTTTGCAACATCGATTATCTTTGCTCCTTGAAAAATATTTGTCAACATTTATTGTAGGCTATAGACTCTAGAATTATGAATTATTTCCTTTCTTTGTTTTAAGTACACTCACTTTGGAAGAGCGGAAACTCGGGACGAGCGCACATATTAAGTAACATAATAAAGTAGGCTATACAGATTAAATTTATGCATTTCAAGTTCAGACCAGTCAGCTATGTTTATTTGGTGTTTATTCGTTTCTGCACTGCATCGATATTGAGTGTCAACCCGCTTCAGGTGCGAAGGCAAAAAAATCGTTGAGCATCTAATGAAATTCTAAGCGCCTGGAAGAGGTTTGAGTACTCTAGTCTGGCGGTGTTAGTGTGAATGTGTTCGTTTTTACACATCTGCCGTGCCACAGTATTCTGTTCCCACGAGAAAAAAAAAAACTGAAGTGTCACATAGCATTTACACAGGGTTTTTGGTTCTACGAAAATATGCTTAAAACAAAACATAGTAGTGAGAAATTAATCATAGAGCAACATTAGCTATCTGTCATGCACACTGAACAAAATATAGAATTTGAGGCTAAAAAGTAGTAATAAATCTGTGCATAGACCGCTCTGAGACATTTATTAATCGTCGCGAAGCTTTCAGAAAAAAAAAAAATTAAACATTATTTTTGAACATGTACTAACAGAATTGTTAGTATGGTGTTACTATTTGGTGGGCTTGAGGTCGTGAACTGTGAACGGGACTAGCGTGTTGGTGAATTGAGTGTCAAGAGGTTTGCGTTCAAAATGCACTGAAATGGCTTTGTATTGACTTATTGGCGCAATAAAACGAACTATAGTCCATAAAATCATAAGCGTCCATTACTGGTTATTCTAAGCAAACTTCTCTTAGCAGTTGAGATATATGCAGTTTTCATTGCGTTTACATCCACAAATAAAGCTTCTTATAAGACAAACTATAACTGTTGTTATATTTTACTGTTAAATAGGTTGTCAAATGTGTGGTAACTGTTAACTTAATCGATTTAGAGTTTCTTATCTTGGAATATATTTAAAGGTCAATTGAGTGCAGCAGAAAGCCATAAGGGGGATATGACCATACGGTTAAACGTCATTGACACCTCGTCACCAATGATAAGCCAGCATCCCCAATAAAGGCAAGAGTTTGCGAGGACCTTTACCACAGCAGAAGAATTTCGTCAAGAAACACACACCAAAGGGAATATAAGTTTTTTTTTATAGCCTACTCTTCAACAGATCATGGTTACTCCAAAAATGGCAAGTCGACGACCAACGAAAAGAGTGAGTAGAAGTTAAATGCATTGTTTCTTTTGTGTGATAGGCCTAATTATTTCTCAATGGACATTTTTATATTTAGAGTTTTAAAATTGCTAAGGTTTTTTTTTTTTTTTCAAACTAAAGTGTTGGGGTTTTACATTTTAAATGTAAACTAAAAGTATAACGTGATTTGTCTAGATCTTAAAACCGGTTATAGAGAAGAAACGGAGAGACCGGATTAACCAGCGTTTAGACGAGCTCCGAACGCTTCTCCTGGATAACACTCTTGATTCGGTACGAATATATACATATATTTTTTTCTCAGTTTTTAATCCAGCTCTTCCTTTCTTGATATAAATAAACATAGGCTAATGAAATGTTTCAGCAACATAATGAATAATCACTTTTACAGCGACTTCAAAACCCCAAACTGGAGAAAGCTGAAATTTTGGAATTAACTGTTGAATACATTCGGACAAAAGCCACAGTTGCGAGAGATAGTCAAGGTAAGTTTACTGTCTTGAATAATTTTTTAATAAGTGATCTTATACCCATATATTATATATAAAAATTAGATTATTGGCCTTATAATTGTGTAGAGCTCTAGATAAAGTGCTGATCGATTTGAGTTACACATAATGCCTCTGACGATTCTAATCGATTTTGTCCGGTCTCTTTTTCTCTCCCCTCCTGTTTTTATTATTCTCAATTCCTCAATCTAACCCAAAATAACTCCATATGCCTAACTCTCTGACTTCTCATTATGGCAATCAATAAATTAAACCCTCTTAAAATCCTCCTTTTTAACGCTAATTTCTTGATTCTCTTCTCAAACGTTCCTTTGAATGAACCTTCAATAACTACCCTAAACCAACATCTCATGTTATTCTATCTCACCTGAACACTCCACTTTTTTCTTGTCCTTTTTTGCACTTTTTTTTTTACCTTCATGCCTCGGCTCTCCTTAACCTCACCCTCCACCTCAGGCAACTCTAACAAAGACTCAGACCCACATGATGCTAATGCCGCGACTCTGCTCTCGAGGAGACCCCACATACCCTTCGCTTCAGTTCCCAAGCCCATCAATGTCCAGACGCAGATGCCCTACAATCCTATGTACAAAGCTGGTTTTAAAGAGTGTATCTCTCGCCTGGCCAGCTTCGTTGAATGTGTAGAGCCTTCCCAGCGAGACAGCTTTGTTCAAGGCCTGTGTCACCACCTTGACTCCTTCAGCAGTACTCTTTCCCAGGGTAGAGTTTCCAGCCAAGCTGCCCACCATCCGTGGATCCCAAATCCAGAGATGGCATGCAGGACGGATGTCCATGCGATAGGACCCATGAGAGCCAACGCAGAACCATTTTCATACACCAATAGTTTGTATCCTAAATCTTTTATGCTCCATCCCACAGGACAGGCCATGACACATCCCTACCTCTCCCCTCCATACTCCCTCTCTCCTCCACCCTCTCCTTGTTACTCAAGCAATTCTCCTCCCTTCTCCAGCTCTCCCACATACCTCTCTGTCCCCTGCCATTTTCCTTTCCCTCCCAACATCTCTCCACTCTCCAGTGACTCTTCATCTTCGTCATCATCATCCTCTCACAGTCTCTTGACCCCTGCCTTGCCTGTAGCCCCAGGACCTCATATTCAGGTCTCGGTGGGCTCCCCTACTCCAGTGCGACCCACTGGCTTGGCTCTGTCCTGCCAACCCCGGACTCTGAGACGAGCTCTTTTCCAGAACCAGTCACGGACTGTGTGGAGGCCCTGGTGAGCAAAACTCAAAACACTTAGTGACTCAGAGCAACAGCTTCCCATCAGAGTTCCCTTCAGCCGTTGAGGATGCTTGTGAAAGAGGCTGGACTTCACATGGAAAAGACATGGAAGCGAGTGTCCTGTGCATGTGTACATTAGGAGCTCTGTGATAATCACACATGACTCGGTTGTTATCAATATTCATGTATGTGTTCTGCAGTCTTTGCTCTAACTTGATTCCTGCTCACACATTCCTCCTTTGTTCTGCATACTGTTTTCCTATCTAAAATTCTTTATTGTATACAAATTGTGTAAATATATTTATTTTTTCCCTGTTGTACATTGTAAATTAATTGTACATTTTTCACTAAATAAATCTATATAATTTTGTTAATTTGTATGACTTCTTTATTCTATCTATCTATCTGTCTGTCTATCTATCTATCTATCTATCTATCTATCTATCTATCTATCTATCTGTGTTTTTGAATTATTCTCTTATGCTCACCAAGAATGCCTCAATTTGATTAGAAATACAGTAAAAACTGTAACACGCTTTCCACAAAAATCTTAAGCATCAAAAAACTGTTTTCAACACCAATGATAAGAATATTAATAAGTTATTAATTATTTACATTAATTATTAATAATTAATAACCAATAATAAATGATGATCATTGAGAAGCAAATCAGCATATTAGAATGATTTCTGAAGGATCATGTGACACTGAAAACTGGAGTAATGACGCTGAAAATTCAGCTTTGCATCACAGGAATAAATTACATTTTAAAATATATTCAAATATAAAACAGTTATTTTATATTATATAATATACCTCCAGTTATGGACATTTCATGGACAAAAATGTTGTAAAACAAGATTTTAAGAACATATAAGGCAAAAAAACTGTATACTTAGTAGTCGCTTGAATTTCATGAGGTAATAAAGTTGCATACAAAATTACACAATATAATTATACATAAAAATATAAAAACATATTAAAAAGTTTTAAATGAAATTAAATGAAGCATGTCATGTTGCAGAGCACTGCTATTACTGCACAACCAATTAAATTACATTCATCTGGAGAAAATGTCTGTTAGTGTACAGATAACACAGCGAGACTGGGCCTAGCTGTCAAGCACTATATCTCAGTAACTGGTTGTGAGCCAAAAGTCCATTTACGAGTGTTTTATCTTGCAGAGGTTTTTTTTTTTTTTTTTATGTTGCTATTGAATACAAATGAACATTTTATGTTGCAAATGAATACAAACCACAATATGCATTCAGCCAGTCAATTATGTATAAAGGTTGATTTATCTGAGTACAAATATATTTCATAAATGTCAGAGCTGTGCAAATTAATGCTTTTATGAATATATACAAAAACATCGTCTTTACCTCTGGACCTTGAGATCCACTTTCCTGCAGAGTTTAGCTCCAACCCTAATCAAACCTGAACAAGATAATCAAGGTCTTCAGAATTAGCCTACTACAAAGTTGCAGGTAGGTGTGTTTAATCCAGGTTGGAGCTAATCTCTGCAGTAAACTGGATCTCGAGGTCCAGAGTTGAGGACCCCTGTTCTATATGTTTTCTATTTTATGAACTGTTCTGTTTTTCATGAATAATTGTTGACAGGTTCCATTATTTGAAGCCCTGTGACAACGTGCCCCAGTAATGTGTCATGTCTAACAAAAACTTTTTTTTTTGCCCTCTGCTGGTCAAAGAGACTAACTGTTATCATTTATCCACCTACAAACGGAAAACGCTGGATCAACATTATAACTACACCAATAGGAACAAGATTCTTTTTACAACTCGCGTGATATATTACTTATTTTACCGGTAAGTCTTGAAGACATGCTTAACAGACTCATTGCCAGAGATACGTTCAGGTTAATTTATACTTTTTTCTGACTATCGCAGCTGCTACTTGAACAAGATGAACTGGTCGTGATGGTAAATATCTATAATGTTGTTTGTGAGTTGTTAAAACAGTTACAGGAGTTTCTTTTTTCACTTAAATACGTTCTGCTTATATTTGTTCCTTTGAGGACTACACAAAGTGCGCGAGGAAGCGAACTGGGACTACAAATCCCAGTCACACTATATGCCATGCCATGCGGGGGCGGGAACCACAAAGCTTCTGTTTATAGCTTAATAACATTCAAATACAAGCAATCGCGGACGTAAAGCGGCTAGTGCTAAATAAGTAATCATTCTTCAGTAGCAGAATGGGTATTTGAGGATACTGCCTGTCAATCAACTGTCAAAAATGTGGTTTATTTACATGCTGGATTGAAAAGCTATGGGGCATCTTGTGCTTGCCTGTGAGGAAGTGTGCAGTGTATAAACAACAGCCCAAAACACACATTAACAAATCCAATTTCTTATCATAATTTAATACATTGAAACATGCGTTATATACGAGAGGTTTAATGAAATTCATGAGGTGATAAAGCCAGTTTAATAACGTTGACTTTTATGAGCAGGCACATACTTGGTGCACCTAAAAAGTGGAATCTAGGCTAATCCCGCCCCACATATTCCGTGATTGGGCAGTGAAACGAAGGGTTCCAGAACAGGCGAATACTATTGGCTGTTTTAGCTGCTTATCGCGACGTCATCAGGCTCTCGAGCTATATAAAGCGCTGAAAGCCCCGCTCCTCACAGCGAGATTCTGCAGCTCGTTAGTAAGTTCAGCTGTGTAAGCGCAGGAGTTTATCCGAACAGTTAGGGGTTAAAAAAAAGAAAAAAAAATTAAATAAATAAACGACCATTGTGGTCAGTACCTCCACACAGCCTGCCGATATTCTAAAATAGTGTTCGTTTGTATTTCACTAAGCGTTATTTTTAAGGGGTGTGTCCTCTGAATGTATTATTTTGCTTGTGAAGCTGACTTCAGCGGACAGATGTGCGTACTGGCGCTTTCAGTGCAGGATGTGCAAGGACAGCAGTCGCTACACTGACCAGACTGCTGTGTTTTCTTTTCGTCCGCTGGAGAGGGAGGCAGGCACTGGGCTGTGTACCTTTAAGAGAGGGCGGAGAGAGTTAGAGCCCCGGGCTGCGTGTTGAGCACAGCACTGAGCCTGTTTAGGTTTCTCTTCGTTTTCTCTCTTCTGTTTTCGTCGTGAAGATTTTACTGTGTTATGTATTATTCATGAATGACGCTTGGAGGCGGGGTTTGTACAGAGTATCAATAATAACAGCAGTGTCGAGGAGGCGGGCACACTGACACTGAAGGTGGGTGGACCTAACATTTACTTTCTTTATGCACACTTGACACATGTTGTCAGGAGCTGACATCAAAATGTCTGGCAACGTTAAGTTTTATGTATTTTGGGCAAACGTTATTTTCTCTAGTCAGTGTAATTAGTTTTTTTTTTTTTTTTTAATAATGGTAGTTATAAATGGTTTTATGCATATGGTTTTATAACTGTATACGGTTCTGTTGAATATTGTTATCTTTAGCAGAGCTCTGTATTGCATTGAAATAATGTTGTTGTTACTGGATAGTTAAAGGAAGTCACAAGCTATAAATCAGAAGTTTTCCGTTTGGAAATCAAAATAGTCCTCTTGGAAACGTTGTGCTCCTTAAAATAACTATTTTTGAGTTCTGTTGGAATCCTGGCTCCTTTCTTTCTTTCTTTCTTTCTAATATATTTAGTACAATAGTAAATGAGATGTAATACACAAATTTGCTAAAGATTTCCCCAAGATTAACATAAACAAATAGGACAGGACACTACATAGAATGATTTCAGTTTATCTAATAATAAACATATATGTATGTTTCAAAATAAGAGATATTTATAGTAGATATATAAATATCTCTAAATACCCAAAACATGGTCTGACTGATATCTGAGGAAGGAAAACAGTAGCTTACCATGTTTTGAGCAGGTATAGTAATGATTTAGCAAATTAATAATTTTACGTTCATTTGGCTTTGTGGATGACTGCTTGTTGCTTTCATTTCAGATCCATGTCTCCTCCAGCGTCAGCCTGAAAAATGATAGAGATGTCATTTGACAAAGAAACTGTTTTATCTTGTGAGGGGCAAACAGACCCCACTTCTCAACAGCACTCAGAACTTATTAGAAATGATACCAGCACTCTCCATCCATCCAGGAAGACCACAGTTATAAACCTCAGCAAAGAGGCTGATGAAGACGCAGGAAGTGAGACATCACTGGAACACAGAGAGAAAACTGCTACCCCAGATAACAATGCTCAGAGTGAAAGTGGGGTCGAATCGTCTACAGAAACTCAGAACGGCACTCAGCAGCCCAAACCTCAACAGCAGAAAATCAATAAGCGCCGCAGTACAATGAGCGCTGGATTCAAACACCCTGGTTATGGTAAACGGCGACGGCGTGCCAACTCTGAGAGCGAGTCCGTCCTGCCAACCAATTTCCTGCTGGGCGGGAACATTTTTGACCCACTCAACCTTAACAGCCTTTTGGATGAAGAGGTGAACAGGGCTCTCAATGCAGAGACTCCCAAATCCTCGCCATTGCCAGCCAAAAGCAGAGATCCTGTAGAGATCCTGATACCCAGAGATATCACAGACCCTCTGAATCTCAACTGCCCCAGTGCAGGGGACAGCAGTCTGTTGGTGTCTCCCCTGAAAAGTGGTGGAGGCAGGCGAAGACATCGGAACAAGCACCATGGAGCGAGCGCTGGGAGAGTTTCAGGTGAAGTGGCACAGATCGATTTACCAGAGTCTAATGGCTGTGCAGCAGGACAAGATGAGGGAACAACAACGCTCTCCTTAACGGATTCGCACTCAGGCTCTGTGGCAAACACACTTGTTCCTGAGGACCAAACCCTATCGGACTCTACTCTTGAGGCTCAGTGTTCAAATAAGCCCAATTTAGCCACAAATGGCAGTGAGGTGAAGGAGAAAACCAGTGACGCGTCAACCGCACCTTCATCCACAAACCCCACCAACCCTCCATCAAGCAGGCAACGCAAACGCAGGCGTGCTGGAAACAGATTAGAGAGCGCAGATAGTTCAAATGGAATGAGAAATTGGGGTCAGAGATCTGGGAGGCATTTTCAGCCCTCTCACACCCCAGGAACGGGCTCTCACAGTGGAGCAGCAGAGAGGCCTCAACAGCATCCAAACCATTTGAGGTCGCAGAGCAACAGCAACCAGCACCCACAACAGACTAAAAAGAAGTTTCAGTATGGCAACTATAACAAATACTATGGTTATAGGAACCCAGGGCTGAGCGAGGATCCTCGTATCCGTGTTATGGATCCTGAGTGGTTCAGAGGGAAGGAGGTATTAGATCTGGGTTGCAACACCGGCCACCTGACGCTATCAATCGCCAAAAATTGGCTACCGGCACGAATTGTGGGCTTGGATATCGACGCGGCACTGATACATGCTGCTCGGCAGAATATACGCCACTACCTCTCTGAGGTTCACACACAGCAGGCCCGGCGTTCTGGGGAAAATGGGGAGGGGAATCATGGGGAAGGGAAGGAGAGGATTGAGGGGGATTCAGTAGAAGAAAAGAGTCAGAAGAAAGAGAAAGACGAAGAGAGTCTTGCTGTGAAAGAGGAGAGGGATGAGAAAAAAACAAAGCATGCCAATGAAGTGAATGAATGCATGGTCGAAAAAGGAATGGAAGTTGGTCGAGAAGAAAGGGAGGATAAAACTACAGAGGCTGATCAGGGAGGAATGACTGGGAAAATGGAAGATGAACCATCGGCAGGTCTCCCCGATGAGAACTGTTCATTCCCTGTCTCGCTTCGGATCTCTAGAGGACCCATAGCTGGCCCCCCTTTGCCTGAAATGAACACAAGCAGTCTCCCTCCTGGAGATTTCCCTGCCAACGTGACCTTTGTCAAGGTAAGACTGCTTTTTTGAGTTGGAATTCATGTTCACTGGACAGGAATGTTTTGCTCAATTAAATTGCTGTATCAAGAATGTATGATGTTACCTTCTTTATGCAGTATAAAAATAATCAGCATTGAACTGAACTGAGCTGAATAATAGCACCATTGTCTTCTGTAGAGCTGCTTCTCAGCTGAAATTGAATTTGTTTCATAATTTTCTTAATTTTGCAAGAGTTTATTACTGTAAAGCTGCTTTCTAAAAATCTGTATTGTATAAGGTGTTATATAAATGTGACTTAAAATGTAATGTACAAAATATGATATACAATAAATTATACAATACAATGCAAAACCTTCGTACATTATACATGCACTTGTATTTGAGCAGAATGACATAGCAGCAGTACATAATACTAGTTGTGTAGTGAAAAACAATAAATGCAAGAAATGTTCTGCACTACACAACAAATGCATGCAAGCTTGACATTCATAGTAGATTTAGCTTTTAATTTTACTTTCATAAAGCCACCTCTGTTTAAACATAATTGTGTCAAGAAATGGTGATAAATATTTATTTTAATAGTCTAAGCTGTAAATGAAGTACTGTAGACACCCAAAAAAAGTAGTTGATGAACTGGCATCTGATGATCTAGGTCTTTGATCTCTTTTCCGGTTCGGCTTTTTTGAGTACATGCATATACATGCTTATCCAAGAACATTTAAGCCTTTAGCTTGAAATGTTGAATGTAAAAACCTGTAGACTTGGACTGAACCAAGCTCTTTTGACTTGGGCCAGTAAGAAGCCTCCTAGGACACCTTAGCATCTGCATTGCAATGTGATTAAAAACACTTTGAACAAATTAGAAACCAAACAGCATTGCTATGGCAGCCACCTTACACCATAGCATCTTGAAGGTAGCTTATGAAATAGGTGTGGCATGGTAACTTTTGATGTGTATGTTTGTATGCAAATACTACTATTAGGCATGCAGCACCTGTCTGTCTTGTTTCATAATCCGGTCTGTCTGACCTGCACAGGGGAACTATGTGCTGGAAAGTGATATGTTGCTGCAGACGCAAAGGGAAGAGTATGATGTGATCCTGTGTTTGAGTGTGACAAAATGGGTCCACTTGAACTGGGGTGATGCAGGACTCAAACGGCTCTTCCAGAGGGTATACAAGCACCTGCGGCCAGGAGGACTCTTCATTTTGGAGCCCCAGCCTTGGAACTCCTATGGCAAGAGAAAGAAACTAACTGTAAGGCCCTTTTTTGTTTAAACATCAATTTCAGCCAAATGGTCAGGCAAGACATTTGATGTTCAAACATTGTGTTCTCAAATGTGTGTCCTGTGAGCAAAACTGATTTGATTTTGCTGAAAGGAATGATCTATGATGCATATGCACTGTAATTACAATTGCATAATGTTATGAGTTTAATGTTTTAAAATACATTATTTTGAATATAGAAATATAAAATACAATAATTGCATAAAATGAAACTTAAAGGGATAGTTCACCCAAAAATGAAAGTTACCCCATAATTTGCTTGCCCTCAAGCCATTCTAGGTGTATATGACTTTCTTCTTTCTGACTAATACAATTGGAGTTATATTAAAAAGTGTCCTGGCTCTTCCAAGCTTTATAATGACAGTGAATGGGGGTTTAAGATTTTGAAGCCCAAAAAACTGCATCCATCCATCATAAAAAGCTCTCCACACGGCTTCAGGGGTTAAAGACTCTTGGCTTATATCGAAATCCTTCAACATTTTTCTTTACAAATCCTTATTTTGTACTTCTAATTCGTGACTGGTGTTTTGTTTTGCTCTCACCTCTGCACTTCCGCGTTCATTTCCTTGTTTGCCCTCGTCATCTGCTGGAACACTACTCTCTCAGGAACGCTGTGCAACAGTTAGTGGAAGCTAGAGATTACGGTTTTTAACGTTAAAGTCGAAAATGCATCAGTTCCAGAAGGCCTTTATTAACCCCCGGAGCTGTGTGGAGCATTTTTTATGATGGATGGATGCACTTTATTTGGACTACTGAATATCATCAGCCATTCACTGCCATTAAAAACTTGGAAGAGGCAGGACATTTTTAAATATAACTCCGATTGTATTCATCTGAAAGAAGAAAGTCATATACAACTAGGATGGCTTGACGGTGAGTAAATTATGGGGTAATTTCATTTTTGGGTGAACTATCCCTTTAACTCACCAGTAGATATCTTAAGTCACTGAATCATTCCCTCAACAGATTCATGCGAAAAGTATGATTCATTCAGGAACAACGCGATTGGTCATTGAATCATTCACTCACCAGGGCCTTCATTTATCAGTAATGCGTAGAAAAGGTTATATATTTTGTCCTACGAATGAAATTTAGAATGTAAGTACAAAAAGAATCCATCTTTATCAAACATGCATACGCGGTTCTTACACACACACCAGTAAGTAATCATTGTTGATAAATCCCACATGTTCTTAAGCACCATGCTCGTTCACGTTCATGGTCATTTGCATTCAGAAACGCCTCCAGTAAACCACATCTGGTGACAACACCTCCCTTTATAAATCACGTCAATGTATAATGTCCTCACCAAATTCATGGCAAAGAAAGTGGTACCGACTGAGAAACCATTCTGTGCTCTCACTAAACAGATCAGCACGCTCTTTGAAAACGAGTTCTCTGCACAGCGCATGGTTTGCAGAATCTTCCAGCAAAGCGAGATCAGTGACACTATAGCTACATTTCAAATGACTTCCCAGCTGCACGGCAAAAAAAAGGCTTATCTTACTTAGTATTTTTGTCTTGTTTCTAGTTAAAATATCTAAAAATTCTTAAATCAAGATGCATTTACTAAGATACTTAGTCTTGTTTCCTGGGGGGAAAAAAATCTAAATTAAGTGCATTTTGCTTAAAATAATTAAAATGATCTGCCAGTGGGATAAGACAAATAATCTTGTTTTAAGAGGATTTTACTTGTTTTAAGCACAATTCCCCCCCAGGAAACAAGACTAAATATCTTAGTATTTTTGCTTATCTAGTAAATGCATCTTGATTTAAGAATTTTTAGATATTTTGACTAGAAACAACAAAAATACCAAGTAAGATAAGCCTTTTTTTTTTCTTTTTTTTTTCTTTTTTCTCGAGTGTGTCTTTTATTGCTTTTCACACCAATTATGCAAATGTCTAGCTTGAACTATGAATTTATTAATTGAGTATTTGCAATTAAAAGACACCGGAAACACACAGTGGCACTTTCTTTTTGTAGTATTGATATTCTCCCTCTAGATTCTCTGTGTAAGCATGCTCAGAGTTGTGCTTCTATTTACACACATTCCTACGTGTAAGTACAAGTTGGTAGATCCTACACTTTGTGTGAGATTGTTCTTACGCACTCATTACGCACACATCTGTGCGTACGCACTGTTGATAAATGAGGGCCCAGATTTTTCTGAAAACACAGATTCTTCCCCCAAGCCCCCATTAATTTCCGGCCTTGGGCTGAGGATGTGATGTGGAGCAGATAACTTTTCCAAAGATGAGGCCACAACCAATACATTTTAAAAGGGACACTGGAACAGACAAAAGTGGGCTGTTTTTAGACTCAAGAGGCCTAGTCTCGTACTAAGAAGATCAGATGTGGAATGTAGGGCCAAGCCATCTAAACCCTTAAAAGCCCTGTAGCAGCATTTTGAACTAAATGTAGACTGTGATCTCCTGTCACCTATAATGAGTTGCAATAATCAAGTCTAGAGGGAAATAAGGCCTAATAACTCTCCATGTTTTTAAATGACATACTTGATTTTAGTTTATAGTTTAATAGCCTCAAATCTTGAGGTAATTAAAAGATGACACCACAACAAACTTGAGCAAGAAATGATTAGGTATTGTTTAGGTGTGATGCAAAGTAAAATGACCTCAAAACAAGTGTTTTATGAAACGAATGCAATAGCAATATAAGATGCCAATGTCCAGTGTAGTTCATTGTAAGTTAATGGTTTGTAGGAACTTGGCAGAATAATAAAACGTTTAACTGACATCACAGGTGTGCATATATCAGTGGCTGGAACGCTCAGTTTTATAAGTGTAATTAAGCCTTATGTCACACATTGGGACATTTTAAAGTTGGGTACTTTTTCTTGTTTAACGACATGCATTTTATTTTATTCTTGTTTAATTTCTCAGGAGACCATCTTTAAGAATTACCACAGCATTCGGTTAAAACCGGACCAGTTCTCCTCCTACCTGACTACTGAAGTGGGCTTCTCCAGTTATGAGCTCATCGGACCGTCACAGAATTATTCTAGAGGTCAGAGCTTTGAAAGGCCTTTCAGTTCCTCCCTATGATATAATGTAAATATTTCTAACCCTCAGTTTGTCTTCTCTCAGGTTTTCAGAGACCAATCTACCTTTTTCACAAAGGACCCTCACCTCAAAAGTGACGCCACCAGTTTAACCGCCAACACAAGACTGGATTGGATTTTGAAAACAACCAGCATTTGAAGCCACTGGAACTTTAAGCATTTGTCTTTGAAATTAGACTTTCAATATTTTGAACTCTTAAATGTAATCTTATTGGTGCTGAATAAGACAAATTGTTCCTCTGCCATTAAAAGTAAAGGAAAATCCATCATAATTTTTTTTCAAGGACCCTCTGATGTAAATCTGAATTTTCCCTTCTCAAGCAAACTGTTTTTATCCCTCATAAAGAATGGTCTTGTGAAAAAGCACAATGTTGAATTCAATCAAATCGCATAAAGTAATTTCTAAGCTCCTGTTAAACACAATTTGTTTTTCATTTGGAATGAAATTCCTAAAATGCAAATTCCTGAGCAACTCTGGATTCCTTTCTAGCATACAAAACTGGAAAACGACCATCTAGAATTTAAATGTTTGGTGGTTGGGTTTGTGAACTTTTTTTTTTTTTTTTTTTTTTTTCTCAAAAGGAAAGATTAGAGCATGTTACCAGATGTTCAGTTTTCTGATTTTTGCCGTTTGGTTGTTGTCGTTGTTGTTGTTGTTGTTGTTGTTGTTGTTGTTGTTGTTGCTGCTGCACTGTTGTATACTAATTTTTTTTTTCTTTGTTTTGAAAAAAGCATCGCTATTAAAATAGGAAGCTTTTGACAATTCTAGCATCTGTCTGCCCATCAGCCATTTTGCAGCCTGCATTGTTGCCATTTATTTACAAATGCCAATAGCTTAATTTTAAGTTGATCAATTATATTGCCTGGTCTAACAGGATCGTAATTTTGTCCTTGGGAGTTTTGAAGCTGCAGGTTAGCTGATATGCTATGATAAAGTGTTTACCGATCTAATGTCCCTAATAAAAGTCCAGAAGGATGCAAATCCTTTTTGGTGTGGTGGGTCACAGAGAATGATGTTTAAACTTCTTTTTTTTTTTTTTTTTTTTTTTAAATGTTTTGTTCTGATTCTCCAACTGTTAAAGTTTAACACAAACTGAGGTACATTTTGTAAACTGTTTGTCCAGAGTTCTTGTCACAACTGAGGTAACCTTGTTGTTGTTAGTTTTATTCCTATTGAAAGGTTTGCACTAAAACGAGAGAATGAATTTGTCTCCCACATTTGTATTTTCTTGTGCAAATGTAAAGTTGGTGTATCTCTGAAAAGGGTTCTTTTCATTCAAAGGACTCGAAGAAATTGAAAAATAAACTACAAAATAACATGAATTTGTAATGCTGACCTGGTTTTTTTACATAATTTCAATACCGAATTGTTGACCTAGTTTATAATTACGGAAATTCACGGACCGAGCTGTTGTGTTAAAATTATGATGCAGCAATGACATGGTGTTGTAACATGTTACCCAACAGTAACACATGAGGGATGCTGTTTTTTCCTGGTTTATTATTAGAGTTAAAAAGTTGTATAGGATTATTTAATGCACTATGCAAATTAACACTGCATGATCTCCTCATGCAACATGACTCTGCTCCACAGAAACAGGTCTAATGGACTGGATAGTGGCCCTGATGTTGCTTCTAATTGGTCAGCCACTTATCAGAATGATAATTCTAAATATTTTAACTCCATATTTATAAATTGCTTACAAATTGTAGTCCATTACTGATTCCAAATTACATGACAAAAAAAGTTAGTGTAATCCATTGCATTACACATTTTATGTAATTTAATCAGACTACTTTTTGATTACTTTTAGGCTACTTTTGACCAAACTGGTAATAGCATTTTGTATGATATAGATATAAAAATACAAAGATAAAGAAAATATATTCCATGCATTGTTGCATAAATTGCATTAAACATTACATCGTTTTCCCAAACTGGGGTTTGTGAAAGAACTGAGGTTCGGTAGTTTAATTAAAAAAAAAGCTAATAATAAATAAATAAATAAAATAAAAAATAATTTAATTAAATAAAAATGTCAAATTAAATCATTTTAATATAACAACAATCAAAACAAAATACTTAGTAAAAAGGATAAAATGTTGTATTATTTACCTACATCCCATGTGACCAGGGGCGTTTGTGTGAAATGTCCACAAGACTGGAAGATTTTCATAATGTATGTAAGTGGTAGGCTATTTTAGAAAGATTTAAAAGATGAAAAAGAGGAATTAGGTGGAATTCATAAATTATGAATAATGTATTGCGATTGTGTTAAAAAAATGTACTCCTGTAATCAATAAAAAAGTAACTGTAGTAGACTAAGTATTTTAAAATGTAATGTAATCTAATTACAAATACTTAATTTTGGAATCTGATTACGTAATCCCAGTACCCAGCACTATTATTATCCAAAACGCTGCTGAAGCAGATGGATTTGTCTTGTGGTATCTGCTACTTTTCTCAGCGCTGGCTAACCTGAACCAACAGTTGCTTTGATGACCGTTCTTCTTCTTTGATTCATTTAATAAAGATTCCTTGGAACAATTCTATTTGTAGGCTATAAGCACGAGACAAAAGGAAATGGTGGATTGAAACTATCACAAAAATGTGTACAATGACAAAAAAAACGTTCTGAGTTATGAATGCGGCTCGATTAAAAATTAGTAGCCTACTTAAACTACTTTTACCTCATAACTACAATTTATTACCCACCACATTTTCCACTCAAGCAATGCAGAGTGACAGTCAAAATAATTTCCAAGCTCTGAATATTGTGTCTGTGAAATATTGCAATATCTGAAACAACCACAAGATAGAGCAATTTTACAAAAAACAAGGCGTTTTTGTAACAAAATCGGCAAATTGCTTTATCTTGCCATTCTACATCATAAATGTTACCAAAAATTGTAACACATTCACGATTGTAACATTTAAGTCTACAATTTAAGTTGCATATATAACCAATTTAAACATATTGCTTACAGACGCATGTGAGTGTGTGAATATAGCCTATGTAAAAATGCTTTTGTATGAATGTATGCAGATTAGCTTCTGTCTGTCCACAGCAAGGCAATGTGTGAACACACATTTCTGACTGCAGATATGTGTGTGTTAAATATTAATGCCCCCAGCCTACCCAACACGTGTTTGTGTATGTATGTGAATGTAATTTTATGACGAGCTCAGTGTTGCTATGGGCAACTCTCCATTATATCAAACTTCATATAATAAAACCAAACTGAGACTCAACATCACTGCTCCACTCTACAGCCACTATCTCTGTTTCTCTCTCTCACACACAGAGACACATCAATCCATATACATACAATTACAACTACAATTCAAAGCATAAATGCACAATAAAGCAAATGAGTATGTGCACATTGACTCATGCATTTCAACAGACACACACATGCACTTATGTAACAGTGATGTAGGAGTGAAGATGTATGGTCAGTCCATTTAAAGGCAGATTTGAACTAAACCAATAAAAACACTGCTCTGTGTTCACAGTCTTCTTTCTGTTTTAACAACACTCAATTAAAGAATGCATACTCTCTATTGCTTTCTCTCTCTCCTAGCACTTTCCTGGCATGAAGGTCATAGCAGCTCCACACATGACACTATTGTACTTCAGGAACTCAAGTGCCATGGATTCTGCATGGCAGAAACAGATGGTTTGGATTACCTTCAGTTAAAACACTCTTCCATTAACAATGAAACACTGTTTGAATAAAATGATCTGATTTATGAAGTGTTTTTATTTGTAGTTGTGTAGAGATATGCACCACCCTGGAGAATGAAAATGTGACTGATTTATTACACAACCATTGACTCCTGACTGAGTGGAGATGCTGATTGAAAGGCTTTGAAGCTCTGACATACCCGTTGACTGACTTTAATGGTACAGTCCACTGTCTTAAAGGCAAAGTGATAATTAAAAAAAAAAGCGCACAACATAAAACACACTCAATGTGTTTTTTTTGTTAAAATGGCTATTACTCTGTCTCATTCTCATCTCACTGTTCAGCACTAGGCAGATATGAACATATACGGGGAAAATACTGAAGTGTTGTTAACACAAGGACATAAAAAGAAACAAATAAGATGACGGTGTCACTAAAAATAGCCTCATCTTCTCTCCTCTTCAATCTTTCACCCTCCTTTTCTCTCTCAGCAATTCTCTTTCTGTTTTCTCTTGTGTTTTATTTCAGAGAAGAAATAAAATGAATGCAATGCCTTGTCGCTGTCTTCTTTCCGTCTCACTATGGGCTTTTTCAGGAATAGCACAATAGTCATACTATTCATGTAGTACACAGTATGTATAGTATGTAAATTTTCAGTGAAAGACATACTTATACACTATACAGTATATTAGTGCACGAGTGGATTACTGTATGGCACAATACTGCATTCAGCCTACTTTTAAAAAACAGTATTTTTTTTAAAGTGTAATAATGCATTGAACATATTTGTCACATAAACTGTCGCATATTATTTAATTCAGCAAATGGCATCCAGTCATGGCCTTTCATCCAGGGACCCAGATCAGCAGGGGGCGCTGATGAGCTGCAAAACACTTTTCTTTTCTTTTCTTTTCTTTTATTTTTTCTACTTTCATTTTTAGAAATAATCTTTCTTAGTTTTACTGTTATTATTGATTATTTTAACTGCCAAATTACAACAGATAATACCTATAAAGGTGAGAAAAATTATTTAAAAATTCTAAACATTCTATGACAAAAAGGGTTTTCAAGCATCAAAACAATTAAAGTTTAATAATAATAATAATAATAATGTTTTTCATGCATTAGAATATTAGACTTAGAATATGTTTAATTTTATTGTTTCTGAGAATAAAAAATCTGTAAACCAAAAAAAAAAAAAAAAAAAAAGATTTACAGAAAAAATGTCATTCAATGTAACAATAGTTTGTATGCCAAAAAAGACCCCATTTAAGGATCACAGTGCAGCCCCCAAAATTAATTACCTGTCATTTTAAATCTTATTATTCTTCAAATCACTAGGTTTTACCTATTTGTCAGCAGGAAGTTTTTAAAATATAATAAAATTTTCTATGATCACTTATTACTTTATATATTTTAATAAGTACAGGCCAGAATAAGTATGTCGTGTCATTAAAATACATTAAAATATACACTTTACTTGAATTTAACAATCTTTCTGTGTATATATAAGCACTTCTGTAAATTTAATTAAATGCAGAGTTCTCGTCTTTACCAATTATAGCTAATTTGCAGCATTGTTATCATACTATTAATTTTATTTTTTATCATAGATCCTGTGTATTTTATTTCAAGAACATTGTTTGCTGTTTAGTTTTAGTTAAGCAAAATAACCATGATTGTAGGATACATTATCCCACACAGTGTACTCTGCAGTGTTATGCTGCAGATGCAAATGCAGCAGGTCATCCGCGGATTCCGTGCGTACCGTGCACAGTACTGTATCGCACACTACCACGGAAGAACGCAGTGCGCGTGTGTTCCATTGGAACGCGGCCTGCCAGCTCACTGATTTCTCTGCGTTTTACAGCCCGGCTATTTACACAGAAACAACTCTGCAGCGTTGCCAAGGCAACGGCTACCGAAAGCCATGACAACCAGAGTTCTTTTCTTTTCTTTGTTATTCCTGTACATCCGGCGCACTTCGCTCTTTAACTGTCATTCCCTCTCTACACGCGCATCTTCACCTCCCCTTCCATCTTTTTACGTCCCCTCCTTCCCTCCCTCTCGCTCGCGCGCGCTCTCTCTCTCTCTCTCTCTCTCTCTACATCTTCTGCCGCTTCAGTCCGTTCCCTCTTTCTTTCTCCCCTCTTCGTCACCTCTCGTCTCTGCACTCATCCTCCCCTGACCATCTCCTTTCATTTGCTCCTATCCTCTCCTCCATCTCTCCGTTTCGTCTTTTTTGTATCTCCCCTCATCGAACGCGTCCCTCTCCTCGTTTGTTAAATCCTGAAGGCAGACCTCTCTTATTCTCTCTCTCTTTCCGTCCCTCCCCCTTCCTCTTTACGTTTCCCCCCTCCCTCCATACTCTATTTTCCTCAATGCTTAAGTCAGTCAAAAGAGATACACCGAAGAAAAGAGGGACGAACGGCGGGCGCTGAGAGAGAGAACGAGAGAAGGAGAGAAGCTGGAGGGAGAGAGGGGAGAGGGGGGAACGGGGGTTTGGATACATCTCCACCTGTCTTCTCTCTGCCATGGACTGCCTCTGCATAGTGACCACAAAGGTAAGCCAGTGCACCCTGTCACGAGCAGAAGCAGGAGGAGTGTGTGGAGTGGGCGCGCGAGGGGAAAGTTTATCGCTCTCTGGTGTGATGTGAAGGGGGTTCTGTTCATGGGTTCAGCACTTCTTTGTTCTTCCGTCTGATCCGACTTTCTCTCTCATCCGAGCTCGCTCGCATCTACACGAAGCGTTTTTAAAGTTCAACTTCTTTTTACTCGCCTCGCTGAAAAAAAACACACAGCGAGAGCTCCATCTAAGCGTGTTGTGTACAACAATTAAACAATAGCGCAGCGGAACGCAAGAACGCGTCTCGTGTGAAACTGCGGCTCACACTCAGGCATACTGTGGTGCAGTGACTATATTGATATAGGGAAATATTTTGTCATTGGAATTGGCTTTTATTATTTTTTAGGATGTTGATTGTCTAACCGTATACCCACTTTTTTTTTTTTGTCGAATATCCTAAACACCTCTGACGGTTCAAATACAAAGTAGCTGCAAAAAAGTGCTTTCTACTGCCTGCTTGTACAGTAGAATTTAATGCATTGCTGTTTTAAGTTTTGAATTTATTGTTAGTTTTGTCTCTTTTTTTTAAATACACTTCTTTTTAGCAGCACATTGGCACCACTTACTGACTGTTTGACAGCTACAAGGCTCATTCAATAATTAGACAGGCTTGATAGGATATTATGAAATATATCAGTTTTTTTTTGATAAGAAACATAGAAAGGTAAATCTGGGGCATTTTTGTCAGTTTCACTGGCATTGTGGTTAATTTCTGACCCTGCTGTGGTGCTTCACAGACTGTCCGTGAGGAGGAGGAGGAGGAGAGGGTTTACAAAGGCTCAAAGAAATGAAAAGGAAATGAGAGAAAAAAGTGAGATCCGTTAAATTATAGAGGGAAGGACAAATGTTTGTGTGGGAGCCAGAGAGTGAGAGGTCGGCTACAAGCGAAAGCTTTCATTAATAAATGCTCACATGTGATTTGTCATCTAACTGCAGTTAGCGGGCTCTGTGTGTGTGTGTGGAGGTGAGACACATCCCACTGCTCCTGACGGCATGTGCCTCTTTGCCCATGTCGTGTTGCTGGCAGAGCACTCCGAATGGTTTATGTAACGTTGGCTGGTGCTTTCTCCCCTGTGCTGGTGTCTGTTCCATCACTTTTCTATCTCTCTCTCTCGTTGTCTTCAGATTGACTCCCACCTTGCATGCTCCTCCTAAACACTGCCATGACCTCACTCCCAACAGACCTACTGCGCCCAATGTACGAGTGAGAGTCAGAAAGGTACGAAGAGAGAGAGAGTTGAAGAGAGAAATTAGCGCAGTGGCTGCTTTTGTGTGGGTTGAGATGGAAATGGTGCACTGGTCTTTGGATGTACGCTTATTAAAGACCATACTGTGTTTTTAGCGAGGATCCCAATTGTATTGCTCTTTCAGCGAGGCTTGTGTTGTGTTTCGTTTAAGGATCAAATTATTCTCAGATGTTGAAATTCCTCAAGAGAAATACAGATTTAGCCAAAAGCATCAATTGACACACAGTATAGAGCTATAAAATGAATGTGGAAATATAATTTGATCTGGGAATGGAAATGTTCATTAATCTCTGACTAGCAGGTGTTATCTGGGCAAATCTGAGCACGGTTTGAGACACTGTTGAGATCTTTTGAAAAACTCTACATGAAACTTGAGATTACCGGGTTTTTTACTCTGGAGAACAAGCTGAGAGGACTTGAGCAAAATTTGCATTTCCAATGTTACCCAGAATATTTAACACTAGTCTCACAATAACTTCTGGAAACCAAAATTATGTTCTTCCCTCAGCTATAGTCTTTTAAACATCTAGTATTATTACTTAAATGAATGGTTCACAATCAGCATCTACATTTTAATTAGCATTATTATTATTATTTTTTTATGAACCACAGAATACATTTGCTTATTTACACTTAAATAATTTGTGCAGACAAATGGCTAATTTAAAGCACTTTGCACCTAGTAAGTGCACTAGCTGCTAATGCTGATTATTCCCTTGAAGGTTTCTTAATTACTAACATTTTCTTACTTAGGGGAACAAATGCTTCAAAATTAACAACTTAACGCAGTTATTTATCACTATTGCTTTGTTTTTCTTAATTATGGGGGCGTCACAATACACTTTTAGATACATTCTCTTTTATTTATACACATGCTAATGTAGGAGACCGGAAACAGTTTTGCATTTCGTTGTGTTCCAAAGTTCAAGTTTGGTAGACTGCGAATTTTTACATGAAGATGTGTGACATAATTGATACGCTACGTTGTGACATCTTAGCTGAGGTACAACAACACAAACTTTAAAGCAGCAGGTGTGCAGTGTTACGGCAAAGTGGAGTAGACTGGGTATTTTTACATGTTGGGTTTATTAATATTTGTTATATGTTGAATTTATGTTTTAAAAAAGATGCGTGACTCCATATCACAATCATATCATATCGCATCAAAATGTAGTGTCGCTGCCCCTGTATTTTTATTTCCACGCTGCTAAGATAAACTAATCAATAAACAATTTAGTATCTCTTGTGAAAAAGAAGCGTGCTTAATTGTATTGATTTTGACTATTGTGTACTTAAAATCTTAAAGTATATTAAAAACAGCTTCATTTGCAGTTAATACAGTATAAAAATAAAAGGCTATGTAAGTGTACTTAAAAATAGTACACTTTCATGATAGTTTCTTAACACACTTAAGTACACATTTACCACTTTTACTTCAAAGTACATTTTAAATAACTATTTTAATAATTTTTTGTTGTGCTTTAAAGAAATACACAGTGATTTGATGAACATGCTAAATACACATGAAAAGTTTATGATTATAATTTGAACTGTAATGTTATTTGATGTAAAATTTATATTTTAAATGTACTAAATATATTTCAATACAAATGACATATATCCTGACATATATATTGTATATTTTAGTTTGCCATAAATGCTTGTCAGATTGATGTTATTCATCAATACAATTTAACCATATTTCAGACACAAAAGAAGTAATTTTGAAGTATAAAGATGTACTTAAGTATTAATTAAGTTTTCAAAAGCATAATATATTAATAATAATATCTAAATTATAATACATTTTCATTTAATTGTAAATAACATGCAGTCAAGTTTTCGAAAACATTCAGTTGGAACTTAAGTATAATTTTAGTTCAGTAATGAATACACTTTTTATAGTATGCAACATTGTACTTCTTTTTCACAACAGATACCATAGTGCTCACTCACTCCAAAGAATACCACAGAATTACCATGTTATAGTAAATGTCAAAAAAAGAAAGATGTTTTTTGATATTATGATGACGTATGTCCAAAAAGGCATGGTATGGCCACTGCACTTTTTAGTTTGTGAATCCTGTCATCATCCTTGTGTCCCTCAGTGTGTCCCATCCTTACTCAGCAATTTCATGAGTTTTTGTAACCCCCTTTTTGATCCACAAAGTTTGTTTTACATTATGTTCCTGTTTCATTGAGTTGTATTGTGGGTGAATTATGTATCATGCCAGCGTACATCTGTGCGTGTGTTATGTTTCCTCAGCATGTGTCCTATTTTGTTGTGTTAGAATCAGTTTTTTGTTTGTGTATAAATTTGTGTGTGTGTGTGTGTGTTAGCTCATCTGTGGCCACAGATGCATGTGAATGTCACTCAGTTCCTGTTGGCTTCATTTGATTTAAGCCTGTTCCCTTAGCAACAGAAGCAGGCGCCTGCTCGTCAGTTGACAGAAGCAGACAATATGAAGTGGGTAGGAGAGATGAGCGGAGAGAACGATAGAGAGGCTTTCTGTGTATTTGTAGAGGTGTGTATGTGAGAGCTGCTAAACTGCATGTGTCAGTGTGCAATCTCTACCCATGCTTTAGTTTGTTAGTGTGTCTGAAGACGGGCCATTTATGTGTGTGTGTGTGTCGACAGAAGTGGAAGTTTACCCTTTGAAAGCCTCTTCAGTTGGACTGAAACTGGATCTGTCCCTGTGGTGACTGAGATTGAGCCAAATCTGGCTTGTGACAGTGGATGAATCTACCTCATATTGACCAATAAATGTCTCTCTCTGCATTTAAATGGAACTTTTTGTTGCAACACAATATTATATTTACATTTATTCCTTGGGCAGATGCTTTAAAAGACACTTGAGACATGTTTTACCAGTATATGCTTTTCCAGAGAATCAGACTTATGACCTTGGCGTTGTGAGCATCGTGATTTAACACCTACAGGAACTTAAAGTCTTTGTTGCAAGCATTTTATAATTATGCCAATGCAGCAGGTTTGTCATTTACACTTACAGTGAAAAACTGAACAGGATTCAACCAGCTGTTTAGAAAAGCATTGCTGAGGCTTGAATGAATAAACCAAGATTCATGTATATTGTGCATGAACATTGTAACCACATATACATGCAGAAATCCAGAAAAGATTAATTATTATCATTTCTGGGCGGAAATGTCTTGATCACACAGTGAGGTTCTTGTTGTGGCTCAAGTTCAGGTTGAGGTTTAAAAGGCTGAGTGTTTTGTCAGGATCCACACCGTGTGCAGACACTCTGTGCGCTGCAGGACCAAATCTGTGGAGCTACCAGCTTCATACATTTGAGGTCACTTGCACTGAGCACAAGATGTTTATTTGAATCTTTAGACAACATATAAAAAAAATCTACATCATATTTGATACATCTGGGTTTTATGACTCATATAGTATTATATAGGAGAATATGGAGCTCATACTCATTGCTCAGTTTTATTCAGAGGCCCAAATTGAGAGAAAATATGCAATTGCTGATATTTATATGCTAAAAAAATTCTGATAGCTTGTGATGTAAATCAATGAGATGTTTATAAGAGTCTGCTTATATAAAATATATATAAAT
The DNA here is from genome assembly GCA_039654775.1 of Spinibarbus caldwelli. NCBI lineage: Eukaryota > Metazoa > Chordata > Actinopteri > Cypriniformes > Cyprinidae > Spinibarbus > Spinibarbus caldwelli. The sequence goes on from CM077223.1 coordinate 9,908,567, forward strand.
ATCAGTTGTCACCTAATAATATGTCTTTGTAAGATTATATTTAAATGCTTAGTTTTATGATCAAAACTCTATATTTTTTATTGTTGGGAAAAAAATATACAATGCAGTGCAATGATTGAGAGGTGAACAAATAAACATTTCTCGAAAGCCTGATGCATCATACAGTATTTGATACTCATATTCTAACATGATTTTTAGGGGAAAAAAATAGATATAGATAATATAGATAAATACAACTTAATTGCTTGAGTCTAGTAAATATTCATCTTAAAATAATACAGATAATATACAAATTATTAGATTTTTAAATAAAAGTTATAAAATTAAAAAATTAAATTATTACAGATTTTACAGAAAAAAGGCAAATGAACCATGACCTGGATGTTTTTGCAATTATAATCAAAGACATTTTTCTTGTTAAAAAAGTATAAACTACCAATCAGATGACAGAAGGCAGGTTTTTCAGCAATGATTTGGTTATGTTGATAATTTAGAGGCCTTAGAAATGTGAGTATCAAATATGATACAGTAGGATTTATTGGTTTAAGATAAAACAATATTTTGTCATCACCCATGTTCTGTGTTAAACATTGTTGCCTGTTTCTATTTTTATTTATCAAAAGAAGATGCATAATATATAGAGTCTTAGTTGACCCAAAAATAAAACTTCTGTCATCATTTACTCATGCTGTTCCAAACCCATATGACTTTCTTCCATGGAATACAAAAATAAAAGTCTTAAAGAATGTCCAGGCTGCCACTTTCCATGCAACTAAAGCCTATAGTGACACAACTCATATGCTAGCTTTGTGCGAGGAACAGACCCAAATACAATGGTTAGAGACTGAAATCTTTTTCTCAGCCACAGCTCTCAAATCCCATTCACACTTATTCAGTCACGGCACATTGTGTTCGGATGTACAGTGACATTTGTTGTAAAATCTGCCACAACGACTTGTCTTGGCATGTAAGTTTGGATTTCAGTATATGGATGAAAGCAGTGGTGGAGGAAAATTTCATTGAATAGTGATTTAAGATTGTGTTTTGCAGAGGTCGGTAGTAACGAGTTACATTTACTTGAGTACATTTTTTGGTTAACTAATACTTTTAGAGTATATTGAAAGATGGGTACTTTTACTCTTACTCAAGTACATTTTTAGCAAAAAACTGTACTTTTACTTAGTTACTGTGGACGACGCTCCTCTCGTTACTTTATCTTAATGCAATACAAGTTAAAAATGCTTCAGTTTATTCAAAACGTGCCGTCTACTTTTCTCTGGGCAATGAGCGATGCCCATTCGCGAATGATTCATTCTGTTCAAAGGCTTGATCAAACCAGTTGGCAAACCAGTGAATTGGTTCGCGAATCAGTTTGAATGATTCGTTCAGTTCCCTGCCGCACGCGCTGAGTCGTCTGAAGCGGTTCCCACTCAGAGTCGTAAACAAAAAGTTTAAGAACATCAAGAGCGTTGAAGATGTGGCTTTGGATCTACAGTCAATTGAAGGCAAATCTGCAAAGGCTATTGTTTGCTAGCTATGAAGATCTTTATTAGATAAACACCGCGTGTGCTGTCTACTGCTCCACAGGTATAGATATGCTACATTCGATTACAGTAGCCTACACGATACCACTACGACATTACCAGTTTGTTGTACATGTACCTTATACATTAAATACAATGTATAATTTATACATTAAATAAAGTATGAAATGAACACCCACCAAACCTGTGTTAGCTCTGCGCAGCGGCGCGCGACCTGTTCCAGGAGGAATGCCTAGACACAATTAATATTGATATTTTCACAATATTTACGCTTGCAGAAATATACATTTGTTTACATTTTGCAGAACAGATGGAAGAAGATCCGTCAATGTGCATTTGTTTCGTTATGTTCAGATGTTCGGTAGCGGTCATGTGAGGAGTTTTCACTCTTCTTCGTGTCAAAGGTTATATATATATAATAAATAATTAATATACTTTAAAATATAATTTAATTCAGTGATGCAAATCAGAATTTTCATCAGCTGTTACTCCAGGTTTCAAAGTCATATGATCCTTCAGAAATCATTCTAATATATTGATTTATTACCAATGTTGGAAACTTTTTCGCTGCTTAATATTTTTTGGAACCTGTGACAGTTTGTTCAGGATTCTTTGATGAATAGAAAGCTAAAAAGAACAGCGTTGATAATAAATCAACATATTGGAATGATTTCTGAAGGATCATGTGACACTGAAGACTGCCGTAAAGGCTGATGAAATATATATATATATACAGTATATATATACACACACACACACACACACACACACACACTCACACTACACATAAATCTTATCTAAATAAAAATAGACTATAGATATACATTATATGATCCAAAGTAACTAGTAACTAACTACTTGAGTAACTTTTTATCTGATACTTTTTTACTCTTACTCAAGTAACTATTCAGACTATTACTTTTACTTTTACTTGAGTACAGTGTTTGGGTACTCTACCCACCTCTGGTGTTTTGTTGACATTGTGCTGCCCAATATGGCCTAATTTTATCGGACTTTGTGGAAGTAGCAAAAATTGTTTCATTGAAGAAATTATGCAATTCAGTCATCACAGCCACGACATTTACTCCACAAGCGAAAGTGTCCAATTACAGGGGCATAATAGCAGTATTCAGTAATGACAGAATTTGTGTCTCGGTGAACTTTCCCTTTAAACAATCGGTGTGGGATCAGCACATAGTCATTTCAGAGATGACAATGTTAGCTCAAATTCCTTTAATAAATTAGGCCACATTCTTTCAGACAGATGCTGATAAAATGTGTACTTTAATGCCTGACCTTAAAACAAATTGCAACACCTTTTCATAATTTATATTTACAAATACAGCTGTAGGTGTGTTAAAATCCTACTTTGAGCAGAACCGTAATTTACCCCCCACTGAAAAAAAATGCTTAAATGAGCAAGCGTTCACAGCAGAACACTTTTTATTCAGCACTGCTAAATATTTAGTTCAACAATTTCATCACTTCAAATTCCTGACCCTCTTGATGATTCATATTTAGAAGAGTAAGAGGAGAAAACAGCGAAAAGTGGTTTTCGGAGAGATTTTGGGAGAGTTTAAGACAGTGTGATTTATTCACAGCTTTTGTTGTTGGTATTGACAGAGATTGTTAAACAAGTGCTGCTGCTGGTGGTGACGACCGTCTCAAGTCTCATTCATCCACACTTTATTTTGTACAAACAGCCAAATCCTGTTTTGTTTTTTTCAGTCATCACAAGGCATATAAACAGTCATGCTAATGACTGTGAGTGAGATATTTTGAATGGGTCTTGTTAAAAGTATCAAGTAAAAAGTATACTCTTAAAAATAATTTACTTGAAGAAAATGCAAATAGAATATAATATTTTCAGACACTTAATTGCAATTAAATTATAAATTATAAGAGTTTACATTTATTTTAAATGCAATTAGCTGAACTTTAGAGTGTTTTTGACCCACTTATGTAGGAATTTAATACATATTTAGACGTAATTTCATAATTATGTTGTAATTTTGTTTTTGTTTGTTTGTTTTTTTTTAAATATGGTTAAAATGAAAAGCATATATGATAAATTAAAATATAATTTCATTTATTTTAAAACTTGTATGTCATGCATGTAAATTTATTTGTGATTTGTAATAATGAAGTTGCAATTCAGTACCTTTAAAATATATAAACTTTAAATGTAATACTGAACAGGATGCTACAAATAATATTACAAGTACTTTATGTTTTAGTAAACTCACAAAATAAGTGTACTTCTTTTAAGCACAACACAACCTATTAAAACTTATGATTTCAAATGTTAAAGTAAACTTTAATTTGTTAATTTGTTAAAGTGTGTTAAGAAATAGTGGTGAAAATGTCTTTTAAAGTACACACAAAAAAAGACTTTCTTTAATATTATTTATCTGCAAGTACATTTTTCTTAAAAATATACTCTTTGAAGATTTGAAGTTTCCACAAGTGCACATTCAGTACAATTAAACGAGGATGGATTTAGCAATTTACCTTAATAAAAACTGGATGTATAATTATTCATTTATCTAAAAAATAAAGACTTTTACTAACATGCTGAGCAAGATTATCTGTAGGTCTGCCAGGAGTGGCTGACATGAAAGACAGTTTATGTTAATGTATGATATAGCGATTCAATATGAGCTCAAGCATTTCTCATCATTTTCCTCCCAAGTCCAAATGATCTGAGCTACTCCACATACTGCATGTCCATATTTGTTTCTTTCTTTATTTCTCCAAAGGATTTTTGAAGGAACATCTTAAACAAAACTGATACTACAAATGAAGAAGGAGGAGGAGAAAAAAAAAACTGCAAACAAACCTAATTGGTTTGTTTGTATTATGAAGAGCTAAGTTTGAACATGTGGCAGCAATAACAGGATTTGAGAGCTACAGGCGGAAGACAATATTGAAGATGAAGAATGAAGAATAACTTCAGGCTTTTTCTTACACAAGACTGAAGAAACTCGGTTAATTGCCTAAAACTGAATGAAAGATTCACGCTCACAGATCTAACTGCCTCTTTGAGTGATGCATCTGCTGAAAATGAGATAGGCCAGACAAGCATCCATCGGACATTAACCCGAGCCGTGCAATGTCCTCATTTTTAAATAAGCTTGTCCACAGGAAAACATATTTTAATCAGCTGATGGATCGATGAGTGATATGATAAATAAAATATCCTTATCTACTGAAAGAAACAGTTGACTTCTTAATGTTTCTACACCAAGAACAAAGAAATTATCTTCCTCTTAGAATGCTATCGTAAAATGTATTGGTCACCAAAAATAATGACTTTCCCCCCCAAACACTTCCCATGACTGTAGACAAAGAGACAAAGAGATGGTGTTGCTTGTGCTTGTGTGATATATTTTTTGTGTAATATATAGTAACTCTTAAAAGTACAGGTTCTTAAAGAAATATTCCAATAGAAGTTAAGCTGAATTGACAGCATTTGTGGCACAACGTTGATTACTTTTACTTAGAAATAAGCACTGTAGTCATTACGGATTCATTTGGTCCAGTTTTAAAACTCAAAACTTGATTTTGCTCTAACTACATATGAATGCATAGTGGTAGTATAGTAGTATATAATATTAGTGCCTAATGCATCAATATTAAAGGAATAGCCCCCCCCCCCCCCCCCCCCCCCAAAAAAGTGCTGAAAATTGCAATCCAAGGTGTGTTTGTTCATCAAAACAAATCAAAACATCAAAACAACATTCCATCACTTGCTTACCATCGGTTCCTCTGCAGTGAATGGGTGCCGTCAGAATGAGAGTCCAAACAGCTGATAAAAACATCACAATAACCCATAAGAAATCCTGTTCATCAGTTAATGCACTGTGAAGTGAAAGTCTGCATGTTTGTATGAAACAAATCCATCAAGACATTTTTAACTTCAAACCGTGTCTACTGGGAGTTCTCTATCCATAATATTGCTTTCTCCAGAGAAAAGTCTTCTCATCTGAATCAGGAGAGAAATATGCACAGATCAAACACCATTTACAAGACAAAACAGTCTAAAACAGATCTAAACAAATATATGGGTATATTTTGATGTGAGAGGACAACAGGGAATGGACTTTTTAAAAAAGTTATTAAAAAAAGTTAAGTTTTAAAAGTTATTATGGATTAGACACTTTTTGTATTTTGTCCAGAGACATTTGTTTAAAGTTAAAACATGATGGATTTTTTACTTACAAACCCACAGCTTTTTGCTTCACAAGCTGTTAACTGGATTGCTTGTGGATTACTGTATTATGATGTTTTTAGCAGTTGTCTGGACCCTCATTCTGATGGCACCCATTCACTGCAGAGGAGCAAATGATCATTGGTGAGCAAATGATGTAATGCAAAATTTCTCCAAATCTGTTCAGACAAAGAAACAAACTCATCAGTACCTTGTAACCTACCCTAAAAAACTTTCACTAAAGTAAAAGTGTGACAACTGGCCGAGGAAACCACTATATCTAATATACATTAGGTTTTAACAATTAAGAAAACCTTTTATATATGTTTAGATGTGACATTTGAATGCCAGTCTGAAACCTTACGAGTATGTCTTCATACAAAGCTACCAACTGATAATGCAAGTGTTGTACAAACGCAGTCACCTTCTGTTCCGGACGTACCCATTTGCTGTCGGCTATGAGGGGGAGGACGCATGCAGTGAAGAGTTCTGTGATGGACTGTGGTAACAGAACTTTTAAAGTGATTCGAGACAGACTGAAGAGCGTCGCCATGGATATTAACAAGCCTTTTTTAAAAAACGTTCACACGTCTGTGAGAGTGAGAAAAAGCTGGAGATTGGCACAGTGTGTGATTACGTCGATAAAAATAAGTGTGCGTGTGTGTGTACCTGTGTGTTTGCATATGTGTTTGTGATAGTGTGTGTTAGTCTAAAGACCGGCTGTGACAGGGCAGGTTTGGCTAACATACAGGAGGCAGATGGCCTATTTAAAATGGAAAGGACTTCACCGGCGGGCCAAGTATTCTGATGTTCGCCCTCCATGATTAGGCTCTCAAAACCCATCAGCCCATTAGATCCAGACTACCCAGCATTTCACATGTCTCACACACTCACAGCAACACTTCAGTATAAATGGAGGGGCAAATCCGAACTTTAAATATAGCTGGGATGCACTGATATTGAAATTCTAGTTGATATGGTAACTAATTTTTGGCAACTATTGTTTGGTAACTAACGGTCTGTATAATTTTAAATGCTACTAATGACATCAGGTATTAAAGCATTGAATCTAAACTGTTTACACCTATAAAGACTACTGTATCATATTTGATATGCAAATTTCTTAGGAGTTTAAATTACCAACATTTTCAAAGCTTTGTATGCAATCTTCTACATGCCTTCTGTCAACTTATTGATAGTTAATACGTTTTAGCAAGACAAATACCTTTTAGTAAAATTGTAAAAAATGTGGTTCACGTGTCTTTCAGCTGTGAAATCTTTACTGATTTCTATATTTTTATGTATTTATATATATATATAAAAAAAAAATTCTTTGTATTTTGTTCCGTTAAAAAAAAAGTTTATTTCACGTTTCACATTTTTTCATGAAATTTAATTTTATCCATATTGTGTTATGTTTCAGCCTAATGTTAAAATGGTTTAAATGACAATTATAAACAAGATTTGTGATAACTTTGCAAATTTATTACATTTCAAAATGTTTAAAGTTTCAAAATTTTACAACATAAAGCAGTAATTTTCTAATTATTCTTGTTTGTTCAGCTACTCATTTGCAATTACATGTGTAAAGAGCATGCAGACCAATCAGTTTGCTTCAGTGGTTCATGAAACGATTTACCGAAAACATCATGGATGCAAGAGGCAAATTTGTTCCCCATGAATGTGCAAAATGTAAAGTCTGTAGCACAAATCAACAAACTGTAGTGAGCTTTTATATTTTAAAAATATATACACTTGTTAAGTAATCAAAGTATTAACCCATCCCAATTGAGTGAAATAAATAACATGTATGCAAAACTTTGGTGGCTTTACAGCACACAGGGATGAAGTTATAGCAAGAAAAGAAAGAGAAGACTCCTAGTTGTTTGGATACTCAAAAACAGCTCCATTGGTGACAGTGGTTCTACAATCAACTTAGGTTTAAGTGGTTCTAGTGGTTCTACGATCAACTTAGGTTCAACGATGCTTTTTGGAAACGCAGCCTAGGACAATACCAATAAGGTCACCAAAATACAGTATCATGCATCCCTGAAATTCAGGTTTGTATGTTTTTGAGAGACAGAAGTGGAGAGAGAATAAAGATGAGAGTGAGGAATGACTGCAGGGAGAAGAAAAGAAAGATGAGAGACTGGATTCACTGCTCACTGAAGCCATGAGTATGATGTAACCCTGATGTATCGCTGAGAGATAGACTTTCACATTGATCCTGTCCATTGATAAACTGTGGCATGTGTGTGTGTGTGTGTGTGTGTGTGACAGTTTGTCTGCATATTCGTCTACTCTAAGGTCTCTGAGTTCATTTGTTCCCCCCATCCGTACTCTCAGAAAAAAGGTACAAAGCTGTCACTGGGGTGGTATCCTGAGGTACAAAAGCTAAAAGGCATATCTTTATACCTTATTTACCACTATATTGTACATATTAGTACTTTAAAGGTACATATTAGTGGTTTAAAAGGATATATTAGTATCTAAAGTGTACATATCAGTATACCTTAGTAGTACATTTTGAAAAGGTCCCATCCCAGTGACAGTTTTTGTACCGTTATTTCTGAGTACATTATACTCTTTACTCTTGGTCATTAAAGTCGCAACAACTTTTGTGAAGTATGTTATTCCCTATTGTGAAGTATATCTGAGTGAAACAAGAAAAATGTAGGTCGGGACTTGATTTTGTCCAAAGTAAATTGAGTGAATCGATGGATTGTTGTCATTTGCTAATTTATTTGTGTTGCCACTTGCTGATTAAAAAAAAATGTGCACAGATAAATAATTAAAAATAAATACTGCAATATTCCATGCAAAAATAAGAATTTTTAGATTTGATTTCATGGTGACTTTGTCGTTTCTCCTATGAAGTGCAAATAGTCTCTTGCTTCTCGAGAAAAAAATTATCTCTGTCCTCTCACATTTAATCTCTAAATTTAAAAAAAAGATTTTGACAGTTTCTCACACTGAGCTCAGATTTGCCAAAATATCAAAAAGTTAGCAATAGTCTGAGAAATTGCATCGATTTTATGCTTATTTTTTTTTAGTTATTTATAGTACTTTTAGTTTATATAAAATGCGATGAATGTGAGATGAAAGAGCTCAGAGCAACCAATTTCCTTTAATCTGTTTCTAATAAAATCACTTCCCATTGTAATCATATCGTCTCTTCTAGAAATCATTTTTTGTCTTCCTTCTAAGTCAGCATGATAACTTAAATGATTAGTGATTTGGAGCTCTCTACACAGACAACACATCTTTGCACTTTGTCCGCCATCTTGGTCGTATTGCATTCTGGGATCACTTTCTCTTTGAAGCATGCATGTGATGCTCTTTTAGGATGTGTGCAGAAAATATCTTTGGGAGAAATCTTTGTGCCAGAAACATGCCTGTAAATGCTGCTTCTGTAGACAGCTCACTACATTTTGGAACAGAGCCTGTGTTTTATCATGTCCTGTTTTTTTAATTTATATTTTTGCTTCTCTCTGCCCTCTTTGTACGTTCTCTCTCCCCTTTCCTTTCTCGCTCATTATAGCATGTTTAGATGAATAATACATGTAAGAGATGTAAGTTGGTGAATGTCAGCAGCTGTGCTGATCTGTGCCATGTCCAGCGTCGCTCATATACAAGACAGCTTCCCTTTGAGCCGAGCGAGGTCTTTAATAAACTAGCGTGCACCTAAACTACATGGCTGTTCATTTGCTAAAATGAGATCTATGGGTACATACTAAACCGAAATAATTTTTTAGGTGGCATAGCATTGTATATTTAGCTACCACCTTCTTGTGAGTGAGTGTGGCCATGTTCAGAATTCAAGCTTACTAACACAGTACTGCACAGAATACACTGTACACTTCCTACTACTGATTTAAAATAGTATGTGAGACAGCATTATGCAATGATAAATGTTTCAAATAATAGTTTGCTACGTAGTTGTCACATAAGGTGACCATCTGTCTGGTTTTAGGTAGGACAGTCTGATTTTGACTGGTTTTGAACTAGCTGTGCACTGTGTCCTCCTTTTTAAGATCATGACTGTTTTATACTTTATCTCAGGGATCGGCAACCTTTTGGGCGTGAAGTACCATTTTTAATTTTTCTGATTAACCACTGTGCCAGGAAGGCCCCTCACCCCTCCTTTTTTAAATACATATTGTATTTAAACAGTATATAATCAAAAATCTGTATTTGATTATCATACAAATAGTGCAGAATCTTAAATATTTCTTGAGACTTTGTGTTACCCTACTGAACACCACTGTATGTGTGTGAATGTTATTGTTCTCACAACACCGTCATTGTGATATTCGTGTGTGGAATGTTAAGAACTTTGTATACCAACTTAAAAATACCACCAACTTAAAAATAACCAGCATAGCGGTAATTTATTTATTGCTAAGAGCAATAAATGCAGAATAAACTGTAAGCTGTCATGCACTTAATCGCATAGCGTGACTGAAGCTAAATGGATTTAACATAAAGCTAGTGATGGCAGAAAAGAAACTTTTTGAAGCTTCAAATCAATTGAATCAACATGATTCACTGTTTCGAAATGTTCGAAACACCAAATGCTGGTGACGCCTACTGGTAAAAACCGTGGAACTACAACAAAAACGCAGTCCAAAAAAAATAATATATGTATAAAAACAGGTTTTATAAACCCAAAGCAAATATTTTATTGAAATTACTATATATTAAATGCAATTAACAAATCATCAAATACCATTAAATATGAGGAATACAAACCATATAATTACTTAAACAGTCGATACAAAAAAAAACAAAAACACAAATGCTTACACACATCGGACCACTGAAATTCTGAAACATTTTGAAACAGTTGTGAAGTAACAAAGCATCGTTTACTGAAATCATGTGATTTTGGCAGTTTGATACACGCTCCAAACTACTGGTTCGAAACAAATGATTCACAAAGGTTTTGAAGTTTTGTGAAGCTTTGCTTTAAAAGCATCCATCACTAGTGAAAGCATAGCGCAGCATTGATCTGAATTTAATTAATAAATAAATGAATTAAAAAAAAATAGGCTAAGTTAATATTAAATGACGTACATTTTACATACAATATTGTTGTTTTTTTTAGTACGCCAATGAAAATACTGCTGCATCTCCAAACAACAAACTAGTCTTTTCTTCATTAATGATTTATAATTTTTTAATTAAACAGGTTAGTAAATGATTCAGTTAAGCCCATTAATTTAGATAATCACTTGTGTTGTTCCCAAATGAATCGGCCATTTTGAAAGAATCTTTTAAAGCTAGTGTAAATAATATTTTTCATAAACACTTTTTGTTGTACTGGTTGAAAGTTTCTTCACAGAGAGATAGCAATCAATAATTGAAGTGGTCTATATATAAAAGTCTCAGGACCATAAAATATTTGTCCAATAAATTTGGTCCTTGGCTACTCTAGCAGGCTGAGCCAGATGGTGTTTATCCAGTGTGGAAAAAGAAATTCAGATTCCTTTACAGAAGTGCAAGGCAAGATTTGAGGACTTGCCAAAATACACAGAGACAGACAGCAGGGTAAAACAATGGTAAACATTGGCCATCAATGTTGACAAGATGGAGGAGTTTGATGGAATATTTGGGTAGTCCACTTTTACCTGTTGAGACATGACTTCACTTTTATGGACCTGTAGTGGTGAGGCATGATGCGCGAAAGAGGCATTTGCAAAGGTTGTTTGAAAACATGCTTTATTTTTGTAGCTCTGCTAGTTGACACTAATAGCACAGAAACTGCACATTCTACCTTTAAAATATAATTTCACTCTTTCCAATATTTCATATTTCTATTTAACATATTTTATATTTAAAACATTAATTTCATATAACATTTTTGATGCATTATGCCATGAACGCATTTACACTGAAGTTACGTAAATGCATTCATGGCATCTCTGAGCTGCATCAAACAGTCTGTGTAAATACATCTAAATGCCACTTCAGGTTCTGTGCCTCTTTTGCAGCATAAAGATGGATTTTGTTGATATTTATTTCCTGTGATTGACACTTATTTCCATGCATCTTATTATTCTAATTACATTTTTTGAATAATTTCTATGAAGGGGAATGCATACATTGAAAAAGGTTAGACAAGTTGCCCTTATAAAGGTAAAAAATGTCCCTGAAAAATCAATTTTAAGTGCGCAAAAGTTCATTTCTGTCACTTCTTATAAGTTTGAGATTATTTTTCTGTTTTATCCTGGCTTCAGTGAGTCCTGCAAGTGTGCTGATTTTTGGTGATTTTGGTGAAATGGCCACATTACGATGAATGTGATTTGTGACCAGTTATCTTCTTGGAAATAAGCACAGTTATTTTGTATTTTTAATTCCTGAAATGTCTGAACTTTTGCAGTCCAATGAAATAATGAGTCAAAATGAGCGGTTAAATTTATAGCTGTAGTTATTTGTGGTTCATTTGTCAAACTGGAAAAGAAACTTCGCATCAAGCACTTTGCATTGTATACAACACAGCAAATGTAGAAGCTCGTCCGGATATTCTGCATACTGTGCACACTATACAAACTATACAAACTATATGCCAAAGAAACGGAGTAGTATGTAAGTATGCTATGCCAAACAAAGCCAGGACGGGCACTGGGACACGACATCTAACAGCTGGAGTCACTTAAGAACTGCTGTAAATCTTAGCCTTTTCATAACACACACATACACAAAATCAAACTGCCTGGCTTAATTATTCATCCATGCCTCCACAGCTCTCAGTTCAGTTTAAGATGACAAGTGTGTCATGAAACAGTGTGTCAGAGTTTTTCCACATGTGTGTATGTGTCAGGGCTTGTTTAAGTAGGATGCATGTGGGTGAACGTGTGTTGGCGTGCGTGTGCCAGCGCGTATATGCAACACGGCCAAGTCTGTAGGCAGCAGTGTGTTGATTCACAATGGAAAGAGTGAGCATGGGCTGGCCGCTGCGTTTGTGTGAGCGTATCTGTAAAAGAATCGAACATTAGCTCATGTTTCAAGACACTTGATATGGTTGTGAGTCAGATTGTGTGTGTGTGTTTGTTTGCATGTGTGATGGTAAAGCTTTCTTTTATGCAAGATGTTTTCAGATGTGAGAAACAGGCTGTTAGCATGTGTGCGTGTGTGTTTGAGCGAGTGTAACGCTCTTATAGTGTGTCTCTGATGTCAGCAGATAAAGTAGAGAGGTCATATTTGATCTCCCCTCAAGGACACCGGTCTCTGTCTCTCCTTCTCTCTTACTCTATCTGGCAAAATCAGAGATTCATGCTGCCAGTTGCGGCCCTGTATGTGGCCAGGTTGAGCCATCTCTAATCTCCACCAAATGCATTTTTTATCATTTGATGTCCACACATGCATACTCACACAAATACTGGTATATAGATCGTATACGGGAACTCTCCATATGGGCGTAATTGTTTTATACTTAACTAATCATATTTTCTATTGCCTAATCCCACCCCAAACATAACCCTCACAGAAAAATATAAACATTTTAATTTTTTTTTTACATTGTAATATTGTCTTCTGTATTGTGGCTTAACAGTTTATCGAAAAAGAAAAATGTAGGGCAGTAACTTGGTTCTATGCATCGGTTGTTGATTGGTTGTTGAGATGTGGGCATGGTTTTCAAAAGTGGTGGCAGATGAACGTGAGATTAACCACAGGGGCGGGGCTTAAGTGGACTAATTGATTGGAGAAGTCTGATTTGGTCATGACATGTTGACAAAACTATTTTAAAGAATGAAACATAGGCATGGATAAATTGTTCAAAAATGATCTGTAACATGCATTTAGAATGAATTTTTATTTCATGCTGATAGGAATGGGATAGTTCACTCAAAAATGAAAGTTCCGTCATCATTTACTCACCCTCACGTTGTTCCAAACATGTATGAATTTCTTTCTTCTGCTGAACACAGAAGATGATATTTTGAAGAATGTGGACCAAGCAAACAGTTGACAGTAGCTATTAACTTTCATAGTAATTTTTTCCATACATTTTACTAGTCTATGGTTACTGTCAGCTGTTTGGTTACCATCAACTGTTTTGGCTACCATCAACTGTTCGGTAATTTGTTTCTTGTGCTGAACACAGAAGATGATATTTTGAAGAATGTGGGAAACCATACAGCTGACAGTAGCCATTGAACTCTATAGTATTTTTCCATATATTTTAGAAGTCAGTGGCTATCATCAACTGTTTAGTTACCCACATTCTTCAAAATATCATCTTCTGTGTTCAACATAAGAAAGAAACTCATACAGGTTTGAAACAACTTGACAGTGAGTAAATGATGACAGAAATGTCATTTTTGGGTGAACTGTCTGTTTAACTAAATTGGGAACCACCATAGACTTCTATTATACTAATATGCAGCTACTTATGAATACTATAACTTAACCCTAAACTAAACCCTGACCATAAAGCTAGTAAATATCTTCATGCATTTTTACAGTAATATTTTTTGTAAAAAATAAATCGTTTTCACAAATGAGAACATTCCTGGATGCCTCAAAACGTTTTGTAAGTTTTAGCTCAACTCTGGGTACACAAAAATATGGTCTCTAAAATATGGTTAAGTAGACACACACACATACACACACACACACACTTTGAATTGATACCACAGGAATATCTTTGCTGTGTTAAAAGCTCTAATTCTGCACTCAAAATCTCCTGAGACGTTTCTTCTTACAAGTTTGGAAATTGTAATTACACCATGATGTGAGTTCAATTGATTTTGGTCAGCAATAACAGACTCGGTGGGTAATTTCATATTTCTTTCATTTAACCTACTGACAAACAAGCTATTTTAGTGCTTCTGCAACTAAATGAAGCAAAAGGTGCACATTAGCTGTGTAATTGTTGCTTTATCTGCTGCAGAAAATGATGGGAAATGTAGTTTTAGCAGACCTGTCACCTCATAAATAGACTCCATGAGTAGTATATTGGCAAGCTTTATCACCAATCTTCATTAAACATTCACAGTTATCTCACAGAACAAACTTCTTGGTCAGCCATCTTCACCAGATTTTGCTGGTGAACAGCATGAAACAGCATAATCCAGTGTGCTAAATTCAAGTTTGTAAGCTGTAAATACACTATTGTACAAGTTCAGGTTATTTTGGGAAAAAATGGACACAATGGGCAGATGAAGAGTAATGTCATGCAGCTCCAGAGAATGGCAGGGAGAAGTATATTGTGTCAAGCTTTCTAACTATTCTTAATCAAACGTACATGAAATGCTTTAAATCTGAACTGTACCATAAACAGTTACAACTTAATTATGACAAATACAATTATCTTAATATTAACTTCCACCAGATCTTCAACTGACACACTACCAATTCAGAAAGTCCAGGTATCAAAGTAGTATTTACTTACACGTGTAGAACGTATAATTATAATGTGTGTTTCAAATAATTTTGGCACGAACAAAATGAAAAGAGTGGGAATTTTCATTTTCATCCAAAGAAAGGGTTTTTGGGTTTTAGCTGGACAAAAGCGAAAGGCAAGGAAGTGAAATTGATGGCTAATTTATTTTGCCACGACTGCCATTCTTCTGATGCCCCAGAGAATGATGATAAATGTTCTGGCAAGCTTTATAGCTATTTTTAATCAACAGTACATGAAATACGAACTAAACTGTATAGTCAACAGTCAAGATTTTCTTCAGCTGAAACGTTCAGACATTTTGAAGTCACAGTTATAATGTAATGTGAGCCAGTGTTTACTATTATAATTTACTATTATAGTTTTCACTAACATTTTAAATCGGCTTTTATATTTACAGTTTTCTTTTAAATTTTAGTTTATCAGTTTTAGTTTTTTTTTAATATTTTGCTTTAATTAATTTTTCTTTTTATTTCCATTTTAGTTTTCAGTTTTTATTTATTTACAATTAGTAATTTTAGTGCTTCAACTTAAACACATTTCAGTCAGCTGCCAGGGCAGCATTTCTAATTGTCATGTTTTTCATTTGATATTATTTTTTATTTCAGCTTTATTTCTATTAACAAAAAAGCTCTTAATAGTGTTATATTGAGTAAACAGTGGCAGCAAAACACCAAGAACTTTTTCTTTTCACACAAATTATGATTATAGAGAAGATTGTTTAATGATATTTATTTGTATCATGATTGTCTGAAGATTTTATCACGGTAATGGATATGACAATGTTAATGTATTTGGTTTTGGCAGAATAGATCTGCTGCTGCTGTTGGTTATTGCTATTGTTGTAGATTATTGCTGCTGCAAAGCAAGTATAGGAACTTGCTACTGCCAATGCATACGGCGTTATGGTGCTGTGAGTATTTAGGACATACTGCTGCTGCACAAATAGCATATATAAAAACCTGTAGCAGATCTATACAGGTGGAGCTGGGGAAGGTGGAGTATTTCAGAGTAAAGGTCCTAGCACACTGATTCCGAAATTTTCGTATGCGTTTTTTCATTTTTTTCGCATTCGTCATCCTTTCCTATCAAAATGCTTGTTACAGATGTGAAAACGCAGAAAATCGAACCTGATCCGAACTTTCTTTTATGACGGGCGAAAGTTTCGGAGGTGGTGTGTAAACGTGATTTACACAACGTGAGGTCGTATTTATTTTTTTAACATGCAAAAAATTCGGAAGAAAATTTCGGACTCAGTGTGCAATGATCTTAACTCTTTCATATGCATTGCCTTTCTAATATTGTAAACTTGCTCGTTAGCTCACCCAGCAGAACGTTGGACTTGAAATGTGGAGCATTTGAATATGAGTCCTCTGAAACATGAGCCACACTAGATAAAAGAGCTCAAAGACTTGTAGAAGCAAGATAAAATGGCATGACTGCTTCTGCTAATGTCTTTTTATCTTACATTTGCTTCTGTTAAGATTATCGGTTACATTTAGGGTCAAATTTAGTGTAGGTGGTATGTTATTGTTATTAACTTTTTAGCTTCACGCACCGGACATTTCATTTGCGCACAACAACCAGTGTAACAAAATGATTCCATATTCACAATCATCCAGGGGTGGACTGGGGCCAAAAAGTGGCCCTGGACTTTTTGGCACGGAGCGGCCCACCAAACCTGGTCCGCAACACACCGCACCACACCAAAAATGATTGCCATTCTTTACATTATAATTAGTATTTCCTGGTGTATATGGCAAATAGTATATTTTTAAGAATTTTTATGAGGGACAGTTTAATATCACTATAAATACCTATATTATCATTCCATATGACACAATGCTCTGGTATCATCTAGAAGACTTGAATAGTGCAGAATGCGGACTGTTTTTGTGGTGCCTTTCTATTGGTCATATACAGTATTTGTCCTTTTGCAGGAGCTTCACATCTATCATTTTAAGGAATAGAGCTCCAATTGTGGAAAAGAGTATACTAATTATTTTGATGATGAAAAATACAGTAAACAGTACTGTGCAATATATAATGTTACAATTTAAAATAGCTGTCTTCTATGCGAATATATAGTAAAATATAATTTATTGCTGTGATCAAAGCTGAATTTTCAGCTTCATTACTCCAGTCTTCAGTGTCACATGATCCATCAGAAATCATTCTAATATGCTGATTTGCTGCTCAAGAAACATTTCTGTTTATTATGAATGTTGAAAATTGTTGTGCTGCTTCATATTTTTGTGGAAGATGTGATACCATTCAGTCTTGGGTAACATTAAAAAATATAAACATATTTTTTCTTCAATAAGGTTGCATTAAATTGATTTAAGTGACAGTAAAGATATTTACACTTATTGTGATGTACTTATATTTCAAATAAATGCTGTTCTTTAACTGAGAACCATTATACCAATAATAAAAACCATTATTAATAATTGATCACAAATAATAACTGATAATAATTAAGCAGCACATTAAGTAGCATTAAATGATTTATGAAGGGACACTGAAGACTGGAGTAATGATGCTGAAAATTCAGCTTTGATCACAGAAATAAATTACATTTTAAAATATCTTAAATTAAAAAACACTCTTTTAAGTGTAATATTTCATAATTTTATTGTTTTTACTGTATTTTTTGATCAAAGAAATGCAATCTTCTTTCAAATAAATAAATAAATAAATAAAAAGCCTTATTATTTCAAACTTTTAACCACCAGTGTGTATATAAAATAATGCATGTGAAATAATAAGCAACTTATTTTTATTAGGCCTATCATATAAATCACTTTCCTATGCACAGCACTCGAAAGGAAAAGTCTTCAGATTTAGTGTTCTAGAGTAAGACTGAGATTGATTTTTATAGATTTTTAAACATTTTCTTAGAAACGTGAAATCACGGAAGAAAGCCTATATAGAGATATGCATTAACTCTTATCTCTTATCTCATGAACACTGTTATGTTATGTACATTGTGAAGAATAACGTAAATGGCATTAAAATCTCCTTAATTCGAAAAGGCCAATAGTAGTTTGCATTCCTGAAAATTAATATCTGTCGTTTAACATTTTATTTTATTTTTTTTATCGTAAACGGTTGGCAAATATTGCTGAATTGTCTCGTCATGTTTAGATGCTTACATCTTACCTCAGCTCGCATTCAAGTCGCATGCAGCTCAGCGTCTGTGAACAGTAAATCCAGCCTTCTACACTTTGATTGGCTATTTCAAACATTTTGACATTGACGAACGGTTTTGAGCCGCTGCACTGAGCCGGAGCACACTAAATTAATTAGAGTTTTTGAATCAAGCCGCGCGGCCCATTCGTCTGGGCCGATGGAAGGATGTACGTACATTTACTACAATTCATTTAGATATATATATATATATATATATATATATTTTACCTTTTTTTCCCAATGAGCCTGGGCTGAAACTAGCTATATAAGTGAAATTATTTTGCAAGCTTTAGCTCTGTTTTTCCTCAGCAGTGCACAAGTGTACAAACTAAAGGCTCACAATCATGACTTAATTATGACTGATACCAATTAGCTCCAGTCATGAATTTATTAATACACATTCTTCCAGCTCAGAAAGTGAGGGATTAAAGAAAATCCCCAGTTTCCCACTGATAATTAAAAACTGTTGTACTGTTCATGTGCACTCATCAATATGATCATTCTGACATTAAGGAAGCAAAATTTTAGTTATGCTAAGCTAAACTACAGGTCACATCCAGTGATGTACTCGCACACATACGGTATATGATGTGTGAACAAATTCACACACTTCAATGCATTGGGCAGTGATGCATAAGGCAGATGTGAGGTCTTTAATACATAAAGTATTCATTCCTGTGGTTACCTGACAAAGACATGCTAACACGAATAGCTTATCTTTCTCTGGCGGTTTTCAGTTGAGATGTTCTTGTAATAATGCCCTATCATTCCCACTCATCTAACTGGCCTTCTCTCTTTCATTTATTTCCCTCAGTTCTCACCCACCCATCCTTTCTTTCTTCTCAGTGAGTCTCCTACACGCATACATCAACCTTCAGCACACACATCCACTGCAGAGGTGCATCCTCCATATTCAAACACCACACACGCACACTTTAGACGCGTGATCAGTCTTTCTCACGTCCTCTGCTGCAAAATTGATCACACATAAAAAGCTCATTAAAAGAGTTGCTCACCCAGGCATTAAAATTCTGTCATCATTTACTCACCCTCGTGGTTGCAAATCCAAATTAAAAAAGGAAAAATGTAGAAAAATGCACTAGCCTCTCTTTTTCATCAGTGAATAAGGACTCATTTCATGGTGTTTATATTTTTCAATATACTGCAATATATGCATGGACCATGTATAGCTAGACATAGTAAAAATTGTAAATATGTATAAAAATTAAGACAAAAATTGTGCTACATTTTTACATGTAATAGCTTTAGTGAAACAATAAATTCATTTCACTTTCACGAGTTAACACATGGGTTTACATAAAGCTAAACACATGCATAAACTTATATCTCAGTTTATTGTTTGCATAGTTACACATTTCATATATGAATATATGTGTGGTGGTTTATAAGAAAAAAAGTGTTTACCGAAAACACTGATATTTTGGATTTTTTGGAGGAGATTTTAACAATATAAATATATAAAATATAAATATACAAATATATGAATATATACATATTTACCTCATAGTTGAGTACTTATATTGAACATACATGTTTTCATATAAATGTGAACATATATAGTACATATATGTTCAGATATATTTATACACACAGTAACATATTTTATCACATGTACATCAATATATTGTCAGGGGTGTGGTGAAGAAGGACTCAGATGCAGAGTAGGAGTGCAGGGAGAATTTATTTCTCGTCACAAAACATAAAATAACATAAACAATATTTAACTGCCGCTTAGGCTTGAGGAGATTCCGGAGCTGGCCGGCAAACACTGCGGCCACACAAGCTGCCGGACTTCCGTGCTATGAATCCTGCAGCACAGGGGAACAGAGTGTCAGAGACAGAGGCGTGCACACGTAATGCGAACATATGTAAGAACAAACAATCTACTCACGACGAGGAACAGAAAGGTAGAGACATATAAGGGAGTGGGGGAACGAGCGACAGGTGGGGGAGAAACGACTCGTGACTCACGCACCACCGCTGAGAGATCAGCGCTGATTACCCGGACTACGAGCCGCCGAACCTGACAGGACAACACAAACCACAAGAGGAGCCGGAGCAGCCCCCTGACCCGTGACCGTACCCCCCACCTCAGGGACGCCTCCTGGTGTCCCCGGAGGACTCACCATGACGCTGATGAAACTGATCAATGAGAGCGCGGTCCAGAACGTCGCGAGCCGGAATCCAGCATCTCTCCTCCGGACCATAACCCTCCCAGTCTACCAGGTATTGGTAACCTCTGCCCCTACGCCTCACATCAATGAGCCGCTGCACCGTATAGGCCAGCGACCCCTCGATGAGTCTGAGAGGCGGTGGGGCGGAGGTCAGGGGTTGGAGGGGGGAGCGAAAGACGGGCTTAATCTTAGAGACATGGAAAACCGGGTGGATCTTCATAAACTGTGGGGTTAATTTGAGCCGCACCGTCACCGGACTGAGCACTTTGGTAATGGTGAACGGTCCAACAAATATGGGTCCCAGTTTACATGAGGGAAGTCTGAAGTTGATGTCCTTAGAAGACAGCCAGACCTTCTGACCGCACACGTAAAGTGGGGGCTTGGTACGGTGACGGTCCGCCGACGCCTTGTTTCTCTCGCCAGTCCGAGTGAGGGCTTCTCTGGCGATCCTCCAAGTACCTCTGCATCCTCCAAGCATCTCTGAATAAACGCATGCGCCGAAGGAACAACGGCATCGGATTCTTGAGAGGGGAATAAAGGTGGCTGGTAGCCTAAACAGCACTGGAAGGACGATAAACCCGTAGATGAGACCGGGAGGGAGTTATGCGCGTACTCGACCATAGTTAACCTGGAACTCCAAGATGACGGTTCAGCAGACGCCACACAGCGCAGAACTCTCTCCAAATCCTGGTTGGCACGCTCAGCCTGACCGTTAGTCTGCGGGTGGTATCCAGAGGATAGGCTCGCAGTCGCCCCCAGCTGTCGACAGAACTCTGTCCAAAATTTTGACACAAACTGGGGACCCCTGTCAGAGACCACGTCCACCGGGAGGCCATGAATACGGAACACGTGATCCTAAACAATAGTCGCTGTCTCCCTCGCTGAAGGTAATTTGGGGAGGGGAATAAAATGGGTCGCCTTCGAGAACCTGTCCACCACAGTGAGGACAACCGTCCTGCCGTTAGAGGAAGGCAAGTCCGTAACAAAGTCCATCGCAATGTGTGACCAGGGTCGCGAAGGGACCGACAACGGCTGGAGTAGCCCTGCTGGGGGTCGATTGGAGCCCTTACCCACAGCACAAATTGGGCAGGCCGACACGAACTGTCGAGCATCCCGCGCCGCGGATGGCCACCAAAACCACTGCTTGATTAACCTATAAGTGCGAGTCGCTCCAGGGTGGCAAGCTAGCCTAGAGGCTTGGGCCCACTGCAGGACGCTAGTTCGGACTGACTTGGGCACGAACAGCAAACTCTCTGGGCACCCCGCGGGAATGGTGGTGTCGCGTAGCGCAGTGCGGACCCTGGACTCCAGCCCCAAGTTACAGCCGCCACAACCCGTTCGGGATGCAGAATAGCCACAGGGGGGTTGAGACTAGCCTTGGCCTCAAAAATCCGCGACAGCGCATCAGGTTTACCATTCTTTGAGCCAGGGCGAAATGAAATGGTAAACCTGAAACGTCCAAAAAAATAGTGCCCAGCGAGCCTGCCTGGAATTTAGTCTTTTAGCGGTGCGGATGTACTCTAAATTCTTATGGTCAGTCCAAACCATAAACGGAAACTCTGCGCCCTCTAACCAGTGCCGCCACTCCTCCAGCGCTAACTTGACAGCTAGTAACTCCCTGTTCCCGATGTCGTAGTTTCGTTCCGTGGGGGTTAATCGATGAGAAAAGAAGGCGCAGGGATGTATTTTCTCGTCTGAGGGTGATCTCTGAGACAAAACTGCCCCGACTCCCACCTCGGACGCATCTACCTCCACAATAAACTGCTGAGACGGGTCAGGGGTGTTTAAAATAGGAGCCGAAATAAACCGACTCTTTAGATTTTCAAACGCAGCTTGTGCCTGCGACGACCAACAGAATGGTTTCTTAGTGGAGGTGAGATCCGTCAGAGGGAGGGCGATCTGACTAAAATTCTGAATGAACCGCCTGTAAAAATTGGCGAACCCCAGAAAACGCTGAACCGCCCTACGATTCTCTGGGGTGGGCCAATCAGCAACCGCTTTTACCTTGGCGAGATCCATTCGGATACCTTCAGGCGAGAGAATAAAACCCAGGAACGGAACCGACCGCGCGTGAAACTCACACTTCTCCACCCTGGCGAATAAACGATTCTCTAGCAGCCGCTGGAGCACCTGCCTGACGTGCTGGACATGATCGCGCTCGTTCTGGGAGAAGATCAGGATGTTGTCGATGTAAACAATAACGAATCGATCGACCATGTCTCTGAGCACGTCGTTGACGAGTGCCTGGAAGACCGCCGGGGAGTTTGAGAGCCCGAACGGCATAACCAAGTATTCAAAATGCCCATTATGGGTGTTAAAGGCGGTCTTCCATTCGTCCCCCTCCCTAATCCGAACTAGGTGATAAGCACTGCGGAGGTCCAACTTCGTAAAGATGGTTTCCCCCTGCAGGAGCTCGAAGGCCGATGACATCAATGGCAAAGGATAACGGTTCTTTACCGTGATGTCATTCAACCCCCGATAGTCGATACAGGGGCGCAGCGAACCATCCTTCTTCTCCACGAAGAAGAACCCTGCCCCAGCTGGAGAGGATGAGGGACGGATGATGCCTGCTACCAGAGAATCGTGAATGTACCTCTCCATGGCCTTCCTCTCACGTCTGGACAGACAGTAAAGGCGCCCCTTGGGTGGAGAAGTGCCAGGCAACAGGTCAATCGCACAGTCATACGGGCGGTGCGGAGGCAGAGATGAAGCTCGGGACTTACTGAACACCACTCTCAAGTCATGGTAAGCCTCCAGTACATTCGCCAGGCTCACCGGCTCCTCCTGCAACACAGAACAAGACATAACTGGGAAAAATGCAGCACCTAAACACTGAGCTAAACAGAAAGGGCTCTAAGCCAAAACTGAGCCGCGAGCCCGGTCTATGTGAGGGTTATGTTTGACCGACCAGGTGTGACCCAACACCACTGGAGCGGTGGGCGAGTGAATCAAAAGGAAACGGATCTCCTCAGTGTGATTGCCAGATAAAGTTAATGTAACAAACTTAGTAACATGAGTGATACTAGTGAGTAGGGTGCCACAAAGAGTCCTAGCCGAAATAGGTTCAGCCAGGACAACAGACGGAATCCCCAGGCGTGTGGCCAATCCCAAATCCATAAAATCGCCCTCCGCTCCAGAGCTGATTAACGCCGAGACCTGGAAAACGGCTCCACCGAACCGTAACGAAGCCAAAAACTCTGAACGACCACCAGATGGCAGTCGCGTTGTAGTGACGCTCACCAGATGCTCTCCCTTGCGTGACGAGCGTCTCCCCGCTACAGGGCATGCAGCTGCTACATGACCCGCCTCCCCACAGTAGAGACAGAGCTGATTGGCCAAACGGCGGCGTCGCTTCCCCACCGTCAGCCGTGCTCTTCCGACCTGCATGGGTTCCTCCCCCGGGAGAACAGAGCACTGTGACAGCATGTCACAAGCGGCAATCGCTTCAGCGCCCATGACGCGCTCGCGGGGAAAACCCCCACTTCTGTGATGGGAGTGGAGAGCAATCCGATCGTCGACTCGAATGGCGAGGTCGATCAACCCGTCCAGGTTGGGTAGTAGCTCCAGGGAATAAATCTCGTCCTTCACGTGGTCAGCCAGGCCGTGGAGGAAGTGATCCCAGAGTGCCTTGTCATTCCAGCCACAGGATACGGCGAGCGTGCGGAATTCGATAGAGTACCGGGACACAGACTGCTCGCCTTGCTGAAGCACCGACAATGAACATGCCGCTTCAATTCCCCGAGCCGAGTGATCGAACACTCTGCGTAGCTCCTCCGAGAAAGCATCAAAAGATCTACAGCAAGCTTGCTCGTCATCCCACACAGCCGTGCCCCACTCCCTCGCTGGCCCCACCAGGAGCGTGATGACGTACGCCACTCTGGATAGCTCCGTGGGGAAGCAGGAAGACTGGAGAGCGAAAACCAATGAACACTGGGACAGAAAAGATCAGCAGGAGTTGGGCTTACCTGAGTAAGAAGCTGCCGGATTAAGCCGCGGTTCGCGAGGAACTGATCTTTCAGGGCCAGGAGCCGGTGTGGCAGTCCGATCAGCAGAATGGCTGGCCTGCAGTTGGTCCAGCCATTCCACCACTTGGCTAAGCTTGTGCGACACCTCCACGTAGGTCTGACGAGAAGCCGCGAGCTCTTCCTGCTGCCGACCCAGAAGAATGCCCTGCTGTGAGAGAGCTAGGCGCAACTCCGCTTCCTCTGCTGAATCCATAAATGGTGAGTAGATTCTGTCAGGTGCAGGACTCAGATGCAGAGTAGGAGTGCAGGGAGAATTTATTTCTCGTCACAAAACATAAAATAACATAAACAATATTTAACTGCCGCTTAGGCTTGAGGAGATTCCAGAGCTGGCCGGCAAACACTGCGGCCACACAAGCTGCCGGACTTCCGTGCTACAAATCCTGCAGCACAGGGGAACAGAGAGTCAGAGACAGAGGCGTGCACACGTAATGTGAACATACGCAAGAACAAACAATCTACTCACGATGAGGAACAGAAAGCTAGAGACATATAAGGGAGTGGGGGAACGAGCGACAGGTGGGGGAGAGACGACTCGTGACTCGCGCACCCCCGCTGAGGGATCAGAGCTGATTACCCGGACCACGAGCTGCCGAACCTGACAGGACAACACAAACCACGAGAGGAGCCGGAGCAGCCCCCTGACCTGTGAAATATACTATGAATTGTATTACTGAATTAAATGATACAGTTTACGTTGTGTGAATCGCTCTGGTGTTCTCATATTTATTAATTTTTTACTAGTAAATATTTTTTAATGAACATTTTTAATGAGTACAGACTTACAATCTAAACTAAACAGCTTAAGATACACTTTTAAAGTGTATAAATCGTGGGGAAAAGCTGATCATCATTTTGGTGCAAATAATGACAGGGATATGCATTCAATTCAGGATTTACTTTGAAAGAAATGGCAAATAACACATTAAATTAAACATTAACATAGGACTCACAAGTAGTGAGAGAATGTAGAGTGTAAACTGAATTGGAATGTTAACTGAATCGGTTGACTTAGGGCAAAGTTAATGTGCAAAATGAAGTTGAAGAAAGTTCATGGTTTGGCAGGGCACGTTCTCATCTCAACAGGCTGCTGTGTAAGTTCTGTCTAGGCAAGGTGAGACAGGACAGGGCTCACTTTTTAACATTGCAAGCTGCCACTGTCACAGCAGGTGGCCCGTCTGGACTTTTCAGAAATGAAGACAAGAACTGTATCACAGAGACACACTAAGGTTGTCTGTCACACATAGGCCTGTCACGATAACAACTTTTTGTTGTGCGATATATAGCCCCAGAAATAATTGCGATAAGCGATATTATTGTCATTTTAAGACCATTTTATTCCACTGAATATATATATATATATATAATCATAATGTAACAGCATAATAATGCAAGAAAGCCTACACACTTCCAAATGACAACAAACTTTTAATTCTTAAGAATATTTAGATCATGGAAATTAAGTATCAAAATATTAGATACCTTAAAAAACTTGAATAAATAGTAAATAAACATTTTCTATCAAAAAGTAACAAGTAGGAAAAAAAAAGAAAAATGCACAAAGAACTTGTATGGAGATTTTTCCATCTACAGATTTTCCCCTGACCTTCTTTTCTCTGTAAATTAAGGGTGCACACTGTTGCTGAACAACACAATCCCTACTTAGCAGTCAGGTGTCCGCATGCACAAACGCACAGATCCCTAAACAAGGCCATATAATTTTTTTGTAGAAGCTTTTTTTAAATATGAACGAGCACCTCATGACTACACCACATTATGTACGAGAAGCTGCAAAAGGCACAGGCACAAGTGGAATGCAAAAAACATGGTGACATTAATTTTTAAGTAAATATAATGGGCGATATATTGCATCACCAAAATATATTGAGGTCATGTACATATATTGTGCGATAAGTCGATATATTGATTATTGTGACAGGCCTAGTCACACAGTCCGGTGGTCTTCTCACATGGCAGTTATTAGTGGTGTTTTCCTCTCAAACGTTATTAACAACGTCATCAACAACATTCTGACTCTGTTTTTAAGGCGGCTGAATGTAAAAATTGGAAAGAAATAGTGATAGAGTTATTGGAAATAGTTTATACCACAGTAGAACAGGTACATTTAAAAATAATGACAAAACAATCTGTGTGAATAGTGCAGATTGCACAGTGCACTGAAAAAATAAGGGGAGAAAGTAAACAGATAAGACAGATAAGAAGAGAGTTATGCAAATAATACACTCCTTATGCCAGTGCATTGATGAAATTAATTGTTGGATATGCTGTAACATAATTCTTTAAATTAAACAAAGACAGTACAGATGCATTTGAAGATAATATACTCAAGTTTCAATGCCTAACTTAACTCCAGGGGTCTAAAGGCTGAAAACCAAGTTTTGTTTTAGAATCAGATCAATCGCAATAATATATCAACCTACAAACATCTCTGAATGATTGCAGTCTTTATATAGCCTTATATCCAAACAACACCTAGAAATTTACACATTTATTACCAATAGTCTGGTTCCTCACTGGCCTTCCCAAAACTACCTCATGCAGAACGCTGTGGCTAGGATCCTAACCACAACCAAAAAAAAATAATTAATTAAAAAACCGAGCACATCACCCCAGTATTTTGGCTTTCAGCCACATTTGGAAGAGATTTTAAATAGTGGTCGACCGATATTGATTTTTTTGGTGGCCGATGAAAAAAAATCTGAAAAAAAAACCACGTGGCCTGCAGAGCAAGGTTGATATCTTTTAATACAACCATTAACATGGAACGCAAAGCCTTCCAGCGTGGCGCCTCACCACGAAGCACCCACCATAGGTAGCCAAAAGTGGTTGCTCCATTGGTGCCCCTTGTGTGGTGTTTGGGGGTCTGGTCAGCACTCCCCAACCTGTCACGATAGCTCATCAGGACAATCTGGCTTGGTTATGGGATTCAGTTTGCCAGGTGCCCACCCAGGTTCAGTGGGATTCTCTCACTCAGAGGCGAGAATGCTGCTGTCCTGCATGCTGAGATTAAGCAGGGGTTTTACAGCCCTTACTTCATCGTACCAAAGAAAGGCAGCAGGTTGCGGCCAGTCCTGGATCTGCAAGTTTTTAATTGGGCTTTTCACAAAGTTCCGTTCAAAATGTTGATGCAGAAGCACATTCTCACATGCGTTGAACACCAAGATTGGTTTGGGGCTATAGACATGAAGGATGGATACTTTTATGTGTCAATTATTCATTGACACAGACCATTTTTTGGTTTGTTTTTGAGGGTCGGGCATATCAGTACAATGTCCTCCCCTTTGGGCTGTACACGTCACCTTGTGTCTTTACGAAAGTTAAGTGGCAACAGCAGTGGGGCACTGTATGCAACGGGCACACAGCCTCTGGACCCTGGACAGGGCCTTGACTGCATTGGCATATCAACTGCCTGGGGTTGCTGGCTGTGCTGCTGGAACAGCAGAGGTTTCGCCATTGATTCGAGCAAACATGTGTTGACAACACTGCAACGGTGGCGTGCATAATTTTCCAAGGAGGTACACACTCTTGTCACATTGCAACTTTCCTGAAATCACTGCGGGCCACTCACATTCCAGGTGACCTCAATCACGCACCAGAGATGCTTTCATGACAGGTTATGCTTTGTGGAGAGTGGAGACTCCATACCGAGGCAGTCCAGCTGATATGGAGTCAGTTCAGCAAAGCACAGGTAGACCTGTTTGCTTTGCAGGAGCCCTCCCATTGCCTTCTGTGGTACTCCCTGACCGGAGCTCTGCTTAGTATGGATGCCTTGGCACATAGCTGGCCCCAGGGTTTGCGCAAATATGGATTTCTCCCAGTGAGCCTGATCGCACAGACACTGTGGAAGGTCAGAAAGACACCAGATATAGATGGTTGCGCCTTACTGGCCCACCCGGACTTGGTTCTCTGAACTCATGCTCTTCTCCACAGCCCTTCCCTGGTGAATTCCTCAGAGGAAAGACCTTCATTTTCAGGGGCAGGGCAAAATATGACAACCACTGCAGCACATCATGACATTGTGGGTGGGAAGTCCCTAAGAAAGCACAACCTGATTATTAGGTTTCTCAGAGGCGTGAGGAGGCTAAATCCTCAGAGGCCGTGGCATATATCTTCTTGCAACCTATCTTTGGTCTTACAGGCCCTGCAGAGAGCTCCCTTTGAGCCCTAAGAGTCGGTTGAGCTTAATGCCCTCTCTTTGAAGATGGTCCTCCTAACTGCACTCTTACTTATAATGTTCCCACTACTTCTTTCAGGGACCAAGTGGTGAACCTGAAAGCACTTCCTCCTTATGAGACAGACCCAGCCCTTTTTCTGCTATGACCAGTGCATGCTTTGCGTAATTTTCTGGACTGCGCAGAAAAACTTTAGACGATCAAAACAGCACTTTGTCTACTTTGGTGGACAGCAGAAGGGGAAGGCTGTCTCTGAACAGAGGTTAGTCCATTGACTAGTGGATGCCTGTTGGCATACCATAGTTTTGCGAGATATTACAATCTCTGGGTTGAGCCAGTTTCATCCTGAGTGTTACTGGGCATGAACAGGTAAGCCTCAGGCAAATCTGGCTGGGTGTAGTGCTTGCACTCAGCACCTTTTCCCTCTCTAAGGCAATTATGTGCTCTTTTCTATGCGTGAGTTCCCCATTTCTGGTGAGCCTGGATGCAGTCTTTCTCTTTCCAGCACTCATTGGTAGCTGTACTCAGCGGAGGAATCTAGCTACCAGGCCCATTAATGCAGTATGCCTCTTTTTAAGTGAAAATACCTACTGAATATAAACCTATTAAACTTACAGTAGGTTATTAAGCTTAAAACACCATGTGTTTACTCCAATATTTGCCTTTACATTCTCTGATTAAGCACTAGGAAGAACTTTACCTTACAGAGACTGCTGCATTATTTTGTTTCAATTAATGTCCTTTTAGTTTTTACTTTTATTTTTATGCATTTTAATCCAATTGTACATTTACATGATTTTATTTCTTTCCTCTTTTTTATTTCTTTTACATTTCTAAATGTTCACATAATTTTATATTCTTTATTTCTTGGTTTTAAAATAGCCTTATTTCTCTGCTTTTCTTCATGCTAGTGTCAGCACTTTAAGTTGAATGTGCATTGTCTTCAAGTATTAAACTCTGGTGCATAACTCATTCTGCACCTTTCCTGTAAGAAATGATTCCTAATACCATGCGTCTTGTTAAAAAGAGATGTGTTTTTACCTTTCTAAGAAATGAGACACAATTTCAGCGACTGATGACTCACTGATGATGAAAGGTTGAAAAATAGCACACACTTAAAATGGAGGACGGACCTGAGATGTATCACTGAGGCTCTTTTTACATGGTCCATTAAGCAATCACCTAGCAACCACCAAGAATGTCATAACATTTGCATAGCAATATGCTAAAAACTCTCCAAACATCTTAGAAACTGCACAGCAACACCTTGGCAACCACCAAGAAAACCCTAGCATCAATTTTTGGTGACTTTGCACAGACATGCAGTCCTCGGATTTTCTTCAGAAATTTAAGAATCTAGCCTTAAAGGGTTAGTTCACCCAAAAATAAAAATTAGGTCATTAATTACTCACCCTCATGTCGTTCCAAACCCGTAAGACCTTCATTCATCTTTGGAACACAAATTAAGATATTTTTGATGAAATCTGAGAGCTTTCTGACCCTCCATAGAGACAATGCAACTGAAATGTTCCCAGGCCCAGAAACATAGTAAGGACGTCGTTAAAATAGTCCATGTGACATCAGTGTTTCAATCATAATTTTACGAAGCTACGAGAATACATTTGGTGCTCAAAAAGTGTGTATTCCTCTGCTTTTAAACAAGGCTCAGAAAGCATGCATGTGTCATGGTACTCTCGATAATGGTAGAGGACGGGATGAGGAGGAGAAGAATTGTTGAATAAAGTCATTATTTTTGTTTTCTTTGCACACAAAAAGTATTCTTATAGCTTTGTAAAATTATGATTGAACCACTGATGTCACATGGACTATTTTAACGATGTCCTTACTACCTTTCTGGGCCTTGAACATGTCTGTTGCGTTGCTCTCTGTGGAGGGTCAGAAAGCTCTCGGATTTCATCAGAAATATCTTAATTTGTGTTCTGAAGAAGATCGAAGGACTTATAGGTTTGGAACGACATGAGGGTGAGTAATTCATGACAGAATTTTCATTTTTTGGGTGAACTATCCCTTTAAAATTCTAATTCCAAATATTTAGGTTGTATACAATCATTATTAAGGTCTTCAGACAGTGGTGTCCATACCAGAATAGTTTTCAAGCACTTCTCATGCAGCTTGGGATTTGACATAACTGAATAGTGTAACACTCAGCAATTAACAACACATACATTCTGAGTCCATAATTAAGAGATCAGTAGCTTGTGTGGTGAGTTTCTGAGGATGCTGCTGTATTGCTGAGTCACGCACT
Source organism: Spinibarbus caldwelli (assembly GCA_039654775.1). NCBI lineage: Eukaryota > Metazoa > Chordata > Actinopteri > Cypriniformes > Cyprinidae > Spinibarbus > Spinibarbus caldwelli. Next base: position 9,939,598 of record CM077223.1, read on the forward strand.
GCCACTCAGTGGCCCAGTACGGAACTATAGCATCAGCAAGCTCCTTCAGAATCACTAGCACCACCTGCAATTCAGATAACACTTTGTACCACTTAAGGGCTCATCATTATCATTCTTTGGTAAGAGATTTTTCCCCCCACTAAACACCTTATGAAAGAAGCAGATGTTTGAGTTTGATAGCAAAAGGATGGGGCATCCAGCAAAATAATCTTTTAAGATTATATACAATCACAATATCTGCTGCTGTTCCGTCTCATTGCCAGATGAAGGATTGTTGTGTGTTGTGTTTGATGGAACAGTGTGTGATACTGATGTTCTGAATATGACACGTGTCTTTTTTAAAAAAAATTACAGTTTTTGAAGTATTGGTGCTAGAGCACACACACACTCACTAATAATGAGAGAATTAACCTTTGATTTATGTGGTTTGTTTGTTTCTGACTTTTTATCTTCATGTTCCTCTTATGGGTGATGTGAGTTGCCTAGCAACCGAGCCCTTGGGTCCTGATTGTTGCCATGACAACATGGCAGGGTATCATGTAGAGAATAGAGAGAGGGGGGAGAAGGAATGAGAAAGATAGAAATGAGCAAAAAAGAATGTATGAGTGTTTTCATATGATAATAATTATGTACATATGAGCAAGCATGGAGATGTATAGTGTTAAATAGAATATGGAGAGATAGGAGAATTCATCATATTAAACACAATGAGAGGCAGGAGATGACCTAATCATAGATAACCAAAAATGTCTGTAAGGGGGCGTACTCACACGTAGATACTCGTAAGTATGACATATTCATAAGGAATTAAATGCCTGGCATGAGTAACAGGAAATAGCATCAGCACATATGAATTTTTACAAAAATGACAAATGAGGTGAGAATGAGAAATTTGATTGTTTCTCAACTGCCAGACAGCAGTGAGATTAAATGGAGGATGAATGGACAATTTTTTTTTATTTTTATTTATTTTTTTTATTATTATTATTATTTTTTTTTTAAGTCTAATGCTTTCTTAGAAAAAATATCTTATTAATTTCACAGTTTCAGAAGAGATCTCAACAATGTCACAAACTGTGCTTAGATTTGCCAAGATCTCAATATGATCCCAACAATTTCTCACCAAATTCTCCCAAGATCAAGATCTGGGCTATGCTGTCCACTTTCATTTTATAGCTCCACACTCTTTCTTTACTTTATATGAAGAACTTTCTTATTTGATTATATTTGTGCTTCTTCTAAGACATTTTAGGAGAAACATTTAAAGCAAGGTTATGGTCATGTATTACATATTTCTGTCTCTTGTCCTATCCTGTCCTGTCCTTTCTACCAACCATGTAATGTAGTATTTAGTGTGGTATGCATCGTATTGTCTTTTGTCTTGTCTTTTATCCTGTCTCATCTCACCCTATCCTATCCTATCCTGTCCTGATTACTGTCCTGTCTCCTGTCCTATCCAACCATGCCTTGTTTTGTCCAGCATGGTATGTATTCTGTGCTGTTTTTTATCCTGTCCCGTCCCTTCCCATCCCATCCCATCCCATTCCATTCAATCACATCCTGTTCTGTCCTATGTCCTAGCCTGTTCGGTATGGTATGTATTGTATCCTCTCCTGTCTCTTATCTTGTCCAGTCCCATCCTATCATGTCCTGTTCTGCATTGTTTCCTGTCCTATCTTATCCAACCATGTCCCATTCTGTCCAGTATGGTATGTATCCTATCCTATCCTATCCTGTCCTGTCCTGTTCCTTTCCTTTCCTTTCCTTTCCTTTCCTTTCCTTTCCTTTCCTTTCCTGTCCTGTCCTTTCCTTTCCTTTCCTGTCCTATCCTGTCCTGTCAGAACACATCCAGTCTTGTCTAGTATCCTATGTATTGTATACTGTCCTGTCCCATCCTGTCCTGTCCTGTCCTATCCTGTCCTATCCTATCCTATCCTATCCTATCCTCTCCTCTCCTATCCTATCCTATCCTATCCTATTCTATCCTATCCTGTCCTGTCCTGTCCTGTCCTGGCCTGGCCTGGCCTGTGCTACCCTACCCTATCAAAACACATCCTGTCCTGTTCACTGCCCTGTCTTATCCAACCATATCCTGTTCTGTCCAATATGGTATGCATTGCATTCTGTCTTGTCCCAATCCATCCAAACCCACCTTATCCTATCCTATCATGTCCTGTCTTGTCCTATCTTATGTCCCATTCTGTCTAGTATGGTATGTATTGTATTCTGTCCCATCCTATCCTATCCTATCCTGTCCTGTCCTGTCCTGTCCTGTCCTGTCCTGTCCTGTCAAAACACATCTGGTCTTGTCTAGTATCTTATCTTATCTTATCTTATCTTATCTTATCTTATCTTATCTTATTCTCTCATGTCGCATCATTTCCTATTTCCTGTTCTGTCTCCTGTATCTCATCCCATCCCTTTTTAATGATGTCCTTTTTTCAGTAATTTTCATTGTTGAGCAGTGCTGTATGGGGTCTGATTTCTCTACAGTTTTGGCTGGAGACAGAATCATAGGCCGCAGGGCTATAGACTTGGCATAGTGTTTGTGTATTGTTAGTTGGTTTTGAATTGTTTACCGTTCCTTCTGTGAGTGTTTAATACTGTTTATGTGCTTGACTTTGTTTACCGAGGTGGTCATTAGTTATCGCTCCCACTGACAAGCCACTCAGCATCATTAGACCAACACAAATTTAGTACACAATACTTAGAAAGTATGTCAGTTGAAAAATGCTGAAATAGTTTGCTTATTTAAATATAAAAATAGTTTACGTCTGTTTCCACATATTCATGCTCATCTTGAGTTGTAACCAGTCTTTCTGTCTTACAAATATACACTTTCCACTGACCTTGCCATTTTTATGTAATATTGATTTTACAAGCTTATATTTCATACAAAGTTTTGTATGAAACAATAGAGGAAAGTGTATGTTCTTATAATGTATGCAATAGTTGCTTCTCTATCCAGAATGACTTTATAATTGGACATGTTCAGATGAAAAGGTCAGCCACTGGTGTGTCACATTGTCTCCAACAGAGCTCTTAGTTCAAAGTTACGAGTGTTCTATGATTGCTACATATTATATACATATAACAGTATTTTAGACATGGGCCCCTCACAAAGTATAAACATAAAAGTACATCTGAACAGAACAAGCAGACCCAAAATATTACACAATATACATCAGACACAACATAAAAACAGGCCTGAACAGCATATTCCAGAGTGATAGCACTGATCAGCATATGCAATCATGGGTGATGAATACTGTATGAAAAAAATAAAATGTCTAAAAAGGACTCAAGTCAGAGCATATTATAAATGTAGAAAGATTAGAAACTTCCAAACATCTGATACTGATACTGAAAATTTCAATCCACCAGCTCCGTTACTGAGGAGGAATCCAAACAATTTTCTGTTTTGTTAAAATGGCCATGCTTCTCTTTTAGAATTGAAGCCTGATTCAATAGCAGAACATCTTTAAGTTTCATAAAGCACAAGAAAACCATCTGAAGCATGTGCAGCTGCTTTACTGGGGAAGTGTGATAGTTTGATGTTATAATACCTTCTTCTTTTCCAGCTTACTGTAATATGCAGAGATAATTTACACCGTGACACTATCAAAAATTTAGTTTTTTTATTTTAGCATCCTGACCAGAACAACACTGCAACAATGACAAACTGTTTGAGAGTGTCATTCTTTTTGCATTTTTGTGTTGTTTCATTCTGCTAGTGGCACAGAAATCACATATTTTTCCATTAAAGACCAACAAATTGCTTTCCTGTATTGATGGATTTCCTAACAGGAGTATGAGGCAGAACGTATAAAAGGAATTATGTTTTTTTTCTTTTCTTTCTTTTTTTTTTTTTAAAACATAGGATGAAAAGTAGTTTAACGCAGAATCTTTTTTTTCTTTTTTTTTTTTTTGTCAGTTTTCTGAGGAGTCTCAGCTAAGTGCAATTTAAATATCTCACTGAAGATGAATCCAACCTATAGGAGTGCTAGCATATGCCCTGAAAAAATGGACAACTAAAATACTGTAATTTGTTGCAGGCAAATGTATTAGTTTTTTATGGTTTGATTCAAATGTTTAGATTTTGATCCAATATTAATGAAATATATTTATTAATTTAAAGACAAAAACTTTCATACAAAGTAAAAAGATTTATTATTTTAAAGACCATATACTTAATATATTTTCTTTAGAGAAAAATGTTACTTAATATAAGTCACAATTTTACATTTTTTGTTGAATTTTTTTTTTAAATTTTAACTTAATTTCACCATAAACAAAAGCTAAATTAGCTATGAGAGTAAAATTATCACTTATAAACTATATAAAACTAGATAAAACTAAAAACATTTTGTTAGTCAATGTTTAATCTAGTTTACCTAATATAAAGAAAACTTCAAAATGCCTCGTTTATTGTGATGTCTTTTTAAAATATGCATCATATTTTCTTAAATTATATACTAACAAAAAAAACAAAACAAACAATCAAACAAATACCCACAATGCTATTTAAACAAAATAGCTTCTTTTAATTCGTTCTATTGGGAGTGTTATTTGCTTTTAGACAAACTGAACAAAACATGTTTAAACCAGAAATCATGATTATCAGTTAGACAAATAAAAAATGTACCTTAAATAAATGACAGGGTCGTTTGTGGATGACCTCACGCTAACAGACTAAACGTCACAAAAATCCAATGATTTGATTTTGTGGGGCCTTTAAAGAACCCATAAATCAATATGCTTATTTGAATATATTGAACTTAACTTTTTAAATCTCCAAAGAGCCATATATTCAACTCATGAACCTTCTACAGTGTTCGTCGCTGAACCTAAAGAGCTACGTAGATCCATTGAAGAATGTATATTTTTAAGAGTGTGTAAAGCGCATGTATGATGGGGAAATCTTCCAGAAAGCGTAGGTGAAATCGTCTCTCATATCCCTCCTCTCATCTCTCCCACCCTCTCTCCTTTTCTCTCTGTCACAAACCTGTTCAGTGACTCAGAGGTGGAACAGTCTGCCAGGTTCCTTTGTGTTCCTAGACCTACACCAACTCTCCCTGTCTCTCTGTCTCTCTCTCTCTCTCTCTCTCTCTCTCTCTCTCACCCACTTGTCCAGCCGCTGTATCTTTCCCTCACTTTTCATCCCTCTTTTTCCCCTCATTGCGGGCATTTTGGTCGGTTGTTTGTGGCTGATGAGGGCTCGTGCTAAGCTTCCTCTGCTCTGCTCATGTGTGGTACGTACATTTTTTCTTCCAGACGTCTTGCTCTCTGTCTTTATGGCGCAGAGCTGCTGTTGCATGTTGTTTATATCTTCACTGCGTGAATCTACAGTGTGTGCGTGTGTGTGTGCGCGAGTCTGTCTGACTAACTGGGACTAGATTTATGATGTGATGGATGTGTGTGTGTGTGCCTGTTGACACAGAAAGAGCACGGCTACATACACGTGTGTGGATGCATGTGTGGAAAAGAGACAGAAAAATGGAAAACATGAAGCTAGAAAAAGGAAAGCCAGGACGAGCAGCCATAAAATGCATTTATGCATGGAATGATATTGCATATATTATCAGATTGTTTGTTCGTGTGTCTTTGAATCTTTTGGTTCACAGACATTTTGACCAAAGATTACTGAACAACATTTTTTTGAGCGTTTCTGTCTGTGTGTGTGTGTGTGTGTGTGTGTGTGTGTGTGTGTGTGTGTTCTAGACAGCCTAAAAGTCTGCGTCTGTCTTTTTGCCCCTCTCATGTATGACCGGAAGTAAGCAGGGTGTGTGTTTTATATCTGTTTTTGTGTGAATGTGTGGTAATTTCTCAGCGAGATACCATACGTCTGTAAATATAAGTATTCTGAATTGGAAATGTTCTTATGTCAACACAGTTTGCTGAATAGACAGAAATCTGTATGCATGGCAGCTCAGAGGGGCTGTGGGGCAAAAGCGTCAGTTTGGCATGTTGACTTGATATCCATCAAGCTGTAAAGCTCTCTACCCCTCAGTCATTTTTTCTGACGAAATAGCATTGCTAATGTGGGCATATAATATTCATTGGCCTCTTTATTACTGCACAATTCTGTAAAAGCAGAGAGAGAGAAAACGAGAGAGAATGTGCATAGACAATATGGGAAGGATGGAACAGACAGAGGACTAAAGGGTAAAGGTCAGGTGCCTGGCCTTAAATTGTACATTCAGCCTTCAGCTTGTGGTACAGTATCTCATGTGTTGTGAATGCCTATGCTTGTTCAGAATGGTTTATGCAGGTGGTGCAGAATAGCCCTTTTTTACCTAGTATGTTGAAGGTTGACCAAGCTGGTCACATAGGTGACTAATTTGAACACAAAATAGTGCTTCACATGAGAAGTACACAAGACACAAGAATCATAATTGATTAGCATGGTGCTAAGCTAACAATGCAGTACTGTAATAAGCTTAAACATGGTGCATACACAAATATTTGGTAAAAAAAGTTTTTTAATTAAGTTTAATTATTTTAGCAATACTACTCTCGGTATTAAATGTATTTACTTATTTACTTATTTATTTATTTATTTTATATTTATTTATCACAAATGTAATGTTCCTTTTTAATTAAAATAATTTCAAAAATTAAAGTAGCCTATTTAAAGGGAATAAAGAAAAATAATCGTAAAAGTATACATTATTGTAAAGTGATGCATTTGAACTATACACAAATAATATTTTGATTTTAAAATATGCACACATTCATTCTAATTCTTATGCGTTACATGCAGAAAATGGCTCTGTTAATGTTTCTCATCTCATCTGATTCAATTACTAATTTCATTCAATCTATTACATAAATAATATAGGCTATTTTGCAAAATGTGACAAAAAAGCAGAATAGTTTGTATCACTACAGTAGATATTACTGACAGTTGTTTAACATTTATACTGTAATTCTTACCTTTCAGTCTTTCACTGTAACTGAAGTGTCACAATGACAGCTTTTGTACCTTTTTTTTTTTTTTCAGAGAGTGTATGATGATGGTGTGTCTGTGATGCTCTTAAATGCTGTCAGCACACTAGTTTTGCTGGTTGTATATTGGTCTTTTCAGTGGGGTGCAAAAAAAGTGTAGACTTACAAACGGCACTTTTTCAGTGCAAACTAAAGAACTGGAAGCTGAAAAGAGGAGGGAAATGGCTGAGAGAGTGATTGTGACACTAGTTGGCCCTGTATGTCACACTGGATTGAGTTTGTGATAGGACGTCAGAGTTGCACATATTGGTTTAGATATTCACATGAACTGTAGTTTGGACAGCAGTTGTTTTTCAGGGTAACATCTGTAAAAGAACATTAATCATGGTTTCTCTGTGATAAAACTCATCTGCATTCAGATGCCAATTAATTCACAGGCACAACACAGTTGCTTTGTCTGAAGAACGCAGAAGTTTTCCTCATGCATAGTCAATCACATTACCATATTCCAACATGACATTAAGAAAGCGACACTGGACAAGTTCACCTACCTGCTGCTGCCATTGTTTACCAGACTGGACTTGATTCTCTTTTTTCCTCCTTTTTATAACCTTTCACTCACTGTGGTGGCACAACATACTTTTTAATCTTTACTGGTGTTATATATTATATTATTAATATCAAGAAAAACAATAATGGTATTCACTACTGTTGCAAAGTTTGAAGTCTGTAAAATGTTTTGGAAATAACTCTCTTCTGCTCACCAAGTCTGCATTTGTCTGATCAAAAATACTGTAAAACTGTAAAATTGCGAAATATTATTACAACTTAAAATAGCTATTTTCTATTTTAATATATTTTAAAATGTAATTTATTTCTGTGATTCAAAGCTGAATTTTCAGCATCATTACTCCAGGCTTCAGTGTCACATGATCCTTCAGAAATCATTCAAATATGCTGATTGCTGCTCAAGGAACACTTATTATTATTGTCAATGCTGAAAACAGTTGTGCTGAGTATTGACTAGTGTTAAAATGTATTTTAAAAAAGAAAACTTTTGAATGGTAGTGTTCATAATTAAAACAATTCAGGGAATTGGACCCTTGAGAGTAAAAACAGCTCAACAGGTTATGCTCTGACTCACAGGACAGGACTGAGAGGAGAAAGTATTGCAGGTGCAGTAGCAACTATCAAAAGTGGAGTAGACAGAGTTGAGAACCATCGTACTGGTCTCATATCCTGTATAGTACAAGACCAAATGTTCATTCCAGTCTCATCTAAACATGCCTAAACATAAACTGAATGGGCTAAGGCTGGATTAATTATTGAAAAGTTTAATAAAAGGATACTTACACATGCTTTTTGTCGATTAAATGAGCATTTTCTAGTCACCATACGTTATGTTTTGGATGCTGGTTTCAGCAGAAGGATAATACTTATTGAACAATATGCAAAAAGGATTCTCCTGAATACTGATTTGGAGCTTGGCATTAAAAATACACTGTGTTGTGTGCATATGCATTTATGGGTGTATTTGTGTGCGGTGTAACATAAAATCATTTCTGCTGAGTCATTCCCCACCAAAGTTATAAAATGTTCGGTTAAAGGGATAGTTCACCCAAAAATGAAAATTACCCCATGATTTACTCACCCTCAAGCCATTCTAGGTGTATATGACTTTCTTCTTTCAGACGAATACAATCAGAGTTATATTAAAAAAATGTCCTGGCTCTTCCAAGCTTTATAATGGCAGTGAATGGCTGTTGATAATCAATAGTCCAATAGAAGTCCAATAAAGTGCATCCATCCTTCATAAAAAGTGCTCCACACGGCTCCGAGGGGTTAATAAAGGCCTCCTAAAGGGAATACACCTAGATAGTCATACACCTATGGCTTGAGGGTGAGTAAATCATGGGGTAATTTTCACTTTTGGGTGAACTATCCCTTTAAAAAAATCTAAATGCACTCAAAAAATCTAAATATTAGCCATACAACCATCAATAGTGATAATGAAAGGAATGATATTTCCAAAATAATGAGATGCAGATGAAACTACACTTAATTATGGCACTCTCTGAATCAGAAGTGCTCACTGAGAGTCACTGAGAGTGTTCACTTGAGTTTTTTCCCCATAGTTTAGGTGTGTTTTTGGAGTCCTAAAAATGTTCACTTTCATCACTAGTGGCCCAAAATGGAAACCGCAGCAATTCATTCTTCTCTTCACACAGCACTGTCACTAGTCGTTGTTATAGATGCACTCTATTGTTGAGATGCAGTGATATTTCATTGATCACCAAACATTGATAAAACATAAAGGAATAAAAATGAATGCAATGGTTAATGATGTTGTATCAGAATTGTATTCACTAGAGATCCTCCAGACAGCACTTCAGACAGTGCATTGTATATTATTCTACAGTTGTTCTTTCGGTGCATGTTTCTGTTTGACTGTATTGAATGTTATACTTTACTGTCATGCAGTTCATTCTGTCTGCATATATCAGAAAACAAGGCACGTGTTAAAGCTTGCTGTAATTTTTAAAAATGTGCAGTTGTAAGTAGCTATTTCCACCTGATATGATGCTTAAAAATGACTTTCTCTTGTGTAACCCAAGGTTGATTCAGTGATATTATGTTCAGTTTATTATATTTTTGGTTTTAATAAAAACAGTTACTTGTAGATTATCATGTCAAGCTCAGTTTATAGGTTTCCTAATGTGCATACAATAAAAACGTAGCAGAAAAAGAAATGAGAAAAAGAGAGCGAACAATAGACACTGGCAATGGAATATTAGCAATATTTATTGCTTTAAAAAACTATATAAAGAATGTCAGGTTACACTTTATTTTAAGGTGTCCTTTTTTAAATACACAATTAATTTTAGAGATTTTATTTAAGTCAAAAATATTATTTAACATCACTAAAGCAACCTACAGTATACACATCAATTTATACAAAACTCATTTTTATGGTTGAAATCAGGGAGAAATAGCTCTTTAATGTCAGTGGTGTCACTACAGCATCTGTCAGCAGGGCTAATGGGGTCATGATTAACCAGCAAAACCTTGGCCTTCTTGCAGCAGCCAAAAATATTAGCTCTGTGACACCACTTCCTGCTGACCTCCCAAACCACGCGAGGCTACTTTGTAGCCAAATGCATCTCATTCTACCTAATGGAGCTGTTATTTGAAAATCTAAAAAGATAATAAGTCTCTGAGAGAACATTTAAAGACCTACAAAATAGATTTGTTTTGAAATTCTGTCGATAATTAAGACAACTTTAGCTTGGTGACTGGTGCTTATACTTTCAGTCAGTAATGAGACATAATATAAGAACATAAAAGTTATAAAACTATTTAGGCCTACACTATTGTTCAGAAGTTAGGGTTCGGCAATATTAGAGATGCACCGATTGGAATTTTCTTGGCCAATTCCGATTTCCGATTTTTTTGTAAGTGTGACCTGCCGATACCGATTTTGGCCGATTACGATTTTCTTTCTAAAAACTATAATTGACAGCATATACAAACAAAAATCTATCCTTTTTTTAATGCAAAAAAAAAAAAATATTAAACATTACAGTTCCCCCAATCTGGACAAAGTTACAGATGTTCTCTCACTTAAACAACTCTCAAAATAAAGTGCTCTTTGACTAGAAAAGAGGTAGAAATGACAATTAACTGAAAAGGAGTTGCTGTAAATAACAATACAGACGTCATTTCCCACTGTTTCTTAAATTGTCATTTTTTTCACTAACCTTATTAAATGTGTCATCTTTCACATCAAATTCTTTGATTGTTTTTAATTACTTCAGTTAGAATAATAAGAAACTGTAGGTCTGTTACCATTCAAATGAAATCAGTATCAACAAGCTCCATCTTTCCACTGCAGTAAACACAGAAGCTGCATCTGAACTGGCATTAGATGTATTTACACAGACTGTTTGATGAAGCTGAAGGTGCTATAAATGCATTTACGCTGCAAAATTTTGAATGCAAAAATAATTTTATAAGATTAATGTTTTCAATATTTTTTAAACATACAAACGAAATGTTGGGAAAAATGCAATGACAGTTTTAAATATGAAACCAAACCAGTAGGTGGCGTCAAATGACTGTTTAAATGAGTGAGTCATTTAGTCCTTCATTCAACAGATTCGTTCAAACGGCTGATTCATTCAGAAACGAGGCAAGTGACTCCTGTTTTTATGAATGGATTACTGAATCATTGGCTCACTTGATTCGTTCAAAAACGTGGATTCATTCAGTAACAAAACACGCCGTGTTGCTCGGAGACACAAAACGTTCGTTCTGCTGTGGCTTTGATTGGAACTATTTTCGTCAGCGAAATTGAGCAAAAACGGTCAATATTGTGTCTGAAATGTAAGTCACTTAACTTTAACTTCTTGTTCACTGAACTACTATTGTATAAAATCACATTGCAATTGTGTTGAAACATTTTGGTCGTGCAATGTTGCGTACCTAAATCATACATTATAAATGTCTTATTTTTTTACTACTGCAGTATGCATCTATAAGTGTCTGTGAGTGCTGTAGCGCTCATTTGTTTTGTTTTCTGCACGAGTCTCTCTCTCACACTCAGGATGCGCGAGCCTCATCTGCCACGACCTAAACACATTATCAGTCGCCGTAAGTGTGACATCAAAACAGACCGAAATCGGCTCGAAATCGGTAGACTGACCAAAGATATGAATACTTTTATTCAGCAAGGATGCATTAAATTGATCAAAATCAGAGTTGGGAAGGTTACTTTGGAAATAAGTTGCCGATTACACGTTACCATATTTAAAATGTAATAAGTAGTGTAACTATTTCAGTTACTTTATTAAAGTAATATAACTGATTACATTTGAGTACTTTTCTAAATTGCAAACAAATGTTAATCATTTTTAAACATTTAAACCAGGCAGGGTTAATCTTACAGTAGTACTCAACAATGATTATTATCAGACTTTCAAAATCCTTCATCACTTGAATTAACATATCCTAGCTTTTTACAGAAAATATTCAGATGTAACCCCCTTTGATATCTTTCACATTTTCATAAGTAACTGTAATGTAATTACACTTTTTTTTCTCAGTAAAAGTATTTTGTAATTAAACTGCGTAACACCGTTACATGTAACTACTCCCCAACACTGATCAAAAATAACAGTAAAAACATTCATAATGTTACAAAGATTTCTATTTTAAATAAATGATCTTCTTGTAGACTTTCTATTTATCACAGAATCCAGAAAAGCATAAATCAGAATATCAGCATTATCAGTAAATCAGCATATTAGAATGATTTCTGAAGGATCATGTGACATTGAAGACTGGAGTAATCACGCTGAAAATTCAGCTTTGATCACAGGAATAAATTACTATTAATTATTATTATTTTAAAACATATTACAATAGAAAAAGTTATTTTAAAATGTAATTTTAAATATTTAATAATATTTCCCAATATTTCAGTTTTTACTGTATTTTTGAACATATAAATGCAGCTCTGGTGAGCATAAAAGACAAAATATTACTGACCCTGAACTTTTGAACAGTGTGTATTTGTGTATTTAAATAAATTACTATACATACTAAATATACTGATGAGTGCATTTCTGAAGTCTAGAGGCAGCATAGTAGAGTGAGTATTTTCATGTATAAAGTCTATATATCTTTGATTCAGAGGAATTTTTGCATAAAACATCCAGCTGCTTTGTTGGTCTTTCACGTTGTGTTGTGCATTTCCTGCAGCAACAGCCTGCATAAGATCTATCATATATTTGTTGCAGGTTTCATATGCATTCTTCTAAGAATGTGCCCTTAATGAATATTTTAACAGTGTGATTTCATATGAAATTCTGCTCCTGCTCATATTTATTTAAATCTGGAAATTATAACTGAAAGCTTGTCTATAGATAGCTGTCTGTTTGAACAATGAATACATTGATTTTCATTTGTGGGTGTATATGTGAGATCTCCTCTTCTTATAATGACAGACACATAAATACACACATACATATACATACAGGCTGCCAACTCACTAACCACTAGGGAATCCCCGCCCCTGCAGATGTTACCATGGCAACGCTTTCCAGGCTAGGGCAGGAGTCCCTCTTTCTCTGCTCTTTTAGTTGGACGGGAAATATTTGAACTGCCAGCTGCAGAATACTTGCTCCTTTTGCAAAGCATTCTGGGAAAGGAGGCAAGACCATAGATGTGTAACATATAGATGTTATACAACTCAACATACTGACATCAACATTTAGTCATTTGCAGACGCTTTTATCCAAAACCACATAGGGTTAAAAAATATGAACTTTTTACCTTTATTTATTTTATTTTTTTTTACTTTTTAGTTGTTACAGCAAACTCTGAAGTCAAGGCAGTGTGAGGGAGTAACTTTTATCTAACATACAACATAAAAGGTACTTGCACAGAATTGAGATTTGGGTCCTATACCACCTAGATCTTTACCATAAAAAAAATAAAAAAAAATTTGAAAGCTTTACATATTGATAAATTGAGTATAAAGGAGATTTTTCTTCAGCCTTCACATTATAACACACTTGGTTTCCTAGCATATCGATATCCATAGAAACTGAGTGTTCCATTGGAAAGATACACACAGTTAACACAACACACACTGACAAACTTGAACCTCTGCCCACAAGTGCCAAGATTTTACTTCGCTAATGTTTTCTAATAATAACATATACTATCACTCAATAAAGCCAAGACACTACAGGGTTTTTCATGCACTGGTCAATTTTGAGATTTTGAGCTATTTTGCACCATAAAACATTTTCTATCAGACTAGTCGAAAGAAACTTCCAAACTACATATTTGAGTGATTATTTCATTGTACTTTATCCATAAACCAAACTTTGCCATTTTATGTCTAACCATATTCTGACGGTTTTTACAGAGGAGTTGTTCATATATCATTCACTGATTAATATAACATTTTATTCTTAAATATTTGTTGAATTTTTTTTTTTCTGGCTGTTGACAGTATGCTATTATTTATGGAGGGATGAAAAGAATTTTGAACCTGGAAATCATGCAAATTAATTCATATTTAATTAGATAATGCCCTGTTTGCATATTTAAACAACAAAAATTGTCTTAATGTACTGTAATTATTATTATTCAACTTTAAAAGTATGTCGATATCTATTAGTTTTATTATTTTACCCTGTTCACCTGCAGTGTCTTGCCTTAAAACTATATACAGTGGCCCTAAATTGTTTTTGAACATTTAAGCCAGATTTTAAAATCAATGAATGTCATTAATTGGCAGTAATTAACAAAATATCAAGATAACAAAATATCAAAATGGCATTTATTTTAAAGAAAGGCAGCACAAGCACACTTTTGTTAGCACAAGCAAAAGCATTTTGTTAGGCTCTGCATAATAAACATACTGTTTGTTGCAGACAAAGTATTTGGCTACTTTGTGTTTGTTAAAAGTTACTGAAACAAGTTACTAAAACATGTTCACAGCTTTTGTGAAGTCACCTGTGTGAACTGACTTACTGGCATACAGCTACTAAAAACACGCTGGGGTTGACAAATGCCACTGGCTTCAATACTTTATTTATTTTAAGAGTGGCTTTAGAGTCCATATAGTTTTCAACTTAATCTGTGAACAGTAATAAGCTGCTTTTTGTATTTAGTTCAGTAGTTTTGTGTGTTTGTGTATTGTACCAGTTGACTGTCCTCGTGCCACCCCAGGCTTTGAAGCTGTCTGTTGTAGGCTTATGTCATCGACGAGCAGCACGTCTTGCGCCGCAGTCGCTCCTGAGATGAATGCACAATACTGCCTTTACCTGCATCTCTAGCGCCGCCGAGCGAGCGACAAACCGCTTACAACAACCTTAGTAATCATTAGGCAACTGAGCTTTTTGGTCAAGTAAATAAATAAAGAAACACATGTAGCAACACCCTCAGTCTTACTGAGAGTAAGCGCTGTGCAGCATACAGTGACAGTGTGCGCACAGAGCATGCGCGGTCGCTCTGAAGACTTGTCTGTCAGTACCATGGACAGTTCACAGCCTGCTGCCGCCAGCAGAGAGCGCTGCACACTCACGCGACACTTCGCTGTTCACTCCAGACCTGTAAAGCGCCTTTCTTAGTTACATTAAATTGTAAAATGCGCAGTTTAGTGAGAGATGTCCGCTGCAATGAAACAATGTGTGCAATATGTGCAGAATGTGTTCATTAATCATTATTATGAGGATTGCTAAAATGTTTCTTTGTGTGTGTGTGTGTGTGTGTGTGTGTGTTCACTTGTACAGCTATCTTTGTGAGAACCGGTTTTAGTTTTATTCCATTGGAGGACAAAATTGTAAAGTGAGGGCATTTTGGCTGGTCCTCACTTTCTGAGACCCCTTTAAAGGGCTGTTTGAGGGTCAAGACTTTGTTTTAGGGGACAGCTATAATTGGGTAAAGGGTAGGTTTAGGGTAAGGGTTTGGGTGAGGCACTTAGTTCTGATGGGTAGGGTTAGGGTAAGGAGGTGGAGATCGCACTGTGTCAATGAATGTCCTCACAAAGATAGCTATATATTTGTGTGTGTCTGTATGTCTATGTGTGTGTGTGTGTGTGTGTACCTGTTTATCCCGGTGGGGACTTATCTGAATACACACAGACTCATGGAGACTCGTGTCACGGTGGGGACCTAAATTGAGGTCCCCATGGGTAAACAATCTTATAAATCATACAGAATGAGTTTTTTTTTTTTTGAGAAAGTAAAAATGTAGAAAGTTTCCTGTAAAGAGTATAGGTGTAGGACGATAGAAAATACAGTTTGTACAGTAGAAAAACCATTATGGAGAGTCCCCACAAGGATAGCAAACCAGACATGTGTGTGTGTGTGTGTGTGTGTGTGTGTGTGTGTGTGTGTGTACCTGTTTTTCTATTCAGGTGGGGACTTAAACCTGAATACAAACAGACTCATGGGGACTCGTGTCACGGTGACCCTAAATTGGGGACCCTAAATTGAGGTCCCCACAGGTAAAGAAGCTTATAAATCAAACAGAATGAAGTTTTTTGAAAATCTAAAAATGCAAAAAGTCTCCTGTGAGGGCTAAGTTTAGGTGTAGGGTTGGTGTAGTGCAATAGAATATACGGTCTGTACAGTAGAAAAACCATTACACCTATGGAAGTCCCCACAAGGATAGCGAAACAAGTGTGTGTGTGTGTGTGTGTGTGTGTGTGTGTCTACTTATCAAATTTTGGGGACAAAATTTGTACCCAGAAGTGAGCTAACCTGTCAAAACCTCCATAAACCTCCTTTTGAGGACGTCCTCATTTGTAAAACTGTATAGAAATAAAATAAATTAAGATTTTTAATCGTAAAAATGCAGAAAGTTTTTGTTAAGTTATTGTATTTATAACAGGTAAAAAACCGAAAAAGGTATAAAATCCATGAAATGTGGCCATTTAGAGAACGTTCTTTACAGTAAGCATTTCCACCAAACACCGCCGTCATTACTAATTTAAATCACTAGAATTAATAAAAGTATCGTTTTCGAACATTGAAAGAAGCTTTTCTTTGTGAACATTTTTATTTGGCAATATAGTGAGGAAATCCATTCGCATTACTTTAAGATTTTTTTGACTTTGGTGCTTGTTAGAGCTCCAATCTGAGGTGACGCCACTGGTCGGCGTTGTTCACTCATTAGTGCTCATTACACAGAGCTCCTCCCCGTCACTGTTTCACCTCCCACTCAGCATCAGCAGCATTGAGGATGAAAGGGTTTAGGACTTGTCTCGATATTTGAATACAGCCCGCTCCACGCACACGGTCTCGAGACTCATCACGGTTCCTCTTTGGCCACGCGCTGAGCGGAGCGCGGGCGGCCGGTGATCGGTGTGTTTTGTGTCTATGGGTGTCAACGTGATGTCTCCTCCTCTGAGAAACCTCAAGTGCTTTTCACCGGTGATGTGCCAGTGCAAACTTATATGTAGCAACCGTACGCTTTCGCTCATGTTCGGCTGTAAGGTAAGCCGGGGGCGGCGCTTCGCACCCGTTTCTGCTGGTTTTCTTGTGGGTAGGATACTAGAAAAGCTATACCCTACCGTTGATGACAGAATTCTCCCATGTGTACAGTCGAATTATGAAAATGGCGATTGGTTTAAGGAATTATGAATGAAAAATCGATTGTAGTGTGTTTGTGATTGCTCGCGTGGCATTTACAGTATGACATTACTGTACATCACCGGTTCCGCTGAACGAGGTTGTGCAATTACGCACGCACTGCTGCAGTTCAGTGAAGAGGTTTGTTGTATGGTAGGATGCCATGTAAAGCCACCTGTCTCTTTGCAGATGCACACATGCCGAAAACATTGGAAGGTCGATCAGGGATCTTCCGTTTCAGTCGATGAATGGCAATATGGCTCTCTACAATACACCATAAATGGCCGAGCTGAAAGCTGAACAAACCATACAAGGCGATGTGAAGGTGCAGGGGAGAAAGCTATCGCACATTTCCACCTTTATTGTCCAGAAGAAAAAAATAAATAAATAATAATCAGTACTTTTAACACATGATGCCCATATAGTGGGGCATGTTGTCACACTATATGGCGTAAGATGTATGAAATACTGTCTAAAGAAAAAAGCAGTATAGGCCTATACACTATACATCTGTATGTAAATGTATTGTAGCCTATTTTTTAGCAAAATGTAAACATTAAAACAGTTACGAAACACAGAACGAGCAAAACTGGTAAAGGTACATAAAAATATCGAAGCATTGTTTGGCTGATTAAATTTGTAATTCATAAATTACAACGTAAAAACACATCTGATACCTTTCCCCAACCTGACATTTATGATTCTCATGGTGTGAGATCACAGTTCAACATAATGGACCCTAGTGGTAACTTGCAAACTTAAAGAGCTATTTCTACCAAATTTAACTCATCAAATGATTTTGATTGTATAAATTGATGTATATAGGTAGGTTCAGTGATGTTAAATGATATTTATGATTTAAAACCAGTTCATTCAGATGTTACCATTTTGAGTATTAAATGTTTTGTCACACCGGTCAGTTGAATTGAGGAAATTTTTAGGCCATTTTTCCTATTGACCATGTAAGGATATTCTGGATTATTTTCAAATATTTTTGCCCATCTGACAATAGTATCTCACTGTGCTTTTCTTGTGTATTTCTGAAAAACAGTAGCTATTTGTCATCATGTCACTTGCAGCCTCATATAGTATACTGTATGCGTTTGGCTAGTGTCTGTTCCGCTCCAGTGAGCCTTTATTTTGTTCCAAATGTTTTTTGTCAAGGTGGCTAAAAAAACAAAAAAAAAGTTATTATTCTTATTAACCAGATTTGCTCAAAATGTACTCACCATCAGGACATTCAAGACGTAGATGAGTTTGTTTCTTCATCAGAAATTTAACATTACATCACTTGCTCACCAGTGTATCCTCTGCAGTGAATGGGTGCCATCAGAATGAGAGTCCAAACAGCTGATAAAAACATCACAATACTCCGCAAGTAATCCACACCACTCCAGTCCATCAGTTAACATCTTGTGAAATAAAAATCTGTGTTTATATGAAACAAATCCATCATTAAAGTGTTTTAACTTCAAACCATTTTTTCTATCTAAATTACGAGTCCTATATCCATAATATACTTTTTGAAAATATGGCCTGTCTGAATCAGGAGAGAAATATTCACAGATCGAGCACAGTTTACAAGCCAAAATAGTTCTAAACAAATTTGTTAGTGGATAGACGTTTTCACTGGAGGAAGCGTTAGTATGGATAGAGGACTCATATTTTAGCCAGAGGCAATGGTTTGAAGATAAAATGCTTTAATGAAGGATGTGTTTCTTACAAACGTAGCTTTTTGCTTCACAAGATGATAACTGATGGACTAGAGTGGTGTGGATTACTTGTGAATTTTTGTGATGTTTTTATCAGCTGTTTGGACTCTCATTCTGACGGCACCCATTCACTGCAGAGGATCCATTGGTCAGCAAGTGATGTAATGCTAAATTTCTCCAAATCTGTTCTGATGAAGAAACTTCTCTGGATCTTGGATGGCCTGAGAGTGTGTAAAATATCAGCAAATTTTTATTTAATTTCTTTAGTATCAAGAGTATTTTACATATATGTTGAGATTTGATACAGTTTAAACTATATTAAAGCTTCAGCCATTACCTGCTGGCTGGTGAGGTTCTAATTCTGATTCACCAAAATTTCACCTTGGTTCATGATTATGTTGAAGTCGTTATGTTATATCAAGCAAAATTAGCCAAACCCGTCCCTCTTATGTGTTCCTTATATCAACAACGTGAATGTGTGAAGTGACTACTTAGACCATCATTGTAGCAGTAACAGATGAAGGTGTGTGTGCTTGGATTGGTCAGCATGCTGTGTGACTGGAGCTGCAGTTTTGTTCTGTGTCAGATCACTGTGATTTGAGCAGGGTCGATACTTCCTGTGGAATAGATTGAGACATGGATAATGACCTTGGGAAACATGATGGCGTGGAGAGGGCTGTGCCACTGAATTACACTGATAAAACGAGAGATGCATAATGAATTTGTATATCTGATAATTCATATCTCTCACTTTCCATTCTCTGTCTTACTGTATTCACTATATTCACATGATGTTTGTTGGCATAGTAGATTTTCTAAATCTCAATGGCATTTAAAGGGATAGTTCACCCAAAAATGAAAATTCTGTCATTAATTACTCACCTTCATGTCGTTGCAAACCCGCAAGACCTTCATTCATCTTAGGAGCACAAATTAAGATATTTTTGATGAAATCCGAGAGCTTTCTGACCCTCCATAGAAAGCAACGGAACTACCACGTTCAAGGCCCAGAAAGATAGTAAAGAACATCGTTAAAATAGTCTCGGGCTGAAACGATTCCTCGAGTAACTCGAATAAAAAAATTAATCGAGGCAAATTATGTGCTTCAAAGAATCGTTTAGTCCATTTACTAGGGATGCACTGAATTTTCGGCCGCCGAAAATATATGCCGTGCTGCACCGCCCAGCAGTGTTCAGGATTCATGTCCTCATTCAGCGTCTGGCGTCTCAATGAGGACATAAACACACGAACATCTCCAGAACTGTTCTGAGAGTCACCTCATCAGCGTTTCACCGTTTCATTTGAGTAAAACTAGCGTCATATCATATACACACAGAAATCTAAAGGTATTCACGGCAATCCGTCAAAATAAAAGTCCGGTTTAATTTGAAGACATTGCAGCAGAAATATATTACAAATGTTCAGCAGAATGTACATACTACTACTACTAAAGTTATGAAAACTTTATTTTTTAAGGAATGATCACACAACATTTCTTCCATGTTTTAATTTTAATAGTAAATCCCCTTTGTTTGCCAAAAAGTTTAATTTTCAATAATTTAAAGATAAATTAAATTAATGTTTTATGCCTTCATTTTGATAACCAGATACACAACACAGAATTTCTGAGGAAAAAGAAAACATTTCATAAGGCTATTTTAAGAATAAATAACAATAAAACATTAGGTTAGAGAAAATAAAACATAACTTTATAATTGTCATTTTCTTTAACCATAGCTATAATTATTATAACACCTAAAATATGTTGCGTGTAAAAAGTGTTCGTTTCAGCCAGTTGAAGGGTGGGTACATTGTGTGCACATGATCAGGATGGTACCACCTCCGCTGCATTTTGAGAAAGGAAAAACCCTGTTTGCAGGACTATACATTATTTGCATAATTAGTCAAAACCAACAACAACAACAGTTATGTCTGATTCTGTTGCATAGAACTGAATAAAAATAATACATTGATATTTAATATTAATATATTTTATGTCCAATTTTCTTTCAATAAAAGTGTGGTTATTTTATTGGCTTGTGTTTTTTAAATTCCGTGTCATTAAAATTGAGTTAAATTAAAAAGTCTTACAAAATTACTTTATGTTATTTAATAAAATAAATAATTACAAAGCATTTTCCATTTTGGTTTTTGACCAAGCACATCCAGAATTCTCGGTTTCGGCCCAGAATTTTCATTTCGATGCATCCCTACAATTTACTGTAACTACATACAGAGCACTGTGTCTGCAACCACATGCTCCTTTAAAGGATTACACACACACACACACACACACCAGTATGCAGAGAGACATTTAAGAGGGTTTATTCTCCAAATAACTTTAAATTCATGTTGCTGAAAAATGTGTTAATAAATGTTATGTGTATGGACACTTGTTTTTGTTCCATGTTAGCTTCCTGTCCACTAATTGTTGCCTCTTACAAAAGCCACAAAGCCTTCTAAGAAGACAGTAAGGGCTTATATCATGCCTGAGCTGTAGTTAGGCTGAAACTTGAAAGTTAAGTTGCACAATGTTTAGGTTTTCTTCTTCTTCTTTTTTTTTTATTACTATTATTTTGATTTATGTCTTAGTTTTAGGTTGCACTATGTTTACCTTTTTTAAAATAATTTGAAATAGATTTTTATATTTTTATATATTTGTATTTGCATTTTGAATGTAATATGACAATTAAATGCACTTAATGGGTTTAGTTTTCACAGTTATTAATGTATGCAGTTTCAGCAATAAAAATGTTAATTTTTCTAAAAAGAAAACAAATTACTTGTTCATTTTAAGAGACCTGTCTTATTTTCTCTTGTATATTTAGTATTGCTCTTTAATAAAGAAAAAGTTCTTCTTATCTATCTTCTCTAATTTTCGGTAGAATACTCGATTACTAAAATATTTGATAGCTACAGCCCTAAAATAGTCCATGTGTTCATGTAGTCCATGAATGTTGTAGTTCCATTGCTGTCTATGCAGGGTCAGAAAGCTCTAGGATTTCCATCAGAATTATCCTAATTTGTTTCCGAAGATGTCTACATGAGGGTGAGTAATTAATAACAGAATTTTAATTTTTGGGTGAATTATTCCTTTAAGGACACTAATTCATTGAGTGTACACAGTTAGTAAAATGTTTGGACACACTTGACTAGAATGTTTCTCATTAAAAGCCTTTTGATATAAGGGCTTATGCTTGAGATTAGGTTTAGAAAAAAAGTACAGTACCTAGCACGAGCTTCTTTGCAAAGAAGTTTGATTAAAAACAAAATGAGTGAGTTTTGTGCAGAGCCTAATGAATATATATATATATATATATATATATATATATATATATATATATATATATATATATATATTCTATGGTTACTTTGAAGAAGCTAAAGTAGTAGATAATATATGTTATATTTTGGACACTTTGTGTCATTTTATAGTTTTGATGACTTTACTATCAGAACAGCAAATTTCTGTCTCTTGTTGGTGATAAAGAAAGAACAGAACAAAATGACTGAAAGGAGAACAAATTCTGTAGACTGCAATAGAAAACAGCTTCAGACTCAACGCATGCTCAGGGGATCATCATATAGTGCTCTGATATGTTGTCTCATATATTGATTTTATTGATATAGCCTATAGAGTTTCTTAAGGAAGTATTCACCCTCATAATTTATTTATAAGTCTGTTGTGTTGCAGTCTGTTTAAAGCATATTTACTAACAGGACTGAACAGTAGGACTTTACTTTTTACTTTTCCCATCATAAAACACTATAAATGCTGGATTTAGCAAAGAGTTTTAATACCTGTCAGAAAACAAATATGACAGGGGCCAAAGGATCTCTGCAATTAAGCTACAGCAGGACAGCTTTTAGCTTTTTAGCTTCTCAAACAGATGTTTTGTTTATTTCTACATTCAGTGTTTCTTTCTTGGTCCTCAGTACAAGTTTGTCAATATAATACCTTTTTTATTATAGATTATAGTTGAACTTCACCTGGCAAGAAGACAATGGGTCTCATTCACTAATAAATAAATGAACAAAAACTTATGGTATTCAAAATAATGTAATGTCATAGACTGTTATTTTACATAGACCATAACTTACTTATCTTAACCCTGTTTTACCCTACATGTTTTTGCTATTGCCAAAAGGTAACAAATTGTGTTACACTGTATGGTAACAACTTTCTCTCTTTTACTGTCTCTCACTTTCTCTACTCCGTCATTACGCATGGCTGATAAGGCTTATTCTTAGCCTCAGTGATTTTTCAAATCCACTAACCTTAAGTATTAAACTTTTATGCAGAATTTGTCCTGCTCTGTTTGTGCTGCTGACATGAATGATACCTCAAATCGTGCTGAGGCGAGATATGCTATTACTGTTCTAAGCGATTAGCCTTCCTTCATAAGAACGCATGCGGCTGGGGATTTTCACAAGGCAATAATCTTGATAAAGTGGGAGGAGAAATCCCACAGACTTGCATTGAAGGAGCCATAACAAGATAGCGGTGCTCACAGAAAATTATACAATTCTAATTTTTAAACTGATGTTTAGTCCTTCTCCCTCAATTTCCATTGCAGTTTCATTCCTTGAATGTATTGCTGCTCTTTTTCCCAACACTAAATGCTTGTCAAGAATATGCTTTGTGTGTGTTTTTTTTTTCTCTTTCTGTATTTGTCTGTTTCATTTTCTCTCTCTTTTTCTGCAACTGTGCAGTACCCTACTGTATGCATTGTGTTAATTTAGGACAAACGTGTCCTACACACACACACACACACACACACACATACATTCACACACAGAGAACGAAAGCAGAATCAGGTTTTCACAAAGAGTCTCCATGAATAATAAATGATGTTGGATTAATATCTCACTGCCTGTCTATTTCTCCGTCTGCCAGTGTTCAGATTCCACACAGCAGGCAACAGTTAGAAAGGCCATTTATACACCCTGTTAGTATAAAAAAACTGGTTATGCTGACAAAGAAATTGAACTGACAAAGAAATCAAAATGGCAGTTCAAAACTATGTTATATAGTGCAACAACAGAGTTACGAGAGGCAAAATCCCATTTGTTTTATTCTCAGAGAAATAGCTTTCAGTGAACCTTCCAAGATACACCTACCATTAGCTTCAGGGTGCATACACTTCTGTAGAAACTGCAAGTCAGTTTTTTAAACTTTATTTAAAAAAAAACAAAAAAACACTACATTTCCAAATTCCTGCTGGAGAACTGTAAAGAAAGTTCCACCAGACTATTTTTTTGCAGCCCAGAGTAGTAGTTGTTGCTGTGGAATCATGCCAAAAGAGCTCAGCAGTGGTCACTTCCATGAAGTATTGCGAATGATGTAATCTCATGATGTAATTCTTATCCGTACAATCTTAAAAGGTCATGAAATGCGTTTGGATACTTGGACTCAGACTGCAGTTATGACTGAAGGGACGGACTTGAGAGGACTCGAACTTTGGACATCCATGTCATGTGTAACATGAAAGATAAAAAAAACAAAAAACAAATTTAAGATAAAAAGACATTAATAAACATCTCCCACTCAAACTCAGTTGATTAAGTACTAGGACTTGACTCGGACCCAACAAGGTGGACTCGGACCCAAAAATTACTTTATATTATGTTTTTATGGATTTTAGGTGGATTTTAGATTCTATTTGCATCAAAAAAAATTTTTTTTTAAATGTGAAAAAATAACCATTTTCTGCCTCATTTTCATTCTCTGTCATGAATGCTTCATTTCAAGGGACGTTACCACCTTCAGAAACACAAGTGAACAACCACTGCTGTGATTGGTGAATGTAATCACACCGCATCTGTGCATGTGTGTATGTGTGTTTTGATTCTCAAGCCTGTGTATATGCTGTACATGGTTTGAGCTAGGGGTGGGCAATATGACCAAAATCTTACATTACAATATATATCACAATGTTATTTTTGCTTAAAATAAGGTGATATCAAAATTTATGAAACTGTAGAAATTTCATAATTCTTGTCACCAGTGTCAGTATTGCAAAAAAATAATACTAGCCTAAATAATAAAAAAAAGACAAGTAAACAGTCAGTGATTAAATAAGAATTAGAAACTAATTACAAGCAATAGGACAAAAAACCTATAGGACAAATAAATGAGAAATGCTACATATATTGTATAAAGTAATCAAATGCATAAACA
This sequence comes from Spinibarbus caldwelli, assembly GCA_039654775.1. Taxonomy (NCBI): domain Eukaryota; kingdom Metazoa; phylum Chordata; class Actinopteri; order Cypriniformes; family Cyprinidae; genus Spinibarbus; species Spinibarbus caldwelli. Next base: position 9,964,587 of record CM077223.1, read on the forward strand.
CACTGCATATTCTTCACTGTGTAAATTAAAAAACATATGTCTTCTTATTAAAGTCACAAAAGTGATTTAGTCAAGAGCAGTGAAACATTTTCTCTCTTTTGTTTTTTGACTAACATGAATAAGAGACAGCAGGACTATTAGACTGCTGTCACTTTAAGAGCTGCCGGATCCAATATACTGTTACACCTATTTTCTTCATCACAGCAACATCACATGAGCATGTAACTGCGATAGAGACGATAGGCCAAAATCTCTACCGGTTGACATACCTCTACCAGTTAATCGTGTATACTGGTATATCGCCCACACCTTTGAGCCTGAGTCAGATTAAAATGAACCAATGAAAATACAAAGATTGCCACTGGGAGCAAAATACTTGGCACTGAGGTAACTTTCAAAACAGGATATTTAGAAAAGCTGTCAATGTGTTGAAAATAATTAAGAAAAGAGTGAAAACATTCTCATTTAATTGTTCAGCCATGTCATTAACAATAAACTTCAGCCATGCATTTCTAAAAGTTTGATCTTTTGGAAGAACATGCACAGTTTTTGGAGGTGCAGTTTGTCTACATCCAGGGACAGTTGGACAGTCTTACTCGACAACAGCATCACTCTTGTGATTGATAGACAAACATGAGTTGCATACACATGTTAAGGGGTGTGTAGAGGAAATTTGTGATGTCAAGAATGGGGTAATTTTAAATCATGGCGTTTCAGAAGGATGGATTACAAAAACTCATGTTTCCAACTGGAAAGTTTGAAACTTGTATGAAACTAGCAGTACTGTATGTTTTTATTGTGGAATTGACTCTTATATGTGTAAACATCATGACCCCATTTCATGACCCCTTTTGTTAGTGTATCAATTTTTAATTTTTTTTTTTTACACTACTATGGTAATACCATACAGTACATTTAAATACCATATGCTAGTTTACATATTTGGGGCTGAATTCACACATCTTTTCAAGTAAGTAGAAATATTTCTTACACAGAAATGTTAGAAATTTTTCCATAATGCTCTTTTTTTTTTTTTCCTTAAGAGTTATTTTGAGTTACTTAATTTTGATTTCAGCGAAAAGTCATGTCACGCATAGTCATGACCAGTCATTGTTTACATTTTCGATAATCTCTGTCACTTGAGAGAACTTGCGCGCATCCTTAGTTATAGTAATATTATATGTAACTAGTGTTGTGTTGTAACACTTAATATTTGAAACAACCCAATAAATTCATCTCCTACCTGGTCTCGATGAAAACGTACCTCTGGGAACTTTTTCACAAGAAGTGAAATACATACCAATAAGTACATATCACTGCAGTTTCCAACAGAAATGAACACTAGAGGCAATAAAACAGCAAACACTTGTAATCATTTTCATACACAGTTATGATTACATCCATATGTTTCGCTTTCCAAATGTAACAAGCTCGCTCAGCAGCTCAGCCGGCATGATATTCGACTTAGTATGTGGAATCCTTGGGTACGAATCCCATCAAAAACATGACTCACATTGAAGGAGCTGAAAGATGAGACATTGAAAAACAAACTAAAATGGTATGCTTGCGATTGTGTTTTTATGTCACGTTCACTTTTGTTCATACTATTGGGGAGGTTTAGGTGTAGTGCAGATGGTACATTATTTTACTGTATCGCGTACCTTGTCAGTGTCTGCGCTTGCTTGGCTATTTGTTGTGATAAACAGGAAAGTGTGTTCAAGCGCCAGCAGAAGACAGTGTAAAGAAGTACTCTTTGAGAGAAGCAGTCTTATCAGCAGAAGTTAAAAGCAGCTCGTAAGTGTATTTACTTGTCTCAGTGTTTAGCGCAGTTATCGTTGCTAGGAAACGCTTGTTTTGTTTACTGTGTGGAGACGTACTGAAATCGCTTTTGGTCTCTTACTGTATCACGTGCCTTGCCAGTGTCGACTCGTGCGCTTGACTGGCCATTTGTTGTGATAAAAGGAAAGTGTGTTCAGCTGAATTTAATTAGTATTTTGTTTAGACTGGTATAAAAAAAAAAAAAAAAAAACCATAGTTTACCATGGCAGCGGTCACGTGAAGGCCTGTGAAGACTGAATAGGGTAAAGACCATCGACTCTACCGTGCGACTCCACTGGGCAGGGACACCGGCAAAGTATATAAGTATCGCTTTTTATTTCTCCTCTTTCCTACTACTTGCATGTGTGTTTGGCTCAGTGTTGTTTTTTTTTAGGATTACTGATAAACTAATGTAGTTTGATTTGTATTTGTTATTTAATATTTAAACATAATAATGTTTGTCATTTTTATTAGTTTTTTTTAATGTCTGTATAGGTTTTTTTTTATTAAGTTTTAGTTTTATTTAATTTGAGTTATTTTAGTACTTAAACTAAATGGAAATGAAATTATATATTTACATATATATATATATATATATATATATATATATATATATATTGAATTTATAAATGTGTATATACGTATATATATATGTATGTGTGTGTGGTTGTACATACACATATGTAGTTGTTTTTTGGTGTTTGGCTTAGTGTTATGTTAGAATCATTATTATACTCTTATACCTTTTGTTCTTTAATATTTTGAATTGTTTTTAGTTTTTTTTTTTTTTTTTTTTTAAATGTTAAGTTTTGAAATTTTGTTGTATGCATTAGCTTTTAGTTTTGGATCTGTTTCAGTTGTTTTAATACTACAATTGATTGCTTCTGTTGTCCTCATTTGTTAGTGGCTTTGGATAAAAGCGTCTGCTAAATGACTAAATGATTTTAAAACGTCACAGAGCAGTAGACTTATAGCACCACTCAGTGGACATTTCAAGTCAGAACTGTGGTGACGTGTACAAAACCAGTGTCACATAAAACATACCATATGTACATAAAAACATAAAAAAACACTCTTTTAGCACCACCCAGTGGACATTTCACATTGAATAAGTCACAGAAGGTACATGGCGGTACATATTTTACGTCTTGCGAAAAAGTTCCCACAGGTACATTTTCGTCGTGAGACCATGTTGGACATCTCACCTTTGGGAAATTAAGACAAGTTTTCTAACTATCCTAAGTTTCTTTCTTCTGATGAACACAAAAGAAGATATTTTGTAGAATGTGGGTAACCAGACAGTTGATGGTAGCCGTTGACTTTCATAGTGTGAAAAAAAATACAATGGAAGCCAATGGCTACTGTGCGTGTACTATGTCTTTAAGAGGTTATTTACAATGACTTTTAAGAACATTCTTATCAGGAATTCAAATTATTTTTAAGAGAAAAGATAAATATTTTTGGAAATATAAAATATTCTTTATAGTATTCTTTATTCTATATAGCTTTATACTTAAGTATAGTAAGAAGAATTTTATTCTTAAGAATGTTTTGTAAATCCGGCTACTGATTTCCCATAAGACTATGATAACACTCAACAGAATGATGAGATCATGTAATGAAATCCATACTGTCTATAAAGCTGGACAGATAATCTTTAAATCACTGAATGGGGAGGTTGTATGTGTGTTATATTTGGTGGTATGTGATTCATGAACCTCTGATCTGTTGTTCGTTCTTTTAGAATACAGGAGAAGTGTAATGTAAGCCAGGTCTCAGGGGGTTTGATGGTTGGCGGTGTCAACTGCTCCGCTCTCTCTGTTCCTGTGAGAATTACATGTGGCTAGCTCAGTAAAATCACCCCTTCACTGCTGTATTTGGCATTTAAGGTCCCTCTCTGAGTCTTTTGAATCTCATGGCTAATATTAGACTGTTAAATCGTCTGTTGGCATGCTGTAGCCTGGGTTTGAAACAAGCGATTGGAGATGAGTCACAGCGTTATGCTTTCGTAAAGACGAGGAAGGCTGGAGTGTTTGAGTCTCAGATAGACTTTGACCATCAGCATGAACTCTGGTCCACTTTGCAGGTTATTCTAGCAGAGAACTCCTTACTCAGACAGGAAAAGAGTTTGATTGACATGCAAAATGGCTTTTCATAGATTGCTTCATTTTTATGTGAAGTCTGTCTGAAATAACTGATACCACAATAGTATGCAATGTAGAAAAATAAATTGAAATAGAGTTGATCTTTGAATCAATGTATAGAAAACTATGAAAAATGTATACAAATATGTGGTCACTGAACAAAGAAAAACAGATATTATTTGTTTAAAGTTTTTTTTATACTATATAATATTTTTATAAAGTATTTTTTATATTATATACATTTATGTGCAAAAATCATGATTTCCGGTTTAAAACTGTTTTGTTCAGTTTGTCTACAAGCAAATCACACTCTACATAGAACAATTGAAAAGGAACAGTTTTGTTTAAATAATATTTTTGCTTGGCACCAGAGTGTTGATGTGAATGTTTATTGACTGCAGAAATTGTTGGGAGTTATTTACTTTTATTTATTTTCTTTTTAGTGAAATATGTAAATATGATGCATATTTTGATCTTTCAAAGTTGCCTTTATTTATAGTACATTAAACACTGACTAACATTTTTTTTTTAGTTTTATATTAAGTAAAAACTGTACTTTCATATTATCTCTAACTTAGCTTTTGTGTATGGTAAAATAGTTTAAATAAATACATTAAAAAAATATATATATATATATATGACCAAAATTAAGTAGCATTTTGGCTTGTTTCTAAGGAAAATAGATTAATTAAATATGAGATCTTCATAATAAATAATTATTCTAATTTGTATGAATGTTTTTATGTTTTGAATTGTTTTTTTTATTAATATTAAATGAAAGTTTAAGGTTTGAACCAAACTATTTAAATAATTTGAGAAAAACTAAAAAAATTAGCTGTAACAAATTAAAGTACTATTCTAAAGTTGGTCCAAAGTATATATTTCTTTCATTGTATGTTCGTGTCTGACTTTGTAACAAGAATTTATGTGCACGAAAGGGTTACACTTTATTTTAAGGTGTCCTTGTTACAGTGTAATTATACAATTAATTACTGAGTAAATTAACAGCATGTACTTACCATAGGGTTAGACTTAGGATTTGATTTAGTTGCATGTGATTAGGCATAATTTACTGTTATTATTATAGTAAATACATGTAAAAAGGACATAAAAGTACTTACTCTTTCACATACAAAACTTTGAAAACAAAGAGAAATCAGACTGGAGTCTACCAGAATGAAGGTTTTTGTTATATTTGTGCATTCTGCATCAGGCGGTCTGTGAACACACTGTGGGTGGGCCATGGCTCTGCTGAATACAGTAACTGTGTTTCTTATCTCTGAGAGCATAATGATGTTCAGAGTCCTCTGCCACCTCTCTCTCGCTCTTTGTGATGCATGCTGGGAATAGATTTGTGCCAGACAGTTGTGTGGAGAGTGTTTGGTATCACTCTTGATGCTGTGACGTATGCTTTTGTTGCCACTCTCCAGTTGTTTGTTATTTATTACCCATAAGAGTTTGTTATGTGCACACAGAGCCTGCAGGAAAACACTGCTTCTCCCACTGCCACTGCCTGCTGTTTCTTTTGTGTCCTCAGAATATTTTAAAACATTAGCTAGTCTTGTAGTTAAAAGCAGCTAAAGTAACAATTTCACATTGTTAGTGAACCCACAATTAAACAGTTTGTGAAGTTTACAAGTATTCAATGATCCATTCAGTATGAAAAAATGCAATGTCGTCTACTAGTGTATGTAGAGTACATAGAGAAAATGAACAATCATGTCTGATCAGTGTCTGTATCTGTGACATTTACAATAAAAAGTGGCAGCTGATGTTACAAGAACAAACTTAAAGAAAAAAAACATCAAAGCTGTATTTGTTTGAACAAAAAACAGTAATATTTTGAAATATTATTGCAATTTCTAATATTGGCTTCCTATTTTAATAAACTTTAAAGTATAATTTATTTCTGTGACGCAGTGCTGAATTTTCATAAGCCAATACTCCAGTCTTCAGTGTCACATGATCCTTCAGAAATCATTCTAATATGCTGATTTATTATCAGTGCTGAAACTGTTGTGCTGCTTAATATATATTTTTTGGAACCTGTGATACTTTTTACTTTGATTCTTTGATGGATAAGAAAGTTAAAAAGAACAGCATTTATTCAAAATAGAAATATTTTCTAACAATAAAAGTCTTTACTTTCACTTTTTATCCATTTAACACATCTCAACCTTGCGTAATAAAAGTAATTTCTTAAAAAAAAAGAAAAAGTTTACTGACCCCAAACTTTTGAATAGTACTGTAAATTGTAACACAAAATTTCTATTTTGAATAAACACTGTTCTTTTTAACTTTTTATTTATCAAATAATCCTGAAAAAGGTATCACAGGTCCCAAAAAATATTAAGCAGCACAACTGTTTCCAACACTGATTATAAATCAGCATATATGAATGATTTCTTAAGGATCACGTGAAACTGAAGACTGGAGTAATGATGCTGAAAATTCAGCTTTGCTTCACAGGAATAAATTATATTTTAAAGTATATTAAAATAGAAAATTGTTATTTTAAATTGAAATAAAATTTCACAAAATTAAAGTTTTTTGTGTTTTTGATCAAATAAAAACAGCCTCGATGAGCATAAGAAATTTCCTTAAAAAACATTACAAATATTACTGATCCCAAACTTTTGAACGGCATGGTAAATGCACACTGATCTTCATTATCTGACTCTTAAATTTCTCTCTACAAACAGAAATATCCCCCGAATATTTTCCAGGTGCTGTTAATTACACTCTGAAAACATGAGCTCATTGAAAACATTAATGTATCATAGATAAGACTATCATTTTAAGAGTTTTAAATATTTTTTATGAAGACTAGGAAAGACAAAAATATAACATTATTATGTGGTGGTGGGTAGATTTTTGTTTATTTTTTAAATTTTTTTACTCAGTTTTTTGTCAGCAGTGTTTGTCTCACTGAGGCTAATGCAGACAGTGCAGAAGCATGTACAAGTAATTACTGTGGACTTCTACCTCAGTTTATATGCAGCTGGGAACTCCTGAGTGAAACCCAGAACAGAGAAGCTGTCCACAGACCAGAGCAGAGAACTGTCACAGTGAAGTGCAGACAATGAGCTCACCTTTAGCAGGCGACAGCAGAAGCACAGCGACTCTCCTCAGGCAGTGCCTCAGGATGGGACAGAAGACTTTCTGAAATCTAGAACTCTGGAGAATCACTGGTGCAAAAATATGTTGAAGTGTTGCTGGAATTTAGGTGGGATTTCTTTCCAGGAGCTGCCAACAGACTCTTCTTACATGACCCGAGAAGAGTGATATAGCATTTCTGAAACACTGCAGACCTGTTGCAGTTTTGTGCCGTAATTACAAAATCGTCTTGCTAACAGACTAGACAGTGTTTCACATACTATTACGCTGTTAAAAAAAAAATAAATAAATAAAAAAAGAGATTTTAAAACGTTTAAAACTTTTTTAAATCATTTAATTCCATGTGTTACTTGACATTTCTTTGTAATTATTTGTGAAATTTACTAGCAGCATGTGAGTAAAAACTGTTGAAATATATTTTTTGTGTGTGTATATAAAGATCACTCATACATTAGTGAAGCAGGTCATGAGTTTATTGTCCCTGAATCAAGAAAAGCATTTCGCATGTGGACTATTGAATTGATATTAACAGATATCCTCTTGAAAATCTGCAAGCTTTTAGTTTTGGTGAAAGTTTCAATGTTATGTGCAAAGACTGAAACATATACTATGTAAGCACACTATCGTTTAAGTGTTTGGGGTTGGATAAGATTTTTAATGTTTTGAAAAAAGTCTCACCAAGCTGCATTTATATATTCAGTAAAATCAGTAATACTGTGAAATATTATTACAGTGTAAAACAACTGTTTTCTTTGTGAACATTTCTTTTTATTATCAATGTTGAAGACAGTTGTGCTGCTTCATATCTTTGTGGAATGATACTTTTTTAAAATAATTTTTTAAATCCGTTTTTGTTCTTTAAAACAAAACATTTCCTTTTGACCCCAAACTTTTGAATGATAGTGTACATTCTCATGATAGTGTACTGATCTCATGACAAAAACGTACCTGTGGGAACTTTTTCGCAAGACGCGAAATATGTACCAGTAAGTACATACACTGCAGTTTCCAACAGAAATGAACACTAGTAAAACAGCAAGCACTTGTAATCGTTTTCATACACAGTTATGATTGCAGCAAGCTCCATATGTTTCACTTTCCGAATGTAGCAAGCTGGCTTGATAGCCCAGCCAGCACGGAATTGGACTTAGGATGCGGAATCCTCGGGTACGAATCCTGTCAAAAACATGGCTCACAATGAGAGATTGAAAAACAAGCTAAAACGGCATGGTTGCGATTGTGTTTTTACGTCTCATTCGCTTTTGTTCATACTATCGGGTCACACAAAACGTACCATATGTACGTTCATCTGTTCTGGGGAAAAAACAAACACTCTTTTAGCACCACCTAGTGGACATTTTACATCGAATATGTCACGAAACGTACATGGCGGTACGTATTTCAAGTCTTGCGAAAAAGTTCCCACAGCTATGTTTTCGTCATGAGATCAGGTTGCTACATATGCATTTTTCCCCCAAATTATTAATAGATTACAAAGAAAACAAGCAGCAAGACAATATTACAACACCCCCATCCAATTTAGTGATTAAAACTGTCACTCACTGCAAGTTGACAGTTTCACATGACTTTGAGCCATACTTGTAATCTTGATTATCATTGTAATTATTATTTAGACTAATTATGTGGCTCTACTGCAGAGTTATTGAACTTCTGAGCTGTTAAGCTTATTAGCACATGGACGGGACGCAGACAGTCTTTACATTAGCTCTGCTTATACTGATGGTCTCCGTTGTAACGGTGATAAAGTAATAAGCCGGCGTTGTTGGCAGGCTGCAGCGATGAGGGAGTTGGGCTTAAATACCTTGGAGGCTTTTAGGCACAGAGGAGCGTAAGGGAATGAAGTGGGAGGCAGTTTGTAATATTATAGATGCAGGAAGTTCATATCAGTTGCACATGTATTTGTAATGACAGCATTGGCAAAAGTCAAAGCTTGCAGTGTTTGAGTAAACACATTTCAGTGATGCATTATGATGGATTTCCCTCGACAGACTAGACATTTCAGACCTGCCATTTCAACAGCCTACCAGAGTTAGTTAGTTGGAACAGCTAGTTAAAGCCAATGAAGCATGAATCAAGTTTTAGTTGTCAAACACTACTGTGTGCTTTACTTTACTATTTATACACTTTACTGTTTAGGCAAGTGTTTTATGTGTGAGTGTGTGTATTATCAGTATGCATCAGGGTTTTTCATCTTTCAAAGCTTAATGGAGTTTGCCAGCATATTTGCACAAGCCTCTTTAGGACTGGTTTTATAACGTCTTTATGTATCATATGTATTTAGGCAACACTTACAGCATACTGTATTAGCTCCTCTGCGCATTTGCATCTCTTTCCTTTATTCTTTAAAAGGCCCATGAATGTGAGCAATACAGTATATGTAAACATAGTGGGTAATAATTAGACATGCACAGAATCTACACACATTTTGTCTGCTAATTGTGGTGTGAAAACTGCAGATTAGATTGTATTATAGTGAAACATGTTTAAAAAAAATAATCAATGGCGTTTTGTGGCTTTTTAAATTTTAGTAAAATATTTAGTCATTTTATTGTATGTTTTTTTCATTTATATTAATTTTGTTCATTTTAATATGTCTTTATAGTTTTTATTAAGTTTTGAATGTTTAGATTTTATGGAAGCCCATTCCTGCCACTAAATTTTTTATCTCACAATTCTGACTTTTTTCTTGCAATTGCGAGTTTACATCTCGCAATTCTGACTTTTTTTCTCAGAACTGTCTAATACAAACTCGCAGTTCTGACTTTTTTATGAGAATTTGCAATTGTGAGTAGTCAGAATTCTGAGATAAAAAGTCGCAATTACCTTTTTTATTTCTTATTCAGTGGCGGAAACGGGCTTCCACAAGCTTTAGTTAATTTAGTACCTCAAGTAAAACTAAACAACTACATTTAAAAATGTTGCTGTCTTTAATGTTATTTCAGTTAATGTTTATTTTATTTGAAGTAATGAAAATGTGTGTGTGTGTGTATATATATATATATATATATATATATATATATATATATATATATATATATATATATACATATGTTGGGTAAACATACCTATTAAGCTCACATACCCATTCAGTGATTAGATTATAAAAACAAAACAAAACAAAACAAAAAAAAAATTATGTATTATCCTACTTGATGTCTTAACCCAGTGATACCCAACCTTTTTTCTGCCGCGGCACAGTTTTGATATGTAAAAAATCCTACGGAACACCACTAAGCATTATATTAAAAAAAAAATAAAAAATAAAAAATTATATATACACAGAAAGGGGAAAAGGTTTTTTCTCCCAAATAATTAAACATTGCGTCTTCAGAGTTGGTATTTTGGCTTTACACTGATTGCATAATTATTAGGCACGTTGATATTCTGATGATATTTATTTTCCCAAGCACATTTTACCAATTCCAAACCACATCAATCTTAATAACTTCTATTAATTTTGTATTTAATCATTTATAAGTGATATATAATTGTCCATGAAGGCTGGAAGTGAAAAACTCCTTATATTCAGGTGTGCAGAATTATTAGGCATGTTTTCTTTTACAGATAAAATGAGACTGAGATGTCGAAAATGATCTTGAAGGACCAGCACCACATCCTCTTGTACCACTGTTTGAAGAATTTATCTTCCAGAATCTAGCAGTAAGTTTTAGGAGCTAATTTTTAGTCAATCCTGCAAGACGGACTTTTCAGGAGAGGAGATGGACTAAAAATGAGCTCCTAAAACTTATTGCCAGATTCTGAAAGATAAATTCTTCAAACAGTGGTACAAGAGGATGTGGTGCTGGTCTTTCAAGAGTCACTCTCAACTTATCTGTCCATAAAGCCTATAAAAACTCAGTCTTCATGTATTTCACAACACTTCAGCATGTTATTCTTATTAAGTGAGGGTAATTGTTTAGGATTTTTTACCCAAGCAAAGTCTCTGACACGTAATTCTGGAGACTCTGGGAAGGTTGCAGTTCTAGAAAATGATCGCGCTGGAGACTAAATATTTCCTGATGGTTTTACACCTAATTCTTCACATTAATTCTTAATTATTTTGCAGTTAACATGTGTCTTCTTCTCCACCTGTTTTTTTTCTGACCCCGCTGTCCAATGGTCATGTCTTAATTATGCAGTTTCTGTATTGCATTAGTTTTGAATATTTCCATTGGGGATTTAATAACTTTTTAGTTAAACCTCTTTTTTGGCTCATTTTGTCAGTAAAAGAAAACATGCCTAATAATTCTGCACACCTGAATATAAAGAGTTTTTCACTTCTAGACTTCATGGACAATTATCTATCAATTATAAATTATTAAATACAAAATTAATAGTAGTTATTAAGATTGATGTGGTTTGGAATTGGTATATGTGCTTGGAAAAAAATATATTCAGAATATCAACGTGCCTAATAATTACGCACACGGTGTATATATGATCAGACACTTGCATTTAATTTCTGAAAATAATACTCAAATAGAGTTAACAAGGTTTTTGATGAACGAATGACAGAGATCTGTGTTTTGTCCTTTATTATCATTAGAACGGACATATCTGAGGCAGTAAATAAATAGCATCACGTTTTTTCATCAGTTTGCAGGTTTAAAGTTTATTGTAGCTATATGGGCACTCGGTTTCTCTTATTGTTTAATACATTTGGCCAAAATCTCACGATATAAAATACTAACCGCTATGCACAGAATATTTGAATCGTACAAAAGTGTATTGGCTATAACTAGACAGCAAAAACATTAGCTTTTATAGACAGTGTTTCTTGAGTAAAGGAAACGCTGCTCTTACTCAAACATCAGTTCTTTATTTATCCTTGCATTGTGAAGAAGTAGACGTTTGTCTTCAAACAGCGTGTCGTTGCACTTTATTCTGTATGGAGGTGGGGTGGAGTTATGAGGTTTGACTGACAATTTGAGGATCCAATGGCGTTACAAGGTTTAGTTACATGCTCTTTTGAATGCTTTTCATTGGTTAAATATTTGTAAAACCCACAAACAGACATAACGATGACCAATAGCACTGATGTAAAATAATAATAATGAAGCTGAGATAAGGAAGTTTTTGATAATTTTCCACGGCACACCCTAGTGTGCCGCGGCACAGTGGTTGGGAAACACTGTCTTAACCAATTGATGTGTTTGTTACTACATACCTCCTATAATTTCAAGTCAATCAGACCATTGCACACTGAGATATGGAAAAGAGTAGCTCCTTAAATGTGCATTTTTTAGATGTTTAAGCCTATTTATTTTGGGTAAGTTTCACTACTTACTGTAAAATTAAGATGTTTAGACTTTTGCATATTATAACCTGTAACTTGGATGTGGGAAATAATTACATTAGATCCACATAGCACATAGCACAGAAGCTACAGAACACAGTTAGCTGACTAGCTGTATAAAATTGTGTGATATGCTAATATATTACTTAACAGGCATTACTGGCTTGTACTTTTAAATCCATAATATTATAAATTGACAGTTTATTGCTGGTCTGTGGTTTTACACTGCTGTAATTTTTAAAGACAAATGAAAACAATGTGTGTTATAAAATCGGCTGAAAATATCAAACATGTTTGATATCCTCCGACTGGATGGAATCAAAGTCTGAAGCTAAAAAAATTGGAGTCTGTGACCATCATACACTAAGCTATTTTCTATGGAATCAGTCAACTCAAATCTGCAGACTGGCTCTGACCTTTGGCAACTAGCATCAACTTCTCCAGACTGTGAATCGGTGGAAAATTGTGGCAAAAATCGTGTAGTGTGTTCCAGCCTTAAGAGACGATAGACAAGTTGACATTCATTTAATAAGAGGCTTCATAATGAGGCTAGTTTCTGTGTTCATCCCCATGAATGAAATGTTTTATTAGATTGTTTTAATTGATTTTTGAATATGTGTTATTTAGCTGAACTAGTCTAGATGTTGCAGTGTGGTTAAATGACATTTCACTATGAATATATAACTGATCGAATTGAATGCCTTGTTGCTTGATTTTAGTGTTCTGTTTTTTTGTGATTGACTTTATACCTTCAAATAAAACATTTTTCAGTTATTCTTTAAAAAGGTTGTTTAAAATAAGAATTTTTAATAAAACATGATGTGAGCTTAATGAGAACAGGGGTGTGCTTAAAGGGTACAAACATGTACCCATTAAGCACAGCCAGACTTTGCATTTAATGATGTATATCTTAATTGAAATGCTTTTGTCATTTAAAATAAAATGAAATATTTTTGTGTGAGATTAATATTTTATTTTATCATAACTTCTTGTGTTGAAACCGTTATCTTGTGCACTAAAAATGTCTCAATGTAGATATTGGTGAGCTTAATTGGTACATTTACCCTATAAAATAATAATAACCCTGACTTTGAGCTTTCATCTACTCCTCATGCAGATCAACTCAAACAAAACACTTAAAGCAACTGTATTAAGTTTTTTACTTTGAAATATCAGAATCATTCTGATGGTACACTGACTTCTAGTAGAGCAAATAGCTTGTGTTTCTTTCAAATGCTCCACCTAAACATCTGTTCTGTGAGAATGCAGTTTAATAAGCATATTATGAAAGTTTGGATTGCATTATGGCAGGAACAAATGCACATGTACAACTATCCACTGTAAGAGAATTCTACTCATTAAACTGTAGGGGGCTACAGAGTCACAAAAATACACAGAACTACATACAACTGAATGTAATTAATTAGCTTAAAGTACAGGAAGTTAATTTGCTTAAAGATAACCCCTTCAATCCTGTTTCAGCACAAAGTACATCAGTAAAGGAAAGAAAAAGGTGCTTGTTCAGCTCTTTCATGGGATTTTTAAAATGAGCTGAGAAAAGTAGACTCGGGAAATGTATCGACAGCTAAAAGCATTATCAAATAAAATATTAATAAAGTGTAATTCTGTGGCTGGAGATAGTGTAGTAATGGGTACTTGTCCTGCTGTGTGTGTGTCTAATTATATATCTCCTCACAGATTTTTTGAACATTGGTGTTAGTTCCCACATACTTTACTGCCTCTTTACTGTCATTATAGATGATTTACCATAAATGCTGTTTATCATAAACTGCAGAGTTTGGTAGGCAGTGAGAAAACTTTCTCAAACCTACAGTATATATTATCTCGGTAATTTGGACGAACTGGATAATGTTTGTGACAATCAAGTGAATAACAGACAGGATTAAGATGAAGTGCTCACAGAAGTTACAAATAAGCTGTGTTAAAGCTGAGAGGTGTATTTTTTATATATTCATACTTTTATCTCAGCTTAAATGCAGAAACAACAGTAAACCATATGTAGGCTGATTCCCTGAAAAAAGTAAAAACTAGATTTTTTGGCAATCAATTTGAGATAAAAATCAGGTTGTCTTGGATTTGACACTTGTCACATTGCAAATTCTGTTCAATTATTATCACATTCCTATGTTTTCTGTTCTATGTTCATTTTATCTCCACGTTTGTGTTTTTGCACTTGTCTGTTTCTGCATTCTCTCTCAGCCATTGTGCTGTTGCTGGCTCATTGTAATGTGATCTTGTGGACCGTACCTCCCTCTCCCCTCCTTCTTTTCTCAATCCTGGTCAGATTGAAGGATGCTTGCTGTCTGATCTTGATACAAACAAAGCTTCAAGTCACTTCAGTTGGTGGCCATTTTAGCAGCACCTCCAGACAACTATTGTAATGTAATTCCTGTCTGCTTAAAAGGGAAAAGAACAAAATATCCAAATCTGTTTGCCAACCTTAAATTTCAGTTGCAGGTCAAATCAGAAAAGAGTATTATAAATGTTGCTCAAAACAGGTTGAAAATATATTTACATTGTTCAGAATTTAGCAAAAAGACCAATGCTCTGTCCTGATTTGAATATGTATGCTACACATTAAACAAATGTCGTGCTGCCGTTGGTTTTTAGCCAAAACTAAACTGTTTACCATTTATTTTTCAGAAAAAGCTGACAGTAGCTGGAATGATCAATTCAATTGATTGGCCAAAATGACCAAATTTCACCAAAATTGTTCTGAAAGCCCACTGGAAAGGATATATTATTCAGGAAACTATGGTGTACTATTTGGAATGTATTATAATCTGAGAAACATTCATTCTAACCTCACACACTATTTAGGAAATGTAAAGGCAACTGGTTCTCCTAAACCTAAAGGGATAGTTCACCTAAAAAAGAAAATTTGCTGAAAATGTATTTATAGTACCATTAGGCCGTCCAATATGTAGCTGAGTATTTTCTTCATAGGAACAGACTTGGAAAAATTTAGCATTCCGTCATTTGCTCACCAATAAATCCTCTGCAGTGAATGGGTGCCGACAGAATGAGAGTCCAAATAGCTGATAAAAACATCACAATAATCAACAAGTAATCCACATGACTTCAGTCCATTAATATCTTGTGAAGTGAAAAACTGTGTGTTTGTAAGAAACAAATCCATCAAGGCCAAAATATGAGTCCATAATCCAAAATCCATAATAATGCTTCCTCCAGTGGAAAAGTCCATCCCCTGTTGTCATCTCACATCAAAAACCTTCCAGATTTTTCTTTACAACTGTTTTGGACTGCTTTCACTTGTAAATGGTGCTTGATCTGTGCATATTTCTCTCCTGATTCGGATAAGACATTTTTTCACTGGAGAAAGCAATATTATGGATTATGGACTTGTTTTATCCGGAAGTAACAGTTTGAAGTTAAAAACATCTTAATGATGGATTTGTTTCTTACAAACGTACAGCTTTTGGCTTCACAAGATGTTAATTGATGGACTGGAGTTGCATGGGTTATTTGTTGATTTTGTGATGTTTTTTTATCAGCTGTTTGGACATTCTGACGGCACCCATTCACTGCAGAGGATCCATTGGTGAGCAAGTGATGTAATGCTACATTTCTCCAAATCTGTTGTCATGAAGAAACTAACTCATCTACATCTTTGGCCTGAGAATGAGTACATTTTCAGCAGACTTTCATTTTGGAGTGAACTATTCCTTTAATTATAAGGTGAGACATATTAAGAACTGTGATTTTTTTTCTGCCAGTGGCATATTTAGTCTTTTATACACCTTTACGTTTTTGACTTTTTCATAAAGCTTTATTTTTTGAGCACTAGTGGAAATAAATGTTGTAATGTTTCAATACAGCTGGTATTCACACTTCCGTGAGCTTTGATTGTGAGAAGTCTTCTGATCTTTCATTTATCTCCTGCTTCAGAGTGCAGCTGCAGACGAGAGAAAGACAGGCTTGAAAGAGATGAGAAATGCATGAATCAGTTTACACTGAGAACTTTTTTTAGGGTCATGTCGTATCTTGTGCCAAATAATTCTGCAGTTAGTAGAAATTAGAAGACTTTTTGTGCAAACTAAACATAATGCAAAGCTGCAGAATGTGGTTTGAGTATGTGACTCCTCTCTTTTTCTTTCTGTAGAAATATCGGTATCAGGATGAAGAGACTCCGCCCTTGGAGCACAGCCCCGCCCACCTGGCTCACAGCAAGAGCGCTGAGATGCTTCACATGAGCGATAAGAACCTGGCTACCATGGACTCCATGCACAGTTACGCCCCCCACACACACATATCACCAATAAAGGTACAGACACACACGCGCGCGCACACACACACACACACACACACACACATACACACACACACACACACACACACACACACACACAGACAGACACACAAATGATTGTGCTGTTAAAACTGTATGCTTCTCAGAGTCAGATTTTATTGTTCAGGTTTTGCTGTTTTCTAAGCTCAGGAAACCTAGTGGAGTGTTCATATTCTATTCTATTCTATTCTATTCTATTCTATTCTATTCTACAGCTTTAAAATAAACTTCTAATTATTTATATACTGTTATTCATTAATATTTTCAATTAGCTTTTATTTTAATATTTTCAGTTTTCATTTTAATTGTAGTATAATCTCTAGTAATTCTGCTATCATCTTTTGTCATTTTTAGTGTTTTTGGTAACAATTTAAGGACCAATTCTCACCATTAACTAGCATGCATATTTCTTGCATACTGGCTGTTTATTAGTACCTATAAAGCTTAATGCCTTATTCTGCATGATCATATTTTAGATCCCTTAATCCTACACCATACCTAAACTTAACAACTACCTAACTATTAATGAGCTGTAAATTAGGAGTTTATTGAGATAATAATCATAGTTAATAGTTAGTTTATAGTGAGAACTGGACCTTAAAATAAAATAAAATGTGACTGTTTTTATTCTTATTATTTTTATTTCAGTTTTAGTTTTAATAAATTTTGCGCAAAAACTTAAGCATATTTTACTTCAGTTAGTTGCCAAAGCAAAATATCTAATTTTTGTAAAGTTTTTTTTTTTTCATCTAATATTTATATTTTATGTTATTTTGGCTTTATTTCAAGTAATGGTCACACTTTAGTTTGGGGCCAATTTTCATTATTAACTATGACTTTTGCCTCAATAAACTCCTAATTTGCTGCTTATTAATAGTTAGTAAGATAGTTGTTAAGTTTAGGTATGGGGTAGGTATGTTTAAGTATGGGAATCTAAAATATGAGCTTTATAAGTACTAATAAACAGCCAATATGCTAGTCATATGTATGCTAATAAACAACTAGTTAATATCATGAATCGGTCTCTAAACTGAAGTGCTACCATTTTAGTTTTAGTTGTCAAAAGCAGAAAATTAATATCAATAACATAGCTTGGATAACTTGGTCTTGGGCAACAATGATAAAGATGCAGTCTCATTAGTTAAATTTCTGCAACATTTTGTGGGCAAAAAAGGCCCATCTATTGTCAGTAGAGTGGTGATGTATAAAGCACAACTGACAAAGAAAACACTCAAGCAAATCTGCATGTTGAAATCTTGCATCCTCTTGCTAAATTCTTGATAGCATTGATACCTATTGAAATTACTGGATTTTGCCCATGAAAATTAGCAGAAAATTTGCACCTCACAAAATGTTCATATCTGAATCAAATTGATCGTAAACATTGGTATTTGTGCACTTGAGTACAATCGCAGTATATGTTCTCCATTTGACTTCAGTTTGGTCTAGTAGAAACAGTTGTGATGTTAAAGAGATTTGAAATATTTACTTACAAGCACACACAGATAAACCACTGTATAGCATTATTAATACATATTTACTGAGGTAATCTACAGCTGTCCACTACGCGAATGTGTGTGTATCATCTCTATTCTCTTTGTCTTTGAGAAAATGTTCATGTTTTGCAAGAGTTATCCACACAGTTGATCCATTGTATTATGTTTATATGTCTGTTTGAACCCTCTCATGCTCTGGTCTACTGCTCTATATTCCTTCTGTACTATTTTACTCTTCTCTTCTTCTCTCTGTCTTACTGTCTCTCCGTCTGACCTCTGTGTTCATTTCCTGCCTACTTTCCCTATTTCCTCTGGCTTTGGTAGGTGTGTGTGTGTGTGTGTGTGTGTGAGAGTCATTTTGTGTGTGTCAGACTCTGCATGAGTTCTGTACACCTCTGCTCTGTGTAGGCTGATCAAACCCGTCCAAATACTCTGGACTGTTTCTGCAGCCCCCACTGGCTCTCCAGCACATTAAATACACACACATACTTCCGTCTTGCGTAATTTCTGTTTTTAAATATGAAACTTAAACTGCCAGTAGGTAGCGGCAAAGTCTTAATGGAATCATTCTAAAGCAAGTGATTTTATGATTGTAATTGAATCATTCGCTCAGCTGATTTGTTCAAAATGCGGATTCATTCAGGAACAAACCACACTAGGTTGCTCATAGACGCGCAACTCTTCCAATGCATTTACAATCTGATATCCGATGGGAAAAAGGAGAAGAATGGGAGTAGAATGAGTTCAGCAACACTTTTGACATGTTCGACCAAAATTCTGCCTTTTGCCGAACTCGTTCTACTCCCATTCTTCTTCCGTTTACCATCGCATATCAGATCGGAAAGGCATTGGAAGAGTTGCACGTCTGTTACTCTAAATAGCTATAAATTGCACTTAGTGTAAATAGACACTCTGTATTTGGAACTATTTTTGTTAGCAATATAGAGCAAATCAGACAATATTGTTCTTTAATGTAAGTCACTTAATATTAACTTCTTGTTTTTGAATTAAATAAAATCAGTATCACATTTGCAATCATGCTAATATTTGGGAAATCTTCCCGAATCTTCTTCCTCGACTGATATTACTTAACTATACCATATGTTATATATATATATATATATATATATATATATATATATAGAAAAACAAGAACTCATACAGACAAAATTCACTGGCACTGTGTGAGATAATGGCCGTGTGGTGTAAGAACAGTGTTGACAGTCTTAGTTTCCAAAGATTGAGAACAACTTACTTTAAGATGCTTTTTCAAGGTTAGATATTCCTTTGTTGCTGAGAGAAGTTTTGTTGCAGGAAACAAAATTGCATTCCACTATGATGTTACATCCTTATGTTCACATTTGTAAGTAAAACTGTCTTTGTATTTCCATGAAAAAACATATTACACGCTTGGAAACACATTTTTTTTTTTTTTAAGAGTCAGAGTCAGAGAATCACCAGTTGCCTCATTGGTTAAAATTCTTCAAACATTCTACATTAATATTAAATGAAATAAATGACTTATATTTAAAGTAATCACTTTAGTAATCTATAATACTTTTCAGATGTTACTGTAATTTGATTACCACCCATTAAAAATCTAACTATAATGAAATACAGTTACTCATATTTTGTATTTTAAAAATGTAACGACGTTGCATGTATTTCGTTACTCCCCAGCCCTGCATACCTTTAAAGAAATTGTGTTACCTAGTGGTTTAATATCTACACTACACTGTTTGATTCCAGAATGAATCTGTTTTTGAACAAATCATTTGAGTCAATGATTCAGTGATCCATTCATAAAGAAAGCCACTTGTTTTGTTTCTAAATGAATCAGCTGTTTTGAATGAATCTTTTGAATGAATGATTCAATGAATCACTCATTAAGACAAGGGCCTGGCGGTTTTAGTGTAATATTTTTCATTGCTGCATAAAAAACAGACTAAAATATTCCCATTCTAACCCTCCTCAGCCCCTAGTATAACAATATACTGTTATAATTGCTATCTAAATCCATTTATGCCACCTCTGAGCAGCATTAAACTCTCTGTGCAAAGATATCTAATTGCCACTTCAGAAGCGCTTCTGTGCCACCTTTGCAGTGGAAATTCGGCAATGATGAAAGCTGTCATTAGACTAATGAGGAAGATGTGAGTTCTGAAACTTATAGGATGTTTTTATTTTTCTCAATTTATGACCCCTTAAAATTTCCAAGCGATTCCTGTTAAACATTCTTTTGAAGAAAAACAATTTTTAAATATTAGCATTGAATATTGACTATGTATACAAATATATGTGAGAGATTGAGAGTTTAAGATTGAGAGATTGAGGGAATGGGGCAGAAAACAACACATTGCCCAAAATACTGACACACAATATACTTATGACATTTCGACTGTCCTTGTAAATAATTTAACAGGCATGAGGGAACTAGCCACCATTTATGACTCAATAATCATATCAGTATCCACGCCAGATGATGAACCATAATTCACTACCTGGAGTGAAGCACACAAATATATGTAACATATATTCTTATTTATGCATCTTAGCAGCTGGCTAATATGTTTGGTGTAAAATCACTTTAGCATGAAGATCGTTTACATGCTTGTTTTAGTTGTTCAGTGTTCAGTGTGTCAAGGGCGTTTGGCTGGATATGAAGGTCAGAAAGCAAACGACTCCTCCTCCTAGCTTCTCTCTCTCTCTCTATTTCTCTCTCTCTCTGTGGTACCATCTGCCTTCATGTGAAACATGCCTGTGAAACACAACACGCAAACATCCACATATATCCCTAGGTTACCTTTACTATAGTGCTTCAATAAGATCTACAGTATCAGTGCATTACAAACAAATCTAATCATCAAAATTATCATTATCTGTGCTCATTATTTTGCGTGTACCTGTTTGCATGAAAGTTATTTGATTACTAAATGATGCATTACAATGCACCAAGAAATTTGTATGTATTTTCAAAAACATGGCGAATATAGTTGTATATATTATAATTAAAATATAATTACAGTAATTATTCAATTCTATAATCAGTGCATTCAGTTTTCATTTTTGATATCGATGCATTTGTAACTCCTACTCATTTGTATTTATAGTAGTAGTTAATGTAGTTAGATGAATGAAGATGGAGATTTGTAATTAATTTTTCAAATTTGTTTCAATTTTATGTGTATATGTAATATTATACTGATAAGGGATGTATGTAAGATGTACAGCATATATATTTGTCCTTATGTCCTAGCACTGTTTATATTTATGTGTTATATGCTGTTCATTTTGCATGACACACACACACACACACACACACACACAGTATGAATCACTTTCATGTGGTCATATGACACATCAGAGCTCCAACATGGCTCCTTCTGCTATTCCTGTTTGTATTCAACCAGTACAAATAAGACAAATGATTCAGTACCTCCACAATAAGCTTCATATTACATTCATCTGAATAGAATATAATGAGACTGGATGATGTAGCTGAAAAATTGTCAGTATTTTTCAGCCCCATGATGATATTTAGTATGTGCCTTTATAATGATACATTTGTTTTGCAATGATTTGTAATCAGAGATCACTAAAACATTTGTATGTACAAAAAACGATGCTGATTATACATAAACTTTTAAGGCTACACTATGGTCATAACATTTTCAGAAGCTGCATCTTAAGTGGCATTTATGTATCAGACTGTTCAGAGGTAGCATGAATGCATTTACACTTCAGTTATTATTGCATAAATAATGCTATGATATTAATGGGTGTTAAATCTGCATTAAGGTGTTTACATTTTTTTTAAATATAGAAATATGAATTTTATTTTAAATGGAATGATATGCTAAACCTTAAACTAAAACTGCCAGTAGGTGGCAGCAAGTCACTGTCTTAATGAGTGAGTCATTCAACTGATTCGTTCAAGCGGCTGATTCGGAAACGAAGCAAGTGACTGGATGCTTCTCAAACGGAAGAACGCATTCTAGTGAGGGTGTGCCCTTTCTAGACCAGTCCTTCTAGGGCTTCAATGTTAGAGTCTGGTTCAGCTTTAAACACTAGAATGAACGGTCTAGTAAGTACACATGGCTAGATCATACAGAAAATGTTTCTGCCCCCACAGTCATGGCACAATGCAATTAATATTATCATTTGAAAAACACTTTATATCAAAACTTTTTATAATAACTGACTTTAATGCAGTACATGTAATGATAACCGTACAAACAGTTTAGCATTATGTGATTCATTTGCAACAAAAAACAAACAAAACAAAACATGCCTTCACCTCCAAAAATCATTGTCTTGCATAACAATAAAATTGGACGAGCTCAATGGTAGTTCATTTTCAGTTAATTATTTTTCGCAAATTGTAATGCGTACAAAGGATTTTGGTGATTGAAGGATGCAAAGGATACACCTGATGCATCCTTCAAAACAGGCCAAATGAGGGATGCAAAACTGAAACTGTCTACTAAGGATGTTTCAAATTGAGACTTCCCTTGATGGAGTTTGGTAACGAGGCAGCCTAGATATGGTAGCCTCACAAAGATGCATCCTTACGTTTGAGAAGCACCCACTGTCTCTATGAATGGATGACTAAATCATTGACTCACTCAATTGCAGTAGTTCAAAAACGTGGATTCATTCAGTAACGAAACAGCCGCCGTGTGTTGCACAGAGAGGCACGACAGTTCTGCTTTGGCTTTGTTTGGAACTATTTTTGTTGGCGAAATTTTGCAAAAACAGACAATATTGTGTCAAAAATTTAACACAATGTTAACTTGTATAAAATTAGTAGCACATTTGTAGTTCATGTGATATTATTAAACTACATAATATAAGAGACAAAAAAATGAAAACCCTCTGATTTTGTCTAGGTAGATGGCTCAGTTAGCATTGTCTTATAATTGTAAACCTTTTAGTGCTCTTTAAAATGTGATAAGGCATGATAGTAGTCCATATATTTGGGTTTATAGATGTTATTGGATATATTCTAAGTTTTAACTTATTTTGCAAAGTATTCCAGGCAGAGGGAGCAGCAAATTTAAATGCCTTTTTCCCCAGTTCAGTTTGCACCACTGGAACAGACAGTAAGAAAAATTCCTGGGACCAAAGACTATGACAGAAGATATGAAGGAAGCAGTCCCAGGATAGATTTATAAACAAGAACATGCCAGTGTTTTAGTCTACTAATGGACAAAGCAGACCATACAACACGAGCATACAACACACAATGATGAGTGAGAGTTTTAAGATTTGTTTTAAACCTTAGTGCACCATGATAAAAAGTGTCCAAAGCATGTGATCACTGAGAAGATGCATGCATACTGTATATACTGTATGACATCACCATAGTGCAGTATAGACATGAAAGTGGCGGCAACGATCCAATTCTAAACTAAAAACCCAGTTTCACTTTCAATCTTTTCACCAGTTGCTGAACATGAGGGACAAAGGAAAGAGAATCATCAACTAAAATCCCAAGATACCTATACTGAGACACAAACTCAAGCTCAATCTTAGGAAGTAGTGATTGATAGGAGATTAGAAAACAACATGAGTTTTGTTTTATCAGCATTTAAATTGAGTTTTAGTTCAAATAAATGACGCTGAACCATATTGAAACCAAGCTGCAACTGAGAAAGAACCAGTTTGGGTGTGGATGGTGAACTATATAACTGTATCATCAGCGTAATCATGAACATTTTGATCAATATTATTAATATATAAAGAAAAAAGGAGTGGTCCTAGTACTGACCCCTGTGGCACACCTTTAGTTACAGTACACTGAGTGTGCAAGAAATAAGACCTTCTGCCTGTACACATTGAGTTCTGTTTGAGGTATAATTATTAAACCAACCAATAGCATATTTAGATAATCCAATACTGACAAGTTGTTTTAACAGTAAGGCATGATCAGCAGTATCAAATGCTTTGGATAGATCACTGAATAAGGCTGCACAGTATTGCTTGTTATCAACGGATTCAATGAAATCATTTAGTACTTTTAAGACTGCCGTAGTTGTGCTATTTTGTTTTCTAAATCCAGATTGAAAACCAGGCAGGATATTATTAACAGAAAGTCCTTCAATTGATTGCTAACAAAGTTTTCAAGGACTTTGGGCAGGACAGACAATTTGGAAATGGGCCTGTAGTTATTTAAGTGTGTGGAATCTCCGCTTTTAAACAGGGAAAGAACAAAGGTTGATTTTCATACGAATGGAATTTCATTAGTAACAAGAGAAAGGATAAGAATGTCAGAGGCGGGGCAATAAAATCAGCTGCTAACTTTAAAAAATAAGGTTCCAATTTATCAGGACCTGACGATTTTGAAACATCTAAAAATTTTTGGGCTCAACACACCTCAGAGATTGCAACTGGTGAAAAATTAAATGATTAACTAGACACGAAGCCCGTTTGATTGTATGGGAGCCCTTCATAAAACTTGATGGAAGTTCTGTACCTTTATTATTTTCAGTTAATGATTTGACAGTTTTTTTATTTTTTTTATTTGGATGAATTGTTTAGATGGTTTGATGTTTGTATTTCAACTTTAACTCGCCTGAAATCAAGGCAATCTGAATTTAAATCTGTTTTTCTGCCTTTAGCTCATTCCAAGTTGACTATGGACTATTAACTTACTGATTTATTTTTTTATTTTTTATAAAACACTCTTGTGTGTAGAACTACTTTCTTACTCTGTATGACATTCATATCAAAAATGTTAACATATTACAGTTTTTTTTTTTCTGGCAAGACAGCCAGTCTTTATCCAACTGTTAAAACTTACGTTCCATAGATATTAAAAGCAATTCTTTAATATTTATAAGAAATATTTTAACATCTATGGAAAGCACAGAAGTTTTAACAGTTGTATCAGGCTGTTTGATAGACAGCGGTCAGTTTAGTGATCATTGTACACGAACATTTGACACAACAGTGCTAAAATTGGCTGATTAGAATGAGGTATTCTGACTGATCAGAGATCTGTCTAATAAAATGCACAAAGTTTGGTTTAATTAGTCATTTTTATTGTTGAACTTCAGCAAACCTCTGGGGTGTTTGACAGTATTTATGCCTCTGTGAATAAAGGAGCAGGGAATTGGAGAAAATGAGACGTACATTCCTTTGGGAATCTTTCAGTCATTTGGCTCTCAGGATGGATTTGGGTCAGGAATGAATCTCAAGGGCTTCAGAAAGAGTGAGCGATCATCCTGCAGCCTCAGGGAATGTGTTATATGAGATTTTCATCTGCCTGTTGAGAGCTCTTATCTTCAGAGTTTATATTTGGAAGGTACAACATTTCATACATGTAAAGGATTTTTCATGCTGTGGAGTGATACCTGAAGCGATTTAATCACTCAAAACTGAACAATGTTGCCATCTGCTGTTAATGCACAGAACAACAATTGGCTTTCAGGACCGGGGACAGATCCAGGTTACACTATTTTGATGCTGTTTCCCTATAAAGGGGAAACAAACATAGTGCAGACTGTACTCTTGTATTATGTTTTACTTTTCCTCTTATTTTCTAACTTTTCGAATGGAAGGCCGCTTCCTGTTATGCAGTACCTGTTAAAAAAATTGTAATATAATTGTATATTCATTCAAAGAAATTGTTCATCCAAAAAATGAAAATGTACTCATTCTCAGGCCATCCAAGATGTAAATGAGTTTGTTTTTCCATGGGAACAGATTTGGAGAAATTTAGCATTACATCACTTGCTCACCAATGCAGTGAATGGGTGCCGTCAGAAAGACAGTCCAAACAGCTGATAAAAACATCACAATAATCAAGATGTTATTGGGTTTTTTTTTTTTTTTCACTGGAGAAAGCAATATTATGGATTATGAAGTTAAAACATCTTAATGATGGATTTTTTTTCATGTAAACACTTCGTTTCACAAGATGTTAATTCATGGACTGGAGTTATATGGATTACTTGTGGATTACTGTGATATTTGTATCAGCTGTTTCATTCCAGAGGATACACTGCTAAGCAAGTGATGTCTACAAAATCTTGGAGGTACAGTACATCTTCAGCAAATTCTCAGTTTGGGTGAACTATTCCTTTAAGATTTCCATCTTTAAAAATCTGTCTAATACTGTACATATGAATACATATGATGGGACAAAAACATGTACTGCATAGTTTGAATTAACCTAGATATATCCTTCTCAATTTTTGGGTTTGATTTAACTTTCCTGCTTCCTTTCCTAATCTAAAATACACTCATTGCATGCGATGCAAAAACAGCTCTTAGTGTAGATAAGCACCTTCAGGACTTTTATGTCAATTTCCTATAGATCCTTTTTTCCTCCAGTTATATCCCATTTGCTTTTTGTCCCCAGTACAGAGCCTTTTGATGGGATGCAGTAGTCATGTTTATTGAGCTCAGAAGAGCAAAACTCTAACATTTATCACAATTATAAAATCCGTAATCAATTTATTGAATTTATATTAGTCAATTTGGATTCAATGCATCAATGCGTTGATTCTTTATAATGTGTTAATTGTATATATCAAAGGCTCTGTTTTAATGTTTTTTTTTTTAATCCTGTGGGTTTGCTGTTGAGTTATCCACCCTCCTCTCCTGTTTGTTTTCACAGCCAGTGTTGCTGTCCTCTGGTCAAACCCCTCTGTACACCTCTGCGGTCTCCACACTGGTAAGAACACCGATGCTTTGCTGCCACTGCTGTCCGGGAGGCAGAATTGCACCTGTAGGCTGCAGTAACTGCTTATGTATGTGATCATTTCATCCTTTGTCATGCCATTTCATCAATGGCAGCCATATCATTACGACCATAGAAATAACTCACAAAATCATCCCCATCCTGTTGGTTTCATCTATAGGAGTGGTTCTCAATCATTTTGACTTGAAGGCCTGCCATACTGGCTAAGATATTTCCTCTGGTATTTCTGCTCTAATTACGACAACACTGCTTTGGTTTATTTATTTATTTATTTTTAATTATTATTTTTTTAATTACCATAAACTAGGAGTAAGACATTTATTTTGTGAATCTATAAGTTTAAAGATTCTGTAATTATATTTTCAGTATATTGTTTTCAAAAAATGGCATAACAGAACCTGGGAGTGTATATTTATATAGTTGGTATATTTATTTTGGGATTTTATAAGATTCAGGATACTGATTTGGCTTTTTAGTTATTTTATTTATTTATTTTTTTTAATGGTTATTGGCAGGAAAAAAAATATTGTTTCAGTTCAGTATGTCCTCAGTTTACATGTTGATTGTTTTAGTCTTTTATTTATTATTACATTATTTATTATTTATTATTTATTATTATTATTATTATTATTACATTTATTTATTATTATATTACATTGATTGATTGAATGAATGAATTAGTAATTTGCTGAAGCCTCCTGGTTTGAGAACAAATCATCATCATTGCCATTTTGACAACAGTTATTAGAAAAAAAGTATGAATGACACCTTCTTTGTGATGTTGCTCTTCACTGTGACATCATCTTGATTGTTTAATTATTATTATCTTCATAAAGGTCACTGGACTGGCTCATCAAATTGTCAAGTCAAATTTATTTATATAGCACTTTTCACAATACACATTGTTTCAAAGAAGAAAATCATGATGTAAATGTTTATAATATCTTAATATCTTCATGCCTTACAGTTGCATTAGTCAGATTAGAGCTGGGGGATAATATAGTTACATTTTGTGATGATATGAGCAAACAAGCAGTTGAGATTTGATATATAGTATATATGGCCTAATGTCATCACACACACACACACACACACACACACACACCGCTGTAAAAACATTGAACCCAGTTCAATTTAATTGTTGTCTAATTAAAATCCAACTTGTGCCTGCAGTGTTAAGGTCATTGCACTTTTTGACCACTGTGATTTACTTACTGATGAAGAAAATCAAGTTGAAAGTCATAACTTGTCAAGTAGAGGTGACAGAAATTGTTATGACAAGTTAAATGGATGAAGACAAAGATGGTGTTGTAACATAGTAACTGATTTTTTACTATTTTTTTTTTTCTTTTTTCTGTATTGCATGTCAGCTTGTTTTTACAGTGGCTTCCATCATATTTCTATATGGTATTTCTCTGTCGCCTGAAGTCATCATTTTCTCTGTGCTGTCAAATCTACTGCAGTAATATCAGCAAACTCATCACTCTGCTGCACAGTATCAACTTTAAACCACACACACATACACAGATCCATATATCCATGCAGGTACACTTTTATATTCTCTCTGCAGTTTCAGCCTATTATTTCTGACAGCTCGTATATCTGCCCAGAACAGTGTTGTTTCCTTCTAGTTCTGCTTATTGTCACATGTAACGTAATGTCTGTGTAACACTTGTGCTCTGGGAGCTTCTGTATTGGATGGCCAGACTTCAGTTTTCATTAAAATCCTAATCTACTGATGAACATTTTGTCAGATAAGCATGTTTAATGATGCTTCTTCAGTTATGCAAGTTCTGTAGAGACACAAAGAGTGTGTGTAAGAGATCTCAATTTGATTTCATACGTCAAAATACACAAGTTATGTGAAAAAATAGCAATGATTTATTGTGATGAATGTTTCTAGCTTGGTGGAATTGTCTTTAAATGCAGTGCCTTAAAGGCTCCTGTAGAGGACAGTGTGCTGTCATGTTGTAGGTTAGCTGCTGACTAACAGGTCTGTGAGTTCTGCTGCCTAACAAGGGTCCACTTGATATATCTACAGGATGTGATTAGCCAGTGGCAGAAAACTTGAGTTTGTTATACTTAGAACAGTTATGATTCATTGAAGTATCTACTTTGTTTCTTCTAAAATGTCTTAAAGGATATAAAAATAGACAGATAAAATTAGATCACTTGGTTCGGGAGTTCATATTGTCATTTTAAACTTTGGATCACAGATTTTGGTATATTGGCAATTCTGAGTACAGTTTGAGATGTTGAGATCTCTTTTGAAAGTCTATAGGAGACACAAGTCAGATTATTGGGATCTCTTCCTAAGGAGAAAATCTGAGAAGCAGGAGATTAGATTTGCTCACTTACCACAAGTGAATATGCTAAAAAAAAAAAAAAGAAAGAAAAATAAAAAGAAAAAAATACTGTCAACAACTTAAAATAAAATTAGATTTCACTGTTTTTAAGAAATAAAATGCCTTATAAATTACTGTAAATGGTAACTTTATTTTAAGGACTAATTCTCACTATTAACTAGTTGCTTATTAGCATGCGCATTACTAGCATATTGGCTGTTTATTAGTAAAGCACATATTAATATATCATTCTGCATGATCATATTTTACATCCCTTAAACCTACACCATACCTAAACTTAACAATTACCTTACTAAATATTAATAAGCAGCAAATTAGGAGTTTATTGAGGGAAAAGCTGTATAGTAACTGTAATAGTTAGTTAACAGTGAGAACTGATCCCCAAACTAGTTTGACCATTTAAAGGACACTTTCAACCTTAATAATATAGACTGTAAAAAAATATGGGTAACACTTTATTTTAGGGTCTCTTAAGTAGTTGCTTATTAGCATGCATATTACTAGAATATTAGCCATTTATTAGTAGTAATAAGCACATATTAATGCCTTATTCTACATGATCTTATTCTACATCCCTAATCCTACCCAATACCTAAACTTAACAACTACCTTACTAACTATTAATAAGCAGAAAATTAGGAATTTATTGAGGGTAAAGTCGTAGTTAATAGTGAATAAGTGTTCCCTATTCTAAAGTGTTACCAAAATATGATCACAGGCCACGTACACACTGCAAGTTTCAGGAGTGACAACCGCATTTAAATGCGGGAGTGAGTCCCGTAAATTATCGTTCCATGTGTGTACGGAACAGCAGTCACTCCCGGATTTGTAACCATAGCAACATTTTGGCTTCTTGCAGGAGTGAAGAAGAATTTAGCCGTTTGGTATCTGCCCTTTTTTGGCTAAAGACTCTTTTTCTCCGTTGATTTTAACTGAACTACCGCTGATAGACATGCTGTGTTTTATTTCTGCTCGGGGGGCTGCTTTAGAGAGCGCTGTCTTGCAGTGTTGCCATGTCCTCATAATTACAAGCGCTTTTAAGCATGTTGTTTGGTCTTAGCTCATAAAGCTAGGCACTTTATGGAGTTAGTAAAGTGGTCTGTTGCAGATATGAGATATAACTTTTTTTTTTTGGTGTTATAAAACATAAAGCATTTGGGTATTTTAGTGTTTTTGTGCTTGTCTTTGTTTGTTGTTTTGCTTTCTGTGAAGATCTGGCAACACTGACACTTTACTGCAGGGCTCGTGAACGCAACTAGGCCCGGCCGTGTCAAAATGTGCTAAGGTTAAGACTAATTTCACTGTTATTTTCTTGCATCTCACATACAGACAAAGACACATTTCTGATGCACGTTTAAATACACCATTAACAACTAGTTGTTCAGTTCAGTTCCGTACACACTACATGGAATTTCTGTAAATGCGGTTGTCACTACCTGTATATTTTGGGAGTTAATGCGGTTGTGGAATGAGGTTGTCACTCCTGTATTTTAGTGAATTATGTGTGTACAGAACGTAATTAAGGAGTAAAAGGTGAACTGACAACCGACTTTAGCTGTAGTGTGTACGTGGCCACTAAGTCATGGCAGCTTATGTTTTTACATGATTTTAACTTTTTTATAAGTTAACTTGATTTTTTAAGATGGTTTAATGCAATCTAAGTTGAAATTACTTGTACAACCAAGTAGATTATACTTAAAAATTTAAGGCAGGAAATAACTGAACTTAAGATTTAAGGTTGAAATAGGTGGAAATGATTTACAGTGTAGCAATAAAACTGTAAAGTTTGCTATATAAAAAGTGCTGACTCAGTCCAGGAGCACAACTCATGGCCTTTAAAGATATACTGTATATTGTATTTGAAATCTACAGATGCAAAGAGATAAAGTGTAAGAAAATAAACATGAATATTTATTTTAGATTGTTTTTTTTCCCCCATTTTATGGAGGTAAAATAGCCCTTAATATAAAAAAAACAAAACAAAAACAAACAAACAGTGGTTTACCCAGAGTGTCTCGCCTCAATCTCACTGCTGTCTAGGAGAAACAGTTGAGTTATAAAGTAGATTTCACTGTGAAAATGGGATCTTTCCCATATGGACGGCACAGCACTCACAAACATTTCAAACAGGAGGTTGAGACAGTTAGATTCTGGTGTCCATAGCAACGGAACTGCTGCTGCTGATATTAACATGTTTGAAGTGCCAAGTAGGCAAGTGAAATCATCCTAAGCTTTCCTCTGCTCTCTCTCTCTCTCTCTCTCTCTCTCTCTCTCTCACACACACACACACACACACACACAAACACACACACTCTTTTTCCATTTCTAAATGACAGGCTGTAGGATGAGAGGTAGTGAGATGAGGAGAAAGCGCGCACACACACACACACACACACACACACACACACACACACTCACATTGAGTCACAGCAGGATACAGGAACCAGCAAACACTGAACACTCATCCACAGAGAACATGGAATGAATGAGGAGTACAAACGAATTATGTAATCCTAACTAGAGCATAACTGGAAAAAGAAAAATGTCAAATGTGTCTCTTTAACTACACAACTATATATCATATGAACAGTCAGTCAGTAATCAGAATCAGAAAGAGCTTTATTGCCAAGTGTGTTTAAACACACAAGGAATTTTTCTTGGTGTTAGGAGCTTCCAGTACAGAAAGTACAAACATAGTGCAGACAACATATAATTAAGGTAATAAAAACACTGATAATGAAGAGAATAGACAATAAATTATAAATAACAACAGTAATAAAAATAAAAATATATAGAAAAGAAAAACGTCCATAGACAGAACTGTGAATGTGCATGTGTCTTATGTACAGATGAAGGTTTGATGAGTTATTTTACAGATGTACAGTACTGGGGTGTGTTATGTGTTGTTCAGGTGGGGTATGGCCTGGGGGAAAAAAACTGTTCTTGTGCCTGGATGTTTTGGTGCTCAGTGATCTGTAGCGCCGGCCAGAGGGCAACAGTTTAAAGAGAGAGTGAGCTGTGTGTGAGGGGTCCAGAGTGACTTTCTTAGCCCTTTTCCTCACTCTGGAGATATAAAGATCTTGTAGGTTGGGTAGAGGGGCACCGATAATCCTCTCAGCAGTCCTGACTGTCCGTTGTAGTCTTCTGATGTCTGTTTTGGTAGCTGAACCAAACCAAACAGTTATAGATGAACACAGGACAGACTCGATGATGGCAGAGTAGAATTGTTTCAGCAGCTCCTGTGGCAGGTTGAACTTCATTAGCTGGCGGAGGAAATACAGCCTCTGCTGGGACTTTTTCACAATAGAGTCAATGTGATTGTCCCACTTCAGGTCCTGAGAGATGGTGGTTCCCAGGAATCTGAATGACTCTACTGCAGCCACAGTGCTGTCCATGATGGTGAGTGAGGGGAGTGCAGGGGGGTTCCTCCTGAAGTCTATTATCATCTCCACTGTTTTGAGCGTGTTGAGCTCCAGGTTGTTGTGACTGCACCACACAGCCAGCTGCTCAACCTCCTGTCTGTAAGCAGACTCGTCTCCGTCCTTGATGAGGCCGATGACTGTAGTGTTGTCCACAAACTTCAGAAGCTTGACAGAGATGTCCTTTGAAGTGCAGTCATTTGTGTAGAGAGAGAAGAGCAATGGGGAGAGAACACATCCCTGAGGGGCGCCAGTGCTGATGGTGATAGTCCTGGATGTGAGTTTGCCCAGCCTCACTAGCTGCTGCCTGTCTGTCAGGAAGCTGGTGATCCACTGACAGATGGAGGTGGGTACAGAGAGCTGTGCCAGTTTGTGTGTGAGAAGGTCAGACATGATGGTATTGAAGGCCGAGCTGAAGTCCACAAATAATATCCTTGCGTAATTCCCAGGTTTGTCGAGGTGTTGCAGGATGTAATGCAGCCCCATATTGACAGCGTCATCCACAGACCTGTTTGCTCTGTAGGCAAACTGAAGAGGATCCAGCAAGGTTCCAGTGATATCCTTCAGGTAGGCCAGGACCAGTCTCTCAAGCGACTCCATGACCACAGATGTGAGAGCGACAGGTCTGTAGTCGTTAAGGCCAGTGATTTTGGGCTTTTTGGGAACAGGAATGATGGTGGAGCATTTGAAGCAGCAGGGAACTTCTCACAGCTCCAGAGATCTGTTGAAGATCTGTGTAAAGATGGGGACCAGTTGGTCAGCACAGACTTTCTGAAGACCCGGTTCACATCCTCTACACAAACCTTAAGCACAGGTTGGGGGGGAGGGTAGGTGAATGTGTGAAGTGCAGATCAGAGCGGGTGCTGGGTGTCAGTCTGGCCTTTTCAGACAGTCTGGCCTTTTCGACAGTAAAACGCATTCAGATCGTCAGCCAGTTGTTGATTCTCCACAGACTGTGGGGGTGGTGTCTTGTACTTGTTGATGTTCCTCAGACCAGTCCATACTGACGCCGGATCGTTGGCTGAAAGCTCTCTTCTCAGCTTTTCAAAGTAGTTCTTTTTAGCCACTCTGATCTCCTTTTTTACTCTGTTCCTGGCCTGGTTATACAAGATTTTATCTCCACTTCTGTAAGCATCATCTTTGGCATGACGAAGCTGTTTGAGTTTCCCAGTAAACCACGGTTTATCATTACTGAATGGTAAGAATGTCCCGGTGGGGATGCACATATCCTCACAGAAACTGATATATGAAGTTACAGTCCCTGTGAGCTCGTCCAGATCGGTGGCAGCAGTTTCAAAAACATTCCAATCAGTATAGTCGAAGCAGGCTTGTAAATCCCACTCTGCTTCATTAGTCCACCTTTTAACAGTTCTTATTTCAGGTTTAGCTGATTTCAGTTTTTGCCTGTAGGTTGGATAAGATGAACCAAACAGTGATCAGAGAGCCCCAAAGCTGCCTGTGGGACAGAGTGATATACATCCTTTATTGTGGTGTAACAGTGATCCAATATATTATTGTCCCTGGTGGGACATGTAACGTGCTGTCTGTATTTTGGCATTTCACGGGAGAGATTTGCTTTATTAAAATCTCAAAGAATGATTAAAAGAGAGTCCGGGTACCGTTGCTCCGTTTTAGATATTTGTTCAGCCAGTTGTTGCATCGCAGCACTCACGCACGCGTCCGGAGGAACGTACACATTCACGAGAAAGAAAGAGGAAAACTCCCGCGGCGAGTAGAACGGTTCACAGTTTATGAAGAGTGCCTCTAAATTAGGAGAGCACATCTTCTTCAGAGTTGTTACGTCTGAACACCAACCTTCATTTTTGTAAAAACAGTCCACCACCTCTCGTTTTCCACGCTAACTCCGTGATGCAATCCGCTCTGAACAGCTGGTAGCCCGGCAAATGAAGCGCGTTGTCCGGAATGGCTTCACTCAGCCAGGTTTCAATGAAGCACAATGCAGCAGAGTTTGAAAAGTCCTTGTTTGTGCGGGTGAGGAGAAGTAGTTCATCCGTTTTATTAGGAAGGGATCGGAGATTCGCTAGATGGATACTAGGGAGTGCTGTTCAGAAGCCGCGTTCGCGGAGCTTAACCCTCTTTTCTGTCTGAGCGCACGTTTGACTAGGGCCGCTGCCCCTCCGACTAGAACATCCAACAAAGCGTCTGAATAATCAAAAACCGGAAAAAAATTGTCCGGTGTGTGTTGCCTTATGTCCAGTAGTTCGTCTCTGGTAAAACTGATAGTAAGAGAATGACTAAACACAGAACAAACAAACAAAAACAGTAAAAGAATGGGAGCATTCTACCCCACGGCAGCCATACGCGGCGCCATCTTACATTTAATGATACCAAAGCGGGGTTATTTTCATTAATTAAAACTAAAACCATAGTATAATAACTTATTTGATTGCTGCTACTTCCTAAGGCAACATTTCTCATTTTTGCTTATTTGAAATAAGATAACTAAGATAACTAAAAAAAAAACACTAACTAAAAAAAAATTAACTAAAACACTAAATAAAACTAAAAACTAAAGCTTAATAAAAATGTGGCAAAAACACACAACAAAATTACTAAAACTTTTTTACTTAATCGGAATGGTACGAAACTTACTTTTTGAGTGTGCATGAACACACACACACACACACACACACACACACAAAGGTTTTGAAATTTCAAAAGGTTAAATGGTTCTGAAAAAAAATACACATTTGTAATTCTTGTAGTCAAAAATGTCAACTTTGGAAATTAATAGGAAACATATTTCATCCAGAGTAAAATGTTTGGTACGCATTTTTTGTGATATACACAAAACTTGTTTAGATATATGGCTTTGATTTTCTCACAGTTTTAGAGTAAAACATGTAAAAAATAGTAGTAGTCAACATTTGAAGTAGATCAAAAAAGTTCATCAAAGTTGTCCTAAGACAAGAACGGACATTGTTTTGGTTTTTGGACAACTTTGATGAAAGGTTTTGATCCACTTCAAATGTTGATTACTGTATATATTAAATAGTATTTAGTGCATATTTTACAACAATAAACTTAAACTTGCCATGTTTTTTCTTTAAAAAGAGACCATACGTAAGTCTGTGCTCCAAAGCATTAAATATTTACGACAGTTGATGCTCAAAAAGTGGTGAACAGTTTAAAGTTTGTATACAAAACTTAATTTCAAGTGTCATTCATATAGCATTTTTTTTGTATTTTCTTTTTCATAAAAATAGACTACTCTGGTCACGCTGTATACAGATGCATCTCAATGAATTAGAATGTCGTGGAAAAGTTCATTTATTTCAGTAATTCAACTCAAATTGTGAAACTCGTGTATTAAATAAATTCAATGCACACAGACTGAAGTAGTTTAAGTCTTTGGTTCTTTTAATTGTGATGATTTTGGCTCACATTTAACAAAAACCCACCAATTCACTATCTCAACAAATTAGAATACTTCATAAGACCAATAAAAAAAAAACATTTTTAGTGAATTGTTGGCCTTCTGGAAAGTATGTTCATTTACTGTATATGTACTCAATACTTGATAGGGGCTCCTTTTGCTTTAATTACTGCCTCAATTCGGCGTGGCATGGAGGTGATCAGTTTGTGGCACTGCTGAGGTGGTATGGAAGCCCAGGTTTCTTTGACAGTGGCCTTCAGCTCATCTGCATTGTTGGGTCTGGTGTCTCTCATCTTCCTCTTGACAATACCCCGTATATTCTCTATGAGGTTCAGGTCTGGTGAGTTTGCTGGCCAGTCAAGCACACCAACACCATGGTCATTTAACCAATTTTTGGTGTTTTTGGCAGTGTGGGCAGGTGCCAAGTCCTGCTGGAAAATGAAATCAGCATCTCCATAAAGCTTGTCAGCAGAAGGAAGCATGAAGTGCTCTAAAATGTCCTGGTAGATGGCTGCGTTGACTGTGGACTTCAGAAAACACAATGGACCAACACCAGCAGATGAAATGGCAGCCCAATTCATCACTGACTGTGGAAACTTCACACTGAGCTTCAAGCAGCTTGGATTCTGTGCCTCTCCAGTCTTCCTCCAGACTCTGGGACCTTGATTTCCAAATGAAATGCAAAATTTACTTTTATCTGAAAAGAGGACTTTGGACCACTGAGCAACAGTCCAGTTTTTTTCTCCTTAGCCCAGGTAAGATGCTTCTGACATTGTTTCTGTTTCAGAAGTGGCTTGGTAGCCCTTTTCCTGAAGATGTCTGAGCATGGTGACTCTTGATCACTGACTCCAGCTTCAGTCCACTCCTTGTGAAGCTCTCCCAAGTGTTTGAATCAGCTTTGTTTGACAGTATTCTCAAGCTTGTGGTCACCCCTGTTGCTTGTGCACCTTTTCCTACCCCATTTCTTCCTTCCAGTCAACTTTTCACTTAATATGCTTTGATACAGCACTCTGTGAACAGCCAACCATTCAGTAATGACCTTCTGTGACTTACCCTCTTTGTGGAGGGTGTCAATGATTGTCTTCTGGACAACTGTCAGATCAGCAGTCTTCCCCATGATTGTATAGGCTATTGTGTAACCATTTTGAAGGTTCAGGAAACCTTTGCAGGTGTTTTGAGTTGATTAGCTGATTGGCATGTCACCATATTCTAATTTGTTGAGATAGTGAATTGGTGGGTTTTGTTAAATGTGAGCCAAAATCATCACAATTAAAAGAACCAAAGACTTAAACTACTTCAGTCTGTGTGCATTGAATTTATTTAATACACAAGTTTCACAATTTGAGTTGAGTTAGTGAAATAAATGAACTTTTTCACGACATTCTAATTCATTGAGATGCACCTGTATTTGTTTTTTGAGTGCAGTCAAAAACATAACAGAAATTTGTTGTCTTGGCATTATTTCCCTATTTATTTTGCCGTAGTACTGTAGATTTAGCTTAGCTAATGGCAAGGAGTAAGAAGCAGTCAAATGAATTAGCAGGTGCATGCCTTGCACATATGAATATATGTGTGAGTCCGTGGGTGTTGTTATTGCTGCTCTAAACATTATATGGACAGACGCAGCTCTGTTGCATAACAAGCTCTGCTGTGACTGGAGCTCTAACTGTCTGTTGGTTTGATAATTTGAATATCCGTATAGGCTTAATGTTACAACGCAAATTGCTTTGCAGTGGCATCCTTAAATTACAGCAGTATGTGCATCATGGAACAATGCGGTTAATAAATTATCTTACTGTTCTCTTATAAATGATAGTGAATAAAGAGCTGAGATAATGAAAAACTAGAAATGGATTGAAGAAGAGGGAGATGTGAATGGACTACAGGGGAAAATGATGTAAGATGAGAAGGAGAGCAGGAGGAGCTGAAGGATGGAAGTGATGATGAGTCCAGAGGGAAATCCTGGGAGTTAATAACCGGATCTAATTTACAAAGCCTTGATACTGTAGACTGCAGTTTGTACCTGAATTTAATTTTGCCCACTCTGAATCCCACAAAGGTTCATGGAATTCAAAATATTAAGAGGCCACTGGGCAAGAGGCAATTTCAAACTGATAATTCGTTAAACTCATTCGATTTTAGTTGCTGTGTTAAATTTCTAATTTCTAAATCTTAATATTTGTTGGGCACAACGTGAACCTCAGGTACCTTTACCTTTATCTGTCCCTTTAAAAGTGTGTCACTAATGGTGTGTCCAGGTGGCTAAACGCTTGAGTCTGGCCATCAGTTCAACAGTGTGTGTGTGTCTATGCCAGCATGGCCGTCTGTGTACCAGTGGGGGCGCTGGAACAACACTGCTTTCCATAAAGCTCATCACCATAGCTTGTTTGTACATGACATCATGTCACTGTGTTGCTGTGGTGTGAAATGCAGGTGGAGGGCAGGAAGTGATTTTCTACATAGAAAGCACTAGCGCAAGCTCAAAATATGCATGTTTTGCATTGTTTATGGTTGCTCAAATGGATCAAACCGAGAAACCGCAAGGTATTGTGTACCAAAAGTTGTTGTTCATAAGGGGGAAAAAAGCAAGAAATTGTAACCTTTTAAAAGGGACACCTCTGTTCCTTATTTACTGCTAAAGGGCACATAGTAGTACCTTAAGGTACATATTAGGACATAAACGACACATATTTGCACCTTTTGAAAAGCTACTGCTCCAGTGATAGCTTTTGTACCTTTCTTTCTGAGTATTATTATAGCAATGTTATTGTACTATTTTTATGGTATATATTAATATTTTGAATAACTTTTATTTTTATATTTTCAGTTTTCATGGCATTTATATTTAGGTTTAATTTCAGTTTTACTTTTTGTAATTTTGTTACTTATTTAATTTCAGTTAGCAAGGCAACATTTCTAATTTCCATTTAATTTTTTAAAGTCGTTTTTCATCTAACATTTATTTTTCATTATATTTCGCCTTTATTTCAGTTAAAAAAAAAACATTTTAATAGTTTTTATTAACAGTAATACAGTATATGATTATAGAGGAATTTTAATAGAAACGACTATTTAGCTACTTTTGCTTTTATAGCTTTTTTAAAAACATTGCTAGAATTTGTCCATGTTACTTCTGATCAACCACCTGAACACCAGTGTTATTTTAGTAACATTGAGGTACTATTATAGTTTTTATTAATATTTTGAATGTTTTTATTTTTAGTTGTAAAAATTTAATTTTTATTTAAGCCTGTCCAGTTTTTAATTTTTATTTAGGTCACATACTGCATGACTTTACAATAGGAAGAATCATCGACAACTGTCTGGTCCGCAAACTACGTTTCACAACCAAACGCACAGGAAAAGTGATAAGGAAATAACGCCATGCTTGCTGATATTGTGGTCTATAACCCCTCCCCGAACTTCCCGCTGCCCTGTATCTTGCTCTCTCATTGGCTGTAGGTTTTAGCCAATGTATTTTTCACTCAGAGCTCATTTCCCACATTTTGAATAGCTGACAGGTCCAGATATTTAGCATGCCAAATATTTCACAGGTGTCAGCGATTCTGTCAGATCACGTCTTTGATAATTCACACTGTGTGATTGTCACTCACATGAACGAGCACTGATTTGCCTCAGATTTTTGTCGGCGATTTCGCAAAACCTGTCAGTGAGTGAAAATCGAGGTTAAAATCGTGAAGTGTGAACTCGGAATAAGTCAAGTAATTTCACTCGGCGGCCATCTTTGAAATGCCCCTCGGGCATGCAAGTGCAGCTCCTATTTCTGTGAATGGGGAAACAAAAGCTTATTTTTCAGGCTAGACCAGCCAATGCACATACGCAGTCTTAGCGCGAGTCTCAGAACACTGTTTCTATACCGGAGCTTCTAACGGCAGATGCAATGACGCGATGACTTTATCAATTGGCGATTGGCTCTTTTATTGAGAAGGCAGGACTATTCCGCCATATTGAGCATTACACTTTCTCCCATTCATAAGTAATAGGAGTGCACCGTCTTCGGTAAATCTAAAGTCTTTGAATATAATAACCCTACACCTACATTCAGCCATAGCAACCATTCAGAATACCTTAGCAACTGCATGATAACGCCATGGCAACCACTCAAAACACCCCAACATCAAACCACCTATGGAGAGACAAGTAGCACTCACATTTTCTTCAGAAAATATTGAATTGCAGTTATCGTTTTCGTTTTTTTTCTTCCTGTCCTGTGGCAGTGTGTGTTCATGTGCTCAGTATTCTCTCTTGCTCATCACCCACCACAGGTTCAGGAAAGCTGTTTATGTGTACGTTTGGAAGTGATTTGATTAACTTTTGCTACAGTGATCTCCTCTAGGCACTGCACTTCACACTCTCTCTACCTCTTTTGCATTTTTCACTACTCCTTTTACAAAAAAATATGTATGCGTGTGTGTTTGTGTGTGTGTGTGTGTGTGTGTGTGTGTGTGAGAGAGAGAGAGAGAGAGAGAGAGAGGCTTCTATGTCTATTCAAAGGTTCTTGCTCACTAATGAATGTTTAAAGTTGTCCCTGCAGCTCTGAGGTAATTACTGAACAGACTTTTGCTGAGACAAATGGTCTGGGGATCCAACGCAATACAGAGAGACAGAGAGAGAGAAGTAGGTAGAAATGAAGGCAGAGAGAAGGACTGAGTTATAGAAGAGGGAAGGAAGGAGAGAAGAGGAGAGTCCATGTGATTTCTCATTTAGGTTAGCCTGTCAACTTGGAGTGTCTTACGTAATACTGAAAAACACTTCTGCGGTGAAAAACATTGTGGGCCATTTGTGTTTCCTTAGGTTAAAGCGGTTTGGCTGGCATGCAGTTTATAATGATTAATGTCACATGACCTCCTTACAATTCATGTTGACATCAAGTCATGATATGTTATTGCATGTTATTTTGCATTTTTATTCAATTTTGTGTAAAAAGATTGTAATTTTTGGCAGTGAGGACAAATAATATGTGAATTTTATCCAGTTAGATTTCAGATTGTATTCATTGTATAAACACATAAAAAAGTGAAACAACTGTGTAATTTATTTGAAGTGCATTTTTATATTGGTCTAATCAAAAATTATGGTTTCTGGATTAAACCTGTTTTGTTCAGGTTGTCTAAAAGGAAGAAACAATTTTGTTTAAATATTATTTTGTATTGACAACCAAAGTATTTGTGTTGACCACACAGTAGATTTAATTTTAGATTAATTTTTAATTTGATTAATTAAATCTAGATGAATTTTTCTTTTCTTTTTTTTAACATAACAGTAAATAGGATGAATATGTATGGAAACCCGTTTCCACCACTGAATAAAAAATAAAACAAGGTAATTGCGACTTTTTTTCTCACAATTCTAGAATTGTATGATAGAAACTCGCAGTTGCAAGTTACGAAGTCAGAATTCTGAGATATAAACTTGAAATTGCAGGAAAAAAGTCAGAATTGCAAGATTAAAACTCGCAATTACCTTGTTTTATTTTTTATTCAGTTGTGGAAACAAGCTTCCATATTTTATATTTTATACATAATTTAGAAAAACATCATAATAAACATTAAGGTCTTTCGAAGTTGTTTCATGAACTAAACATTGACTAACAAAATGTTTTTAGTTGTATTTTGAGTGAAAATTCTACTTTATAGCTAATTTAGCTTTTATTTATGGTGAAATCATGTTGTAAAAAGCCCCCCCAAAAAAAGCCCCCAAAAAACAAATTATTGACCTGCCTTAAGTAACATTTTGGCTTGTGTCTAAAGAAAATATATTGATTACGTATATGGTCTTTATAATAAATAATCATGTTAGTTTGCGTTAATATGTTTTTGTCTTTGGGAAATAAATATTTTTTAATTAATATTAAATCAAGATGTAAGCATAAACATAATTTGAGAAAAACTATAAAATCAGCTGTAAGAAATTAGAGGGGTTTTTTTCAATTGATCTAAAGTATATATTTTTTAATTACCCTGAACACAGGCTGTTTCCGTTAAAAAGCAGTTTTCCATTTTTAATAGATCCTTTATTTTATTTTGAACACTCTTTTCATCTTTCTTTGTATTGATCCTTGCTATTAACCTTTATCGTTAACCTCTGACATGGCTATCATTAGTATACTAACCATTGTGCATCTGTCAGATAAGCACAGAGAGATGATGCATTGCATCTGCTGACACTCAGGCCTCCAACCTTTAAGCAGTATTTATGTATAAGGGGAGGCGGTTAAAAGCAGGTCATTATCGTAGCTCTTATTTCCCAAAGGACATCTCTCTTGTGCACTTCCAAGCTGGGCTGGATAATTCAGCACTCTCTTGGAATGCTGCGCGTCTCCTCAATAGTGCATATTAGTAGTGAGGATATAGCCTAGTATGTGTAATGCTCTGGAGTGCAGTTAGCGTCAGTAGATATGGCTGCAGATATGCTGTCTCAGCACTCTCTGTGTCACACACTCTCTCTGCAAATGAACCGGAAATACACAGTCGAGTATTGCTGAGTATTTTAGCACGCCATTACAGAAGTGCTGTGGTAGTACACAAATGGTAATAGAGTACTGCAGGGATGATGGGTTTTGTTGGCCAAAACCCGGAAATGAGTTAGCATTTTAACATTTCTGGTTTTTTTTTGATTGGGTTTTTGGTTAAATGGCTGAAATAAGTTCTGTGGTGAGCACAAGCTCAAGATATATCTTCATGTTTTATTCTAACACAGAATACATCAGTAAAACTCCCTTGTGACTTTTGAAAGCTTTTACTTGTAAAAGGTGGTTGCTAGCAAGTGGCTAAATGAAACCACAGGTTGTGAGGACATCAGATGTAATCATACCAAATGGATAAACTCTAGTCACATTCACCGATCTTATATCTTATAACCCTGTTGAAAAAACCAGCATATGCTGGTTAGGTATGTTTTGAAGCTGGGATGCTGGTTTATGCTGGTCCTTTGCTGGTTAATGCTGGTCATTTGCTGGTTTAAACTGGTCCTTAGCTGGTCATGTGATGGTCCTAAGATGGTCCGACCAGCTTAAGACCAGCAAAGGACCAGCATAAACCATCAAAGGACCAGCATTAACCAGCAAAGGACCAGCATAAACCAGCATCCCAGCTTCAAAACATACCTAACCAGTATATGCTGTTTTTTTTTCAACAGGGGAGTATACTAACTCAAACTTTCAGGGAAAATGTTTTTAAATAAAGATCGATGTGAATTCATTTATACTATTTAGCTTTTTACTTCTGGTGATTGTATTTACTTCAAATTCATAAAAGTTGTTTATTTTTCAAGATTATAATGTTATGTGAACCTCTGGACTGGGCAACAAAAATACATCATCACTGCAGCGCTGTGGTACCATGGTATGGCATTAATTTACTTTGTAGATAAATTATACAACTGTAGTACTGTGGTAATTAATTAGCATATTCATTGATATTGTATTTTAAAGAAATATAATAATAGAAAAACAATGATACAGTAGCTACATCTGGGAAATATGGTAATATACCATGTCAAAATAACCAAAAGTCTGTGTCACTTTTCTTATGTGGCATTTTTTTCCACTGCTAGAATTTTTTCATTGTCATTCACAATAAACTTTAATGTCATATGATGTGCTTTATGGAGCTAATAAAGTCTGTATTGCTGTATTTAGGAGAAGTGTTCGCGCCATCT
Source organism: Spinibarbus caldwelli (assembly GCA_039654775.1). Taxonomy (NCBI): domain Eukaryota; kingdom Metazoa; phylum Chordata; class Actinopteri; order Cypriniformes; family Cyprinidae; genus Spinibarbus; species Spinibarbus caldwelli. Next base: position 10,008,378 of record CM077223.1, read on the forward strand.
CTCCTCATTTCGCGGGAGCTCGTTGAGCATCACGTCGCCTGCGCGCGGTGTTGTGGCCGAAGGAGACAATATACAGCCACATTTTCACGCATGGTCTGTCAATAAAGCCAGAAACAAAATGAACAAAACGTTTGTGGACTTGTGCACTTCATTTCGCCCTCTGGCAGACTTTTGCGGTGGCACTGTGGAGTTCCTATATGGCACTTCACACAGTTTTCGATTCGTCTGCGCTGTTTAATGGTGTATTCGTTGAGTTTAGCCGTGACGCCTCCGTTTGGCACCATTAATTGTGTTGTAAGACATAAACCAAATAGTTCCGACTTTAAAGTTCAACTGGATGTGCCGTGAATGAAGCTACTGTATATATACATATATATAAAGAATAAAATATGCAGTCGCATTCATAATTGACAAAAGCGATTGACCGCTTTAAGTCGTTCATAATTGATTACGACCGCTTCGCGACTGTAACGCAATCCTCTCTTGGCTTGTTGCTTTATTAACTTTCCAACACGCGCCTCGAGTTCCTCGCGTTTTTTTATTGCGTCTGGCTAAACGCGTCATGCGTAAATGTCTTTTTTTATAATTTTTTTTTAGCCACTGTCACATTTAAAACGCAAGCGTGTCTCTCTCTTCCTCCTCCTCCTCTCTCCTCCTCCTCCTCCTCCTCCCGCGCGCTTGTCGTGTGGACAGCTGCGCGCTCTCGGTCTGAACGCTCGTCGGTGTTCCGCGCTCGGGCAGGATGTTTGTGTCCGTGTGGTACGCCAAGAAAATGGGCCGGCGTTTTATCAACAACGTCCGGAAAGCTAAAAAACAACGCCACCGGATCATGGTAGGAGATTACGCCTTTCTAAGTATTATGTCATTTGGTGTTGCAGGCTGTTAGTCAGAAAATGTAGACGGAGTGTGCACTTCTATTGGAATTTCTAACCTAAACAATCCTAAAAGATAAGATCCTATTCTGTATAAACTGATTCCTACAAGATTCATATTTGATACTGTTGTATATGGAGACAAGTTCAGGAATAATATGTGTGTTTATGTGTTCTATTGGAATAATGTTTTTCTACAGAATAGTTAAAGGAAGTCACAGGGGAGCTTTTAAAATCATGAACGATTTCCTTTAACATCTTTTTTGATGTGGGGCATTTTCATATTCTTGTGGGAATCATAATAGCCCTACTGGGAACCATGTGTTCTAAAATATTTATTTTGTCTTATATATAATGGTATATATAGAATGGACCTTTGAGGAATGACACTTCACATCAGAAGCATCCATAGACTGGTTCACAGTAGACGGATGGTGCTCAGAGGTGCCTAGTGCGTCAGAAGTTGCAAAATGTGGAAAGTTAAAATTAGGGTGTCTGTGTGTGAAATGGTGCTTCCGACAAATGGCCCAGTCGCTTAAATAATAGATGAGATGATTAATGAAACTGAAGGGATTAAATAAAAGGATAAAAATGGGGCACCTGGACTTGTCAACACTTCATGATGTTTTAGGTGTAACTGCTTTTTGCAGTTTATTATGATGAAGAAAAAGCATTTCTAGGTAGACAGGCAGATTTTTTCCATTTTTTCTTCTGTGAAAGATTGAGGGGACAGGAGAATTTTGAGACACAGACTATATCATTATAACAAAACTTGTAGTACTCTGTCAGTGGAGGATGAAAAGAAACAAACACAATAATAACTGCCAAGAACAGATTGCATGTGTGTTCCTGCCCTGAAGTATGTGAGTGGGTGGATGTGTTTTCTCTTCTCATTGGTTTGTATCATAAATTGTGGGTGTCACTTCTGTCTGATTGTTTTTGTGAAACGTTCATTTATTTATAAGACACGCTGTAAGAGAAACAGAGGGGATTTGATGCCACATGTACATGTCAACTTAAGGTACATTCAGTGACAAGTGGAATGGCCCAAATCATACCCTACACAAATATGTAACATCTATGTGTAGCTACGCAACCTTCATCCGTCATTGCATTTTGTAATGTGCCAAACCACAATTCATAATGCAATGCAATTTGGGTAAGACCAACATTGTTTAATGGGAAAGATGTTTGAATGTGACTATCATCTCTCAAAAGTGCATGTTGTTAATGTTCAGTGGCAACCAATCATTTTGTAAAAAAAGGAATAGTATACAGAGACCGCAAGTTCTTTTAACTTGACATGATGCTCATGGAGCAAGATGCTCAAAAAACAGTTCTCAGCATCCATATATGGACTAACAATTAAGAAATAACAATTAAGGACTAACAGTTAAGAACGCAACCACAAATATCAATCATTAATCCAAGTAACTTCACTCTCATTACATATACAATCTGGTCAAATTCTTAGAAAAATCAAAATTACATCTGGTTATAAATGTATAATATTTTTATTGATCTAAAATGAATAATTTATGGTTATCCAATGAATGACCATGAGCATTTTTTGAAGTTGTAGATGTGTTTGTTTCTTAATCAGAACAGATTTGGATAAATGTAGCATTACATCACAGTAGATTCACTGCAGTAAATGGGTGCCGTCAGAATGAGTGTCCAAACAGCTGATAGAATCATCGCAATAATCCACAAGTAAACCATACTTTAATTAGTTGTTAAAATATGAGTCCTCTATCCATTTTGCTTTCTCCAGTGAAAAAAAAAAATAGTTTAGTCTGAATCAGGAGAGAAATATGCACAAATCATTCACTGTTTACAAGTGAAAACAGTTCAAAACAAATATGTTGATTGATTTTGATGTGAGACAACAACAGGGGATTGACTTTTTCACTGGAGGAAGAGTTATTATGGATTATAGACCTGTAAGTGACAAAGCAGTGGTTTAAACTTAAAATGGCTGTATGATGGATTAGTATCTTACAAACACACAGCTTTTGGCTTCACAAGATGTTAACTGATGAACTGGAAAGTGGATTACTTGTGGATTATTGTGATGTTTTTATCAGCTGTTTAGACTCTCATTCTGACGGCACCCATTCACTGCAGAGGATCCACTGGTGATCGTGTTATGTAATGCTAAATTTCTCTAAATCTGCTCTTGGATGGCTTGAGGGTGAGTTGATTTCCAGCAAGTTTTCATTTTTGGGTAAACTGCTCCTTTAAGACTGATTCCACAAATGCCTAACATAAAAATATTATCTATCCTTGTCACATTCTGATCTCTATTTTAATTGGCTCCTGAATTGTAACCGTTATTACTTCGTAAGCGCTAGTTGTGATGAAAACATTCATGAAATTCATGAAATGAAACATGGGATTGTAATTATATGGGGTGCTTTTCTGATTGCTGGCATTTCAGTGGCCGTTTCAGGTGCATGTGCGAGGTGTAGGAGGGGATTTTGTTCTTTTTTTACACACACACACACACACACACACACACACACACACACACACACACACACACACACACAGAGTCTCTGAGTGGGAGTTTATATAAGTAGATTTTGTTGAAATGTGTGTGTGCTATTTCTGCCCACTGCTGTGTATAGCATCAGCCTCAGGTTTGCATGTGTTGCCAGTTTTAACTTCCAAAACAAACATGTCATTCAGAAGAACTCAAAACATCCAATATTCATGCATAAGCACAGCTCGATAATGTCATGCTCTCAAATCTGTCAGTTTGGTAGGATACTTGAATCAAATACAATGGCGGTGTATTAGTGTGTGTTATACGTGGCGTGTTCAGCAGCACGATTTGTGTGCTTGTCCTGTTTTCTGTTTTGACAAGCAAATATAAAGAGCAGGCTTTTAGACTGATTATATTTTAATTAATTTTTGTGCATGTCATTTTATGGATTAGTTGCACTCTGACTTTGGATTAATTTGTTGAATAAATGTTTATTGAATGTGAATGTTAATCATTAACTCTTCCTGTAAATTGTGTTTAAAGCCAAAGTGTGTCATTTTTCTGGACAGTGTAGTGTTTTTCTGAAGTGTATAAAATGTGTTTCTCCTATCCGAGCTTTTTATGCAGAGACAAGTGAGCCCTTCATAGGCTGATTTCACCAAAAAGTAATCTAAATTGTTTGAACATCCCAACTAGCCTAACATGCATATTATTTACAATTAAATGAAATGTATGATAGTTAAAATGTATGTTAAATGAAATTAGTTGAACTTAAGAGTGCTTTTTTGACTCACTGAAGTACATCTTTATATGTAATTTTCATAATTGTCTTCTAAATATACAGTAAGTTTACTGCCGAATGTACTGACAAGCATTTGTGGTAAGCTAAAAAAAAAAATACTATAATGTCAGTTCTATTGAAACTTGCACGTCTTTTCAATATATTTGTAATTAAACATTTGTAATAAAGTTGCAATTTAATAGATTTAAAATATATTAATTTAAAATGTAATATCAAATAACACACTACAGTCAAAATTATAAGTACTTTACATGTGCTTCAGTATGTTACTCAACATCAAAATAAGTGTACTTCTTTAAAGCACAACTAAATATTATTAAAAAATAGTCATTTAAAATGTTCTTTAAAGTGAAACTTTTCATTTGACTCTTTTTAAAAGTCTACTTAAGTGTGTTGAGAAACAAAGTCTTGAAAGTGTCTCATTAAATACACTTAAGTGGATTTTTATTTCACTAATATTATATTATCTGCAAGTACAGCCTTTTAAATATACTTTTAGGATTTACAGGTGCACATTCAGTACATTTAAGCACACTTCTTTTTTACAAGGGAAGACGCAATTTTATGATGTTTTTACTCACTTACTACATTGTCAGAAGTGTTTTTTCCATTACCAGCGAAATACATAGACCATAAAATGTGAGTAAAAGCAGGCTAACATGCTGCCACAGTTTTATCAGTGTGCTATAGCGTAAATGTGTAGCTAGCTGGATGTTGGCCATTTTGGGATGAGAGAAGGAAGGCTCCATGGTGACCAGCTCCCCCTCACTGGGAAAAATACAATGTGCTTCTGAAGCGAGAGATGATTGATGGCATAGATTAAAGGGAGCGAGAGAGAGAGTGGGAGGAAGTGTTGATACATAGAAAAAAGGAGGGAAGATGTGCCAGTGAAGAAGCGTGTGAGCTTATCAGAAATGTATGCAAGGAAAGACCCTATTGATTGTTTTATAATGACCAGTTCCAGTGATGCAGTGTTTGTCAGTGTCATTGTTGGAGAAGGTACTTTGAAACAAGGTTTTAGATTTGGACAGCATGTAGCTTGCTTCAAAAAAGAAAACACACCACAAATTCACCATAAATTAATCAAAAAAGTAATTTATTTTATTAAAAATATCTTAAGAATCCGTGTTACTGCATTGTGTGAGGAACACAACGAAATGCTAGTCTTTATTTAAAGATCGTCATCAAATCACAAATCACAAACCTATTAAAAATTTAAAATTTATGATGAAGGTTTATGTCAGTGATATCAAATGCTCATTGCCTATCATCTGCTTTATCACTGACTGCGATATGCCATTAATGAGAAATGCGTGCCTTCACAGAGTAAATTGGGATAATATTTTTAGCAATTAACTTAAATTTTACTTATTTTGCCTTACACAAAACTATTGTATACTGCACTTCCAGTACAACACATAATGGACTACTTTGGTTCTATTTGCCATTTTTGGAATAAATGGTATCACTTTAGATTAGGAAACACTATTCAATATTAACTAGTTGTTTATTAGCATGCATATTACATATTGGCTATTTATTAGTTCTTATAAAGCATATTGATGCCTTCTTGTGCATGTCCATATTTTAAATCTATTAAGCCTACCCCATAACTAAACTTAACAACTACCTTACTAACTATTAATTAGCAGGAATTTATTGAGAGAAAACTCTTAGTTAAAAGTGAATATCTGTTCCCTAATCTAAAGTGTTACCAAATAAATTATTGTGATTACACTTGTTTGTTATGTTCATCTTTATAATGTATCTATATATATTTACTAAATGGTTAGGTTTAGTTTTAGAGATGAAAGATGTATTGGCCATTAAAAAATCTCTCTATATTGTATATTGTAACTAAAGTCTTTGCCACTGTACAGTTTTCTGCCTGTTTAATTTTTTATATTGTTGAACAGTTGATCAGGATCTAAATACATATCTAGAAAACCGTACAAATGAAACTATATAAATATGTTTATGATAAAAAGGATTCATATATATATTTAATGTTTCTGTAGCTGTGTTATTTCACTTTTTATGATTAATATTATTACACTATACGTTTCAACATCTACCCAAATGCTCAAAAAAGTGTTTTTTGCACCTGTAAATGTTACATATGATTACCTTCGTATGCTGGAAAAAAAATAAATAAATAAAAATAAAAAATATTTAAAAAAACCTGCATTTTCACTTGCAAATATTGAAAAACTAAGAAATGGCAAGTAGCCTAACACATTGAATTAAACATGAATTTTGAAGTATTAAGACTGAAATAGTGTTCATTTTAAAACATAGTCAAATAAAATGTATATACAACTTCAAAAACTTCTAAAAACCATGCTGCTTTACCCCATGAAATTTACAGCACAATATACAGTATATATAAGGATATATTGATACCATCAGAAACTTTTGGTTGCAAACATATTGATTGGTATTTAATTTACCAAATATTCTGGAAGAAAAAAAAAAAAACATTCTGTGCATTTCTCACAACACTTGTTGTTGGGACAATTTGTGAGCCTTTAAAAAAAATCACTTCAGCGCCCTTAACTAGTTAGTTACTTTACAATACCAGTTGGCCTCATGCACTTCCTCATGTTTTCCTTCTGTGTTCACTCTTTCATTTTCTTATTTTCTTTTTTAATTCATCTTCATTTTCACCCGCATATCCGCTCCTCTCTTTTCTTCTCTTCTTTTGCTGCTCCTCGCATTTCCCTGGTTGGCTCTCAGTTCATTTTGCTAATATCTGCTGCACTCCCTTCAACCTTCAAATCCCGCCGAGGGTCGCGCCAACGCCTGCTGAATAAAGGCTGATGGTCAGCAATATTTGAGTATGTGTGTGGCCTGCATTTGTATGTGTATATTCAGATTTTGTAGTCTAGGATAAACCTGCTTGAAGATTTAGTTTATAATTATAGTTAAGTAAACATTTAGTCGGTGCGTTTGATTCCAAAGAAAACAAATGTGTGTCTTTGTAATCTGTCATCAATATATATATATATATATATATATATATATATATATATATATATATATATATATATATATATATATATATATATATATGTCCAGACCACCTTTTATAATCAAAGACCTGTTTTAAACAATCCTGTCCTTACTCTGAAATGTAACATTAGAAAGGTAAAATGTAATACAGACACTACTTACAGTGGTAATGCACTACATAATGTGTATTTGCATCTAAATTTAGCTGTCAGTTTCTGACCTGTGCTTCACCTTCACACGGCCAACAGACTGAAATAATGTTTTTGACAGCAAAACTGCACACCATAAACATACACATAAACACATTATTTTTGACAGTGGCTAAAATAAATGCTATATGTTGTAATGTACGCCGACATTGATGTACCACCCACCTTCATTCCTTGCTTTCTCTTATGCAATGACTCCTGGGTAATATGAGGAATCAACATCAAGCCCTCCCGTCACGTTCCTTTCAACCCGCCTCACACTTTCTCCAGCTTATACACATTCAGCATTCTTCCTTCCCTGCTGGTCTGGTTTCTCACTATACTGTGCCTCTCTAACTAGCTCATTACCCTTTCTTACTATAGGTTCTGCATTGGTTCTCGTCCCTATGGACGGTGAGGTTGTGTCATTATATTTGTATTTAATGAGCAAGTAGTTTTAAATACCAGTTAAATCAAAGCTTAGCAGCGGTAATATATGCTGACTTCAAGTCATGACAGAATGATCATATTTAAGACATATGACATTAAAGCATGTGAACAGCATAACTGGGATTTTCTTTAAGCCTGGTCTTTTTGGATTGGCAGCTGAAGAAATCAAGCAAATTGGTATATTAGTCATAATGAATGTAGGGTATTTGTTAGAATGATCATAACGAAATTTTGACTTTATCAGTGACTTATCCTTTTTACCAGGACTTTTCCAGTTGTTCATTAATGCAATTATTTATTTATTTACTTACCTACTTACCCACCCACCCAGAGCTAGAAATCTCAATTTAGTCTACATTTCCGTCCATCCTCCAAACAGCTTGTCCTCTGTATGGTTGTATTTATTTGTTTAGGATATTTTTATGTACGTATGTATGTATGTATGTGTTACGGAGCCGACGAGACGAGAGGCATGCGGATCCATGTGCAAGCTTTTATTGATAAACATGGTCAAAACACAGGCAGGGTCAAACAACAGCAAACAGGTATGGCACATGCAAGACAAAAGAGCAATCCTAAACGGGCTAGAGTCAGATGACAGTCAAACGTTATCCAGAGGGCTTGACAAGAGAGATAATCCGTAAACATGAGCAATAGTCCAGGCGAGGAGCAAACACAGTCCGAAACAGCAAGCAAAGGGTAAATCCAAGATACGCGGGCAAGAATCAGGAACTAGGAAATCAGGAAACAACGAGACTAAGACTAGAACTAGGAACTAAGACAGGGAAATGGCTCCGTAAAGCAGCTAACACTTGGAGAGTGATATACGCAGAGCAGTACTCGGCGATCAGAATGAGGAAGTCCAAGGCTTATAAAGCGTGTCTGATTGGTTACAGCTACGAGTGTGTAATTGAGTGCAGATGAATCCAATCAGTGCAGTGGAACATGGGAAACGTAGTCCAGGGTGATCTGTAACCGTTTGTGTGGTGTGAAAGTCAATATAATGGAAGGGCGACCTCTGGTGGCAATCGGACCGACGGTCACGGACCAGGTTCGTTACAGTATGTATGTATTTGTTTATTTATTTATACACTCATATTTATTTATATTTATTTTGGATATTTTATGTACGTATTTATTTATTTATTTATGCTGTAACACTTTAGAATAGCAAACACTTATTCACTATTAACTATGACTTTTCCCTCAATAAATTCCTAATTTGCTGCTTATTAATAGCTAGTAAGGTAGTTGTTAAGTTTAGGTATTGGATAGGATTAGGGATGTAGAATAATGTCATGTAGAATAAGGCATAAATATGTGCTTAATTAGTACTAATAAATGGCTAATATTCTAGTAATATGCATGCTAATAAGCAACTAGTTAAGAGACCCTAAAATAAAGTGTTACCATTTATTCATACACTGATTTATTTATTTACATGAAATTACCCCATAGCAGATCTATAAAGGTGGAGCTGGGGAAGGTGGAGGCAGTGTTGTAGTCGAGACCAGCTCATTCGAGTCCGAGTCAAGACCGAGTTCAGAGAGGGTTGAGTCCAAGTCAAGACCGAGACCAGAGAGGTTGGAGTCCAAGACAAGTCCAAGTCCACATAAAGTTGAGTCTGAGACAAGACCTAAAAAAAAAAAATCAAGAATATGTAAAATGTTTGGTGGAAACAATAAAATTGGCACCATACTCAAACAGTACATCAAATATACCATGGCATGTACATTATTTACTTAGAGTGATATTGGTTTAAAAAATATTATCAGTTAAGGGTAAAAAGGCCACATACTGTAGTAGGTGGTGTAAAGGTCATTTTATTACAATTATGGCTTGTTACTTGTCAGTATTAAGTGTTCTTGTCCACATAACATTGTTGTACTCCTATATACATCCACATAACATTTCTAGTACACATAACATTACTGTACCACTATACCTGTTTATGTTCATGTCACAATTCCACACTCGGGAGACGGAAATCAGGAACGGGGAGACGTGGAATAAATCAAACTAAAGTCTTTAATGAAAACACAAACAGAAGTGTACAAATAACAGGCTGGGTAGATGGCCACGACAGACATGAATGACGTTAAATACTCGACAGGAAACACAGGGCAGGACACACTATAAATACAGGACATAATGAGATAATTAAACAAACACAGCTGGACAATAATTAACTAATAATCAAACAAACGACAGGAACTGGAAACAAACCAAATATGGGCAAACAAGAGGAAGGGAAACAAGACAACCCTGACAGTTCAACTGTAACATAACTTTAACATAGCTTTTAACCTTTAAGCTTAAGTGCTCTTGTCTACAAAACATCGTTGTACATATGTGTCCACATAACATTTCTAGTACACATAACATTACAGTCCCAGTCTATACTGTAAGTCTACATAACATTTCTAGTACACATAACATTACTGTACTACTATACCTGTATATGTTCAACTGTAATAACTTTTACATAACTTTTAACCTTTAAGCTTAACTAATGACTGTTAATATCCTTACGATGTCTTGAATTATGTGCACTTTAAGAAGTTGTGAAGATTACAATTATAGATGGGCATAATTACTTTTCAAAAATATAAGTGAGGAGACCATCCTGCTACCCAACCGAGCACGATGTGGTCTCATGATCAATCCACCCCGACTAAAAATTCTCTCTACTGGTGCAGAGGAAGCGGAGACTGACAAAATTTTCACTGCTAGCGCATGCAGTTGGGGATATCTGTCCTTGTTTTTAGACCAGAAGACAAATGCTGTGTCACTATACGGATCCTGAATGTCACTGAAGTATTTACTTATCTGTTCAGAGATACTGGCTTCCACCGTAAGATTACGCTGGCTTTTGTGGGCTTTGTGCGGGCTACTAGCCGTGGCAGTTTGGTTGGTGGTGGAGAATTATTTGATGAAGAATCATCTGCATTCGTCTACTGAGTAGCTTCACCATCTGCCACAGCCACACTCTCTACAGCTGAGATCAAGGTATCTTAAAAAAAAAAAACAGCATAATACAATATTGCATTAGTATTAGGATGCGTTTTACTGAGGTCATCATTAAGAAAAAATATGTTTAACTATCATATTGAATTTAATGGCCATTTAAAGATATTGCAATACATTTGTGACCCTGTCTATGAAATCCAGACTAAAGTCTCAGAATCTAATTATGAGTTTAAGAGCATCACAACTTAATTAATTTCACTATGATTTTAACCTTTGACCTGGCCTTACACAGTCAGTATTAAAATACCAAGGCTATATTTTTAAAGAATGTTCTTTACCTTATGTAGGATGATTTTGTGTAGAAAACATTAGCCTTATTCACAAAATAATGGTATATTATTTATATATTATTTTATTATATATTAATAATTTATAATGTTAAAGTGGAATTAAAATACAGTGGAATGGGGAAAAATACTAACTTGTCAGAGTCCTCTTTACATCTTCTCTGAACTTCTTTAGTGATGAAGCATCACTGTTGGTAACATTCAAGTCAATCCAGTTCAGACCAAATTGCGGATCAACCATTGCAGGCATGGGTGCTTCACACTCTCTGGCCATTTTAGCCTTCACAAATATTCCTGAAAATCTTCTAGGGCCTTAATTAAAGGCTGGCACTGGCATCTTGTCTCACCCATTTTTAGAAGATGTGTGTTTAGGTCTAAAACTGTAGGAACCACCATGCTTATGGTCACAGACTTTTTGCCTTGTGTTAGGTCAGTTTCTTCTGAAAATGGTCCAAGAATTGCACTCAGCTCTTGAAGCTGGTTCCATTCACGGGATGTAAACACCACATGTTCGAATTCTTTACCACAGACCTCTGCCAGATTTTTGTTGTCAAGACTTGTGCTATGGCCAGGGATATGAATTTGGTTTCCTTCAGCCCATCACCAATCACCAGCTGAAGCGAGTGTGCAAAGCATGACAATCACTGTCTTGACCTGGCCATGTCTGACAAGGTTTCTTAGTTGTTGAAACTTAGTTTTTATTTAAAATTACATGTTATTTCCAAATTTTCCATGACCATGGGAACCCTGTCTCACTTGTGTTCCTGTTAAAATTCATCGTAAGATACCTGATATGAAGACTTCCGGAAGCCTCTGTTGAGTGCTGCAGATGAACTGTTACGTCAGTGTGCTGTGTGACGCGTGGTGCGTGTGGCTGAGCTCAGCCAGTATGAAACCCACTCGAGTGTAGGAGTACCTTGTTACCATGCAAACGTATTCATCAACACACACAGAGAGTGAACGTTTTAAAGTCTTCTTGTGATTTACTAACATACTGACTGCAGTAACAGTTCATATGTTTACATCGTCCAGAGAAATAAGGATAATGATAATGATGACCTGGTAGTATAGAGACAGAAAAATCAATGTCTTAACTAATGGATACAAAGCATATACTGTTTAAAGCAGAGATGTTTTGCATGACAAGCTGACAACTGTGTATGAAGATGAATATGGCACTTAACTTGAATAATCCTCATTGACTAGAACACTCTCAGCTTCCTGTTTTCTATATACAGTAGGTGCTGCTCTGTGAACGTGCAAAATGACTGACAGACAGAAAGATTGGTTAAACAAAGAACAGATTTTTTTTTTTTTTTTTTTTTTTTACAGATTACAGAGCTCACACTTTTAGAAAGAAAAAGGTACAAAGCTGTCACTGGAACTGTCACCCAAGGTACAAAAGCTAAATGGTACATCTCTGTACCTTATTTACCCCTAAATGGGACATATTAATGTGTTAAAGGGTTAATTCACCCAAAAATGAAAATCCTGTCATCAATTACTCACTCTCATGTCATCCAAACCCATAAGACCTTCGTTCATCTTCGGAACACAAATTAAGATATTTCTGATGAAGTCCGAGAGCTTTCTGACCCTCCATAGACAGCAACGGAACTGACACGTTCAAGGCCCAGAAAGGTAGTAAGGACATCATTAAAATAGTGTGACATCAGTGGTTCAGTCGTAATTTTATGAAGCTACGAGAATACTTTTTGTGCGCAAAGAAAAATAACGACTTTATTCAACAATGTCTTCTCTACCGTGTCAGTCTTTGACGCACATTCATGAGAATAACATAACGCATGCGTGTGGTGACACAAGCACTGTGTAACTACAGTAAGTTCAGACCACGCATTTGTGTACCGAACATGGCTGACAGCTGTTAATGCACAATTACCATTTTAGATTGACAAACTGTACTGTATAAAATTTCTTTTTAAACTGAAAGCATAAATCTAGGCTACCTGCTGCCGTTTTCAAAGCACAATGCAAAACTGTGACATTTCATTCACTGACACTCTTCAATCGGCAGCGCTAAACCTGGAAGTGCATATACTTACTTGCCGGCAACCCGCCAAAATAAAAGCTTGCTGATTTTAAGTTTGAAAATGATGAAAATTCATATTACAAGAAGTAAATATTAGCATTTTATTTTTAAGTTTACTATAAAATAATTGTATTTGTATTTAATACTCCTTTTATTTTAAAATTTAATAGTAGTGTGAGGACCAAACCAAATCTCCGGGTTCTCTTATGAGAACAGGCTGAAAAACTTATGTGCACTCCTGGCTATATAAGCTAGTTTGTCATTGTACTGTTTATTGTTGTTGTGCTTTTGTGCATTCATTTTAGTCTTAGAAAGTGAGAGGTGAAAGATTTAAGCATGACAGACAACTATCTTTTCTTGTAAAACATAACACTGATATTCCAAAATCGAAATGTTTTGTTGCAAGTTTATATACCGGTGTGAAAATTGTATAATATAATATTATAACAGTTAAATGGCAGGTGAGGCTGGTGTGAAACCAAGGGGCTGCTGAGACCTTTACTTGATGAATCAACCACTGGACTGTTGAAGAAATCAGTCAAGCAGAACAAAGTATGCTTATGCAACTGTTCCCATTTAAAAAGTTTAGTGTAAAGGATACCATACTGAATTTGTGCATCAAACATAAAAGTATGGCTTGAAGTTGTTTATGTAAATTGTTTGGTTTGAACTTTTCGTATGTATTACTAGTTTAATGAAGTGATGTTTTAAAATTCTGATTTGAGTGGCTGTCAGCACAAGCAGATTCCATTATTATATTAGTGCACAGACAAATAGAAAAAAAGACAGGAAATGATGAGAGAAGTTCAGTCTGGACCAGGAAATTCACATGTATTGCACATGCTTCCATATACCATGCTACTCATGTTAGGCACTACTAGTGCTCAGTACTTACAATGCAGTAGAAATGTTCTTGTTGTTTACATTTCAGTATCAGTTTGGTAGCACATTACCCGGTAAGATCCCAACTTCTTTGAAATCCATCCATGCAACTGTGAAGCCATGAGCTCTCAGTGCATTTCACTAGCATGTCTTCGTTTGTCTTGGGTGATACGATCATAAAGATGCCAGCATTTGTTGTGTTGTGGATGCTTCTCAACTAGCTTAATCAGCAAGACTCAATCAGCTTCATCACTTCATGGGAATTCAGGCTGAGCTGGTCTTCTCAGCAGATATTTGGGGGTTTCTCTATCTTCTTGTTGTAGGGCTGTAGCCATGTTGTCTGCACTAGTTTGTCAATCTCTGCACACTCTACAGTTACAGTGCAGAGAAAGATCTTTGAGATAAACTGGGTAGGGTTGCACCAGCCTTAATTCTTGCTTAAATTTGAACTTACAGGAGTCATGAAATGGAGAATCAAAATGTTCTTAATATTTACACTTACACAACAATTTGTTCTGGTTCTCAAATCTGATTGGATTAGAGGTCTTCCAAGTATGAGATATTCACAAATTACAGTCACGGGAACTGTTTCAGCATTTGTATCACTCCGCTTGCAGCATTTCTCACAGTGAGTTTCATGGCAGACAACCAAATCCACTGTACATTATGTACACAGTTGGGTGAAAAACAATTTTCACTCAGAAATTGCTTGTAAATGTAACAAATAACAATGAATTGGAAAGAAACATGGAATTCTGCATGAAATCTTAAAGTAAGAAGACGGAAATAATATTTTCTTGAGATGTACTCCAGAAATCTTTGTTTTACAGATCACTCTTAATTGTAACGTGGAAGCATTCATTTCCTGTAAAGCTGCTTTGAAATGGTGTACTATTGAATGTACTGACAGATATTTATAGTAAACTAAAATATACTTTAATGCCAACACATTCTCACTCACAACTTGTCACATATTGACACTTGGTCAGGACCCTTTGGCTTGACTTTTTAATGCACAGCGTACCCCTTTAGCATCATTTTTTGATGTGCACGGTACTCCCTTGCTTTAAATAAGAAACCTTTGGTTTTAGTCAATATTCAGATACAAAGGTCATGGGAATTTTATTGTCATAATTAAATGATTACAATTGATTCAGAAAGTATTAATATTTCAAGTCTTCCGAGGAAAAAGATTGATTTGTGAGTGGAACAGATGCGATCACTGTCTCCATCCACCGTAAAGATTAGATCCTGTGCAAAAATTTTAAAATTGCTGAGATTATATGTTTATATGTATGTGTAACGGGGCTGATGAGACGTGAGACGTGCGGATCCATGTGCAAGCTTTTATTTAGAAACATGGTCATAAATACAGGCAGGGTCAAACAGTGGCAAACAGGTATGGCAGGGACGAGACAAAGAGTAGTCCTAGGGCAAGCGTGGGTCGACGATCGGCGAACAATATCCAACGGGGCAAGGCAGAGCAATAATCCAGGTACACGAGCAATAATCCAAACGAGGGGCAAACAGAGTCCGAACGGCAAGGCAAGGGTTAATCCAGGAAACACGGGCAGAAATCAAAACACGGGAAACCAGGCAAGGCAAGACTAAGACAACTCAGAGGGCTTCGTAGGGTAGCTATCACTAGGATATTTGCATACAATACTCGGCGATCTGTGAACGGAAGTCCATGGTTTATATAAGGGGTGTAATGGGAATCAGCTGTGAGATCAGTCTCAGGTGTGAGCGTGTGATTAGTGAAATGGCTGCTGGGAAATGTAGTCTGGAGATGACGTGTAACAGTAGTGTAGTGCAAGAGTCCATGTAGTGACTGAGTGACCTCTGGTGGTGAGTGAACGGAAGTTCATAGACCAGATTCGTGACAGTATGTGGGCATTTATCATGTTTGTACATTTTTTATTCTAGTTTTTTCACCTTCCTAATTTTGTAGCAATTTGATGCTTGTACTTTGAGATGTTCATTTGCTTTAAAAAACATTTTACATTTAAAATTTTCAATTTTAAATGTAAAAAAAAAAAAAAACAATCTTCACATGCCCTTTGAATTTTATCAACAAATCTGTCAGTCTGGGGTGCATTTCCCAAAAGCATCATTAGCCAGCTATGGTCGCAAGTTCCACTGTTACCAACATAGTTCAATGATTCAGTGTTTCCCGAAACCATAGTTCAAACAAACATTCGCAAACAGCTTCTCAAACTTATGTGGTTGGAACTACAGTTCTAGACCTGTAGTTAGAAGCAACGTCTCTTGTAAGTAAGACATATGGACTTAAATAAATTATGCATTTTAAATGCATTTTAAACCATATTTTTGCGCATCCTCAATAAGCGCCTTTTTGAAGAGTGGGAGCATGACAAGGGAATCCCAGATTATGACGTAAGAGGGAACCTGTGATGAATCAAACATCAAATAAAGCAAAATGATGGAACAAAAAATAGTAAATTAGTCATCAGGTGCCATGTTTACCACAGCAGCATCTCAGAGATCTCAAATCAATTATTTAGCAGAAGTTATTACTCCACCACATGCGTGTGACGTCATTAACAGCCCTATATTGTTGAACTAATGTGGTTCAAATGATGGAGATGTGACTGTGTTCGGGAAACAGTTGTGACTAGCTAGTTTGTTTCCGTAACAATGCATCGTACTATGGTGGCTAATCAGCGAGGTATGAGAAACGCACCACTCTTTGTGTCTGTGTGAACTTTATGTTTATGGAGTATAAGGTTCAGTTAATCTAGACACGATTCTGTGATCACTGAGCAAAATTAAGACCCATTAAAGGAGGCTAAAATGCACAAGTGCGCACACACACACACACACACACACACACACACACTTGAATTTGTGGTTTACGGGGACTCTCTATAGGCATAATGGTTTTTATACTGTACAAACCGTATTTTCTATTGCCCTACACCAGCCCTACACCAACCCTACACATAAACCTACCCCTTACAGGAAACTACTGGCAATTTTTGAATTTCATAAAACACCGTTTAGTATGTTTTTTTAAGCCTTTTGTTTTACGGGGACGCAGGAATTGTCCTCATAAACCATGTTTACGTTGTAGTACCTATGTCATTATACACATTTGTGTCCTCGTAAACCATATATACCAGTACACACTACACACTATACTACACACACACAGTACACATATATACCAGTACACACACACACACTACCAGAGCATAATTTTTATTTGCTCTAATTTTAGCACTCAACACTTTTTTTTTCTTTTTTTTTTGATATGCATTACATCATGCCTCCTCAATGTGTTTACTTTTTTCTAGAAGTTTTCCGTCGTTTATTTCTTCTTTTGTGACATGGATAAATTGCAGGCTTATCAAGCTGTCTTAATAAGTGAAGAGAGGTGGAGAGAAAGAGAGAAACAAGGCTGGAGAATGTAGAAAAATAAACAGATGTTTCTTTTAATGAGAGGATGAGTGTGAGCAGCAGACAGCTGTGCTGTTTTACCCTTCAACAAACGCTTCATCTCCACACCACAACACTGACCTTCAGTACAGCTTGACTATCACTAAGTCAACATTTTCATCAAGAGTTTTCATGTTTTTGAAAGAAGTCTCTTTAGTTCACCAAAGCTGATCAAAAATACAGTAAAAACAGTGATAATGTGAAATATTTTTACAATTTAAAAGAACTGTTTTCGATTTAAATCAATTTTAAAATAGAATTTATTTCTATATTGCAAAGCTGAATTTTCAGCAGCTATTACTCTAGTCTTCAGTGTCACATGATCCTTCAGAAATCATTCTAATATGCTGCTCAAGAAATATTTCTGATTATTATCCATGTTAAATCAGTTGCTCTGCTTCATATTTTTTGCAGAAACCATGATACAGTTCATTAGGATTTGAAATCATGATACAGTTCATTAGTATTTATTTGAAATCTTTTGTAATGTTATGTCTTTACTGTCTCTTTTGATCAATGTAATGCATCCTTGCTGAAAGTATAATTTCTTTGGTTAAAAAAAAAGAAAAAAAATTAAAAATATGTGCAACAGAAAATATTACAAACATAATATGCTGCAGTTTCATGTGATCCAAACATAATATGCTGCAGTGTCATTTGGATAAAAAACTCTGGCTGATTTTAATTCCTGTTTATTTGTCCCACAGAAAAATTAAAAATCAT
This sequence comes from Spinibarbus caldwelli, assembly GCA_039654775.1. Lineage (NCBI taxonomy): Eukaryota > Metazoa > Chordata > Actinopteri > Cypriniformes > Cyprinidae > Spinibarbus > Spinibarbus caldwelli. The sequence goes on from CM077223.1 coordinate 10,026,621, forward strand.
TGTGAGCACATTGCATTGTGGGATATAGTACATCTGTTGGGTAAATCAATCTAATGGTTTACTTATAGTTGTAATAAGTGAAAATGATAAAATAAAATGTAATAAGAGAAACCTTTATAAATTAACATATATGCTACACCAAATAAAATATAACTACTACTACTATTACTACCAATAATAATAACAATAATAAACTGATCAAATCAATTCAAATCTCATTGGATTAGCAACAGCTAGTCAAAGCAGCTTTAAAATGACTATAAACACACATGTTTGATCCTATTCTGTCACAAACAGCCTAAAGTTAGGCTAATATTACATGCTGGAAATGTTGTTTGTTCCTCTTATTAATAATAAATTATTTTAATATGCCTCTCATCATGCCTAAGATGTCCAAATCACACCAAACATGGTAAAATCATTGTAATGCACAGCCTTTTGTGGCTTAAACACAAGTAGTTTGCTTGTGCATCAATAAATCTTTTATTTATTAATTTTTTTATTTATTTTTTTTAACTCCAATAATAATTATATTTAATCATTGTTGGATTATGTTTGAATCATGAGAGACAGATGTGACTCCTACATGAGGCTGTGTTATTGTGTTAGTGAGTGAATATGTGCTCGTTCTCCCTGTAGCAAGATAGAAATACTCTGGTTACGTAACGTTGTGGAAATCCTTGTTGCTACATCTATGTCTTTATTATCATCATTATTATTTTAAAAAGAGCATTTGAATTGAGAGCTGGGAAATAAAACTTGGTGGAGGAACAGACAGAAAAAGCGAAATGAAATGAGAAGGAGAGAAGTAATGGTGTGAGGGTAGGAGGCTGATTTCATGCTTTAGCTACAGAGCATCTTCTCATGCTAATCAACAGACTACTGCGGCACAACAAATCACCAGAAACCAGAGAACCAACGAGGGAGAGCTGAGAGGAAGATGAGGGGGAATAAGGTGCAGAGAAATCCAGTGAAAAACAGAGCAGAGAGAGAGAGAGAGAAGAGAGCAACATTACCACCCACTCACCAAGATTCAATCCAGCTTCTATTTTACCCATCTTCCTTTCTTAAAGGAACAGTTCACCCTAAAATGACAATTCTGTCATCATTTACTCACCCTCATGTCATTTCAAAGCCGTTTGAGTTTCTTTGAAGAATGTACCAAGCAGTTGACGGTAGCCATTGACTTCTATAGTAGAAAAAAAATAATGTATATAAAGTCAATAGCTCCCATTCTTCAAAATATCTTCTTTTGTGTGTAAAAGAACATTAAACTAATAGAAATTCAAATGGAATTCTGTAAAGCAAGTGAACCAAAAGGTTTAAAAGCAAAAACGTGAAAATAATATTTTATTAATGAGTTCTTGAGTAAATGTGTGTTCTTTGAGGACGGCTTTTCCGGGTGGATGAATGAATGTCTGGTTGTGTGTTACCAGCATAATTCCTGTGGGTGGTGTTTGCACCATGTCAGCAGTGCTTTACAGATCCTTACGTCATGCATGGATACTAAGTGGAAGTTAGAGTTTAAAAGTTTACTTTTTTAGCTTTTTTTTATTTTTATTTTATCACATGAAATGTTTTAATATGTTTGAAACGTGAGTTTTACCCATTTTCCATTTACCCGGTAGGTGTATTTACAATAAACGTGATTGCTATTTGTTTATATGTGCTGAGGGACACATTAAAAAAGCTATCTGTGGTAATTAGCATTGCATGCCATATGCTTCTCAACTGGTGGGTCACAGTTTGTTTTGTGCTGTGAGTTACTGGTCAAGAGTGCAAACATTGATTGAAATTCTGAAGACATTTAGAGACCAAAATGGTCAAATTTTCTTTTCATGTTATTTTAATAATTTTTTAATAATCTGTGCAGTTGTGAAAGTGTGCTTAATTTGTACTGATAATACATTTGTCATGTACTTCAAATCTGAAAAGTATATATACATATACAGGTGCATCTCAAAAAATTAGAATTAGTAACTTATTTCGAAAAGTGAAACTTTCATATATATTTTAGATTCATTACATGTGAAGTAAAAGATTTCAAAAGTTTTTTTTGTTTTAATTTTGATGATTAGAGCTTACAGCTCATGAAAGTAAAAAATCCAGTATCTCAAAATATTGGAATATTTCCTAAGATCAAAACTTTTGAAATGTTTTTCTTTACGTGTAATGAATCTAAAATATATATTATGAAAGTTTCACTTTTTGAAATAAGTTATAAACAAATGAAGTTTTTCACAATATTAAAATTTTTTGAGATGCACCTGCATGTATGTATATATATATATATATATAAACTGTACTTGCAGATAATATAATATGAATTTATTAAAAAGCCACGTAAAGAGTCCTCTGGCTTGCTCAGTTGGGGACACTTAATTTCTAGCGATTATCGTCAATTTGATTTCATAGATACTATTTAAACTAAACTGAGCTAGACAATGACATCTCTGAATTCAATAATGAAATGCCTTTAACTGAAAATTGAGTGTTTAATCTTATTATTATACATTACTGACACTCTATCCTCCAATTTGATACTGTTAAGTGCTTTGACACAATCTGTATTGTTAAAAGCGCTATATAAATAAAGGTGACTTGACTTGACTTGACTTAAAGAGAGCCACTTACTCTCTTACTTTTACTGTTTCTTAACACACTTTAAAAAGTTGCATTTGTGATAATGTCACATTAAAAGTTTTATTTTGAAGCACTTTATAAATCATTACATTTCCATAATCTGCTGTCTTGGTTTAAAGAATTAGACTTATTTTGATGTGTTGATAACTAAAGAGCATGGGGTAAAGTACTTATAATTTTATAATTTATTTGTATTATGTTATAATATAATTTTAACTAGTGTGTTAATATTACATTTAAAGCTAATATATACTAAATCACAACTTCATCATAAATGTGTAATTGTAAATATATTTAACGTGAAAGTTTTAATAGTAATTAAAATGTATTTTAGTTTATCATGCTTGCTGTGCATTCAGCAGTACACTTTAACCATATTTCAAACACAATAGAAGAAATTATGAAATTACACATAAAGATGTACTTAAGTCATGCTTGAGTGGTTCAAAAAATCACTCTGAAGTTCAACTAATTGCATTTGATATAAGTATAGATTTAAACATTTTAATTTAATTGTAAGTATATTTATTCTGTCCTAGATGCGTGTTCCATCTACGCAACACTGACAGATAGCTAACAGTCAGAATTCAGAAAAGGGGCAGACGCGGGAGTAAAGTTGAACGTTTTACTGTTAGGTTCTTTCTTTTTCCGTTTCTTATTCTTTCCTTTTTTGTAAAACTGAAACATAAAGATTACAAATGTCTTGTTACAGAAAGTTCACAAATAAATCAAAATGAATTTACAATGTTATCTGAACACACATAACAAAGGGCTACATTCATGCTCTTCTTAGTATTGCTATCACTGAAGAGTAATAGACTTACAGGCAAAGCCTTTCCAAGGCACAAAACGCAAAGCAAACAGAGTAAAGAACTTCTTGGACAACTGCATGAATCTGGAACACTGCGATTACTTCCTGGTTAACCTCTAACCCAAGAGTCACATGGTCTAAATCAACCACTAAAAAAAAGCTCACAATTATCAATGTTCTTTGTTGTTACACCAAACTGCCACAAGATGGTGCTAAAAAATAACAAACGAATGTGTGACATGACACTCCCCGCCTGGTATTGTTTAGATACCACTATATAATCAGCTGAGATACAAAAAATGTCCACACAAGAAGTCCTCACAAAGTTTCAGTCTTCTGCTGGCATGATAAGAATTGTTTCGGATATAGGTCTAAGGAATGTCTTGATTGTCCCATTCCTTGCAACTCTCAATTCAACTGTTCTCACCTTTTTGTCACTGCTGGAGAAAATCTTGGTTACAAGAGCCATAGGCCATTCATTACGCTTGGCTTGAACGTCCTTAAGAAGCACTATATCACCCTCTTTTAAGTTTCGTTGTTCTTTTTGCCATTTGCTTCGGCTTTGGAGTGTTGTGAGGTATTCACGCCTCCATCTGTTCCAGAAGGTGTTGGCGAGATGTTGTACTCGTCTCCACTGCTGTCTGTGGAGACTGGTTTCCTTAAAGTCACCAGGAGGTGGAAGGAGTGTGTGACCCTTTTGAGTTAGAAGCATAGCTGGCGTCAACAAGAAAGGTGAGTCTGGGTCTGTAGAAACAGGAGCAAGAGGTCTTGAGTTAACAATTCCTGTAACCTCTGCCATCAGAGTAGATAACACTTCATGTGTCAAGCAGGAAGGACTAATCTGTTGAAGCATGGAATCCAGTATGCGCCTGGAGACTCCTATCATCCGCTCCCAGGCACCTCCCATGTGGGATGCGTGAGGAGGATTGAAGACCCATGTACAACCTTCTCCACTAAGGTACCTTTTCACGTTGGGCTCTCGAGAGTCAGCTAGCACAATTTCCAGCTCCTTACAGGCTCCTACAAAATTGGTCCCACAGTCAGAACGGATTTGTTTTGCTGGTCCTCGCAAAGCAAAAAACCTTCTCAAGGCATTTATAAAGGTGGACGAATCCATGCAGTCAATCAGCTCGATATGTATCGCACGAGTAGTCATACAAGTGAAAAGAACAGCCCATCTTTTGCTTTGAGCTTGTCCTCCTCGCGTGCGCTTTGCAACAACTGTCCATGGTCCAAAAACATCAAGACCAACGTACGTGAATGGTGGTTCAGTGCTCAGGCGATCAATGGGTAGATCAGCCATCTTTTGCTCAGTTACCTTCCCACGAAGCTTGTTGCATTTGACACACTTGTGTAGGATGCTGTTGATAAGCTTCCTGACACCCACAATCCAATACCCTGCGTTGCGGATAGCGGATTCAGTGAACACACGACCCTGATGTTTGACTCGATCATGGTAATGCTCCACAAGTAACTTTGCGACATGACTGCGGCCTGGAATAATCAAAGGAAACTTCTCATTAAAATCCAGTGTGGCATTCTTAAGCCGTCCTCCTATCCTGAGAAGCCCTCCATTGTCCAGGTAAGGGCTCAGCTTTTTCAGAGGACTGTTCCTTGGTATGTCTTTTCTCTTGACAATGCAATTAAGCTCTTCTTTGTAGGCTTCTCTCTGCACACTCTTTATTATGGCTGCTTCTGCTTGTAACAATTCTTCCACTGAGCGAGGCTTTGAGCAGTGGTGCCATGATCTACAGGTATCGGGACGATCATTCGCCTTGTAAGCCTGGACGATGTGTATGAGGGAAGCTATGGCTCTGACTAGAGACCTCCAAGAAGAGAATCTTTCAAAGCGTTGACATCTGAGGTAAAAACCATCAGTGGATAGAGTGGTGACAAGAGAACGAACCTCTATGTCTGAGTCTGGCTCGATGAGATCAAACCTCTCCTTCTCCGATGATGAACTTTGTTTAGCTTGTAACAGGAAAGCAGGTCCTGTAAGCCAAGTGGTGGTGCTCAACAGATCTGCTGATACAGAACGAGTGGCGTGGTCTGCAGGGTTAAGCTTCGTAGAGATATAATGCCACTGTGTTGGGCTTGACACCTTCCTGATACGCTGCACTCTGTTGGCAACGTATACATAAAAACGTCTTGTCTGGTTATAGATATATCCCAGGACAACTCTGCTATCCGTGTAAAACTCCACAGCATCTAGAGAGAAGTCCAGCTCATCCATAATTGTCTCTGCTAACTCTGCAGCTAAAACTGCAGCTCCCAATTCCAATCTGGGAATCGCATGAGCAGCTTGTGGAGCTAACTTCGCCTTCCCTAGGACGAACCCATTTTGACATGCACCTTCTTCACTGACGACACGAAGATATGCCACTGCTGCTATCGCTCTGACAGAAGCATCTGAGAAAATGTGTAGTTCCTTTCTCAGGGCTGTAGAGAGGGTACTATTGGCATACGGTCTTGGAATTTCCAGCTCTTTGAGGTCTTGTAAAGATTTCCTCCATGCCTCCCATGCTGCTTCTTTATCTTCAGGGAGAGGAGAGTCCCAGTCAAGAGCTTCACTTGAGAGTTCTCTTAACAGGAATTTCCCTTCGATGATGACAGGGGCAACGAACCCAAGAGGGTCAAAGAGACTGTTCACAGTAGCAAGTATCCCTCTGCGAGTAAAAGGTTTCTTGATATCTGTTACCTGAAAGGTGAATATGTCTCTCTTCACATCCCAGCTAAGTCCGAGACTACGTTGGATGGGAGTAGGATCAACATCCAAGTTGAGATCTTTGAACCCTTTTGCATGATCTTCAACCGGGAATGCGTTCATTACTTCCTTACTATTAGAGGCGAACTTATGCAGTCTCAGATTCGAAGTGGCTAGCATCTCCTTAGTTCGTGTCAGCAGATCAATGGCCCCCGCAGCTGTGGGCTTCGACAGAAGTCCATCATCGACGTAGAACTCTCTCTCTACAAAGTGTTTGGCATCTGAACCATACTCTTTTTCAACATACGCTGCTGCACGTCGGAGTCCATAAATGGCTACGGCAGGAGATGGACTATTTCCGAATACATGCACCCTCATGCGGTATTCGATGATCTCTTTACTGGTGTCGTTATCCTTAAACCAGAAGAAACGAAGGAAGTCTCTATCTTCCTCTTTCACAACGAAGCTGTGAAACATCTGTTCGATGTCCGCAGTTACAGCTACCAGCTCCCTTCTGAAACGCAGTAAGACACCTAAGAGACTATTATTTAAGTCTGGACCAGAGAGAAGAACATCGTTCAAGGAGATGCCCTGTGTTTGCGCACTGGAGTCGAAGACAACTCGGATCTGACCGGGCTTCTGCGGGTGGTACACCCCAAAAATAGGTAAATACCAACATTCTTGACCTTCTCGAAGAGGAGGGACTACTTCGGCATGGTCACGATCAAAGATGTTCTGCATGAAGTTAACAAAATGAGACTTCATCTCAGGCTTCTTCTCCAGCATGCGCAAAAGAGAGGTTAGGCGGGTTAATACCTGGTCTCTATTATTAGGGAGTCGCTGGCGAGGTTTCCTGAACGGGAGTGGTGCGACCCAACTATTGCTTTCATCCATGAACATCTCTCTATCCATGATTTCCAGAAAGCATCTATCTTCGATAGACAATCCAACTTTGCTATCATCCTTTGACCTCTCGAAGATAGTATCCCCTATGGCATAGTCATTGAAGATGAAGGTGTCACATGCCAGAGATATCTCAGGCAGAGGCTTGACGTCAAACTTCTCTTTGACTCTGAGTTTATTGGGACACGGAGGAAGTAGAGACGGACGTCCATTATCAAGCACATGGGTGCGAAAGGTACTAAGTGATGCAGACCTGTGTACAGATCCTAAACAGACATCCCCTACTACGACCCAGCCTAGGTCTAGCCTTTGCGCATAGGGTGTGTTACTAGGTCCGTTACGTTGCTCTCGCACTTTATGAACTTGAAGGATGTCACGACCCAAAAGAAGTAGAATTTGGGCTTCTGGATCCAAAGGAGGAATGCAATGGGCGATGGGCTTTAGATGAGTATGCCAGCGTGCTATGTCGGGGTTGGTATCTCAGTCCTGTCCTCTGGCATGTTGTTGCATTCGATCAGAGTTGGCAATTTCATCTTCCTCACTCCATCTAAAGACTCTATTACTAAACCTGTGGCTCTTCTCCCCGCCATCTCTGTCACACCCGCACATGTACGCAGGGTGTACGTTGAGCGTTCTCCCTTAACATGCAACAAGTTGAAGAGCTCACTTTTGGCGAGCGATCTATTGCTCTGGTCGTCCAGAACCACATAAAGCCTGATTGCTTCTTCTGGGCAGCCCTCTGGGTAAACTTTGGCCAGACAAATCTTAGAGCAAGACCGTGAGCTTCTACCATAACCACAGACCTCAGTACACTTGGAAGTGACATCAGGTTGAGCAGCCTCTATCTCTCTCTCCCCGCCTTGCTCGGGTAAGGTTAAAGACGGCGGTCCTGGGTGCAGTGCTGCGACATGAGCCTCACTATCACATTCCTTACATTTAATAGCTGCTTTACAGTCTCTGGCCAGATGAGTAGTAGTAGCACAACACCTGTAACAAACCCCTTTCTCTTTTAGGAAGGTCTTGCGCTCGTCTAAAGGTTTACTCCTAAAACCTCTGCAACGTTTGAGAGGGTGTGGCTTCTTATGAATCGGGCAGGTTTTATCCACATCCTTCAGTTCACCACTTGAGTTGCATGTCTGAGTCACAGCGCCTGATAAGACTTCTGTCTTATGAGTATAGACTGGGCTTTTTACTTGTTTCTTCACTGGCTGCTCCAGCTTCAACACATTATGGATTCCGTAAGACAGAGCAAAACTTGGATCGTTGCGTGTTCGAGCCTCTCTGCAGATGAAATCACAGAAAAATGAGAATGGAGGGAAAGCGACTTGATGTATAGTTTTATACTGTGAACCTTGAGACATCCACTTCTCCTGCAGACTATAAGGTAACTTTTCCACGATGGGCGCTACACCACGAGCAGTGTCAAGGTAGAGAAGTCCAGGTAGATAGCCTTCTTGTTTTGCAGACTCCACTTCCTGTAAAAGATCACCAAGTTCTCGAAGCTTTTTCACATCTCTATTGCCAATCTTAGGAAAGCTGTCAATTCTGTCAAAGAGAGATTTTTCTATAATCTCTGGAGAGCCAAAACAATCTTCCAAGCGCTCCCAAGCCCTTCTTAAGCCTGTGTCTGGGTTACTTGTATGCACAGCTCTGATCCTTCTCACATGATGTGAAGACTGTTCTCCCAACCATTTCGAAAGAAGGTCTAACTGCTCAGTGTCTGACAAGTGCAACCCTTCAATCGCGTTGACGAAAGATGACTTCCACGCCCAATAATTCTCAGGACGATCGTCAAACTTGAAAAGACCTGAATTAACAAGCTCTCTGCGTGCTAAATACCTAGCTATCTCACTCACAGTAGCTTCGTTGTTGAACGATGGCTGTGGTGTTGTCTTATATGGTGAAGAGGTGAATGGCGGCACCTGAAATTTATAGCAAGATGTTTGAACTGACTCCTGAGGCTGCTGTGTCATGTTCTCAGTGTCAGGTTTTTTGTAGGAATCTCTGACATCACTAGCCTTAAGGCGATGCTGCCTTGGTGGTGTTTCAGACTCCAACACATGGACAATGGGCTCTAGAGGTAATTGATGTAGTTCGTCTTTAACAGGTGGTAATACCTCCAGTTGAGACTGACGCATGACGTAGTCACGGGTGCGATCAGATACCTCTCTTACATCAGAAATCCTTTCTCCGAGCTCACTTTCTGCTGCTGCCTCCAACACTTTTGCCTCAGCGAGGGCTGCTGCCACCTCACTCTCGTGCTTTAGTGTTGCTAGGGTTGCTTCCATGCGAGCCTCTGTCACTTTCAGTTGAGCTTTTTCAATCAAGATTTCAGATTCTTTTTTAAGGAATTCAGCCTTGGCTCTTGCCGCTTCCAACTTAGCACGAGCTTTGGCAGCGGCTATACTAGCTGACGAGCTTCTCGATCTATTAGTCGAAGCAGAGGCTATAGATCTTGTTTCGAATGCTTGACTTTGCTCTGTAGCTTCCCTAACCTCCGTAGCTTTCTCTGCCATCATGTATCGCCGATACTGTCTAGGAGGACGTGATGATGAATGAGGAATAATGGAGGTGGAGCTTGCTTTGCTTGAACTGTAGTGCCCGCCTTATGGATGCCTTTTTACTATTCTGTCCTAGATGCGTGTTCCATCTACGCAACACTGACAGATAGCTAACAGTCAGAATTCAGAAAAGGGGCAGACGCGGGAGTAAAGTTGAACGTTTTACTGTTAGGTTCTTTCTTTTTCCGTTTCTTATTCTTTCCTTTTTTGTAAAACTGAAACATAAAGATTACAAATGTCTTGTTACAGAAAGTTCACAAATAAATCAAAATGAATTTACAATGTTATCTGAACACACATAACAAAGGGCTACATTCATGCTCTTCTTAGTATTGCTATCACTGAAGAGTAATAGACTTACAGGCAAAGCCTTTCCAAGGCACAAAACGCAAAGCAAACAGAGTAAAGAACTTCTTGGACAACTGCATGAATCTGGAACACTGCGATTACTTCCTGGTTAACCTCTAACCCAAGAGTCACATGGTCTAAATCAACCACTAAAAAAAAGCTCACAATTATCAATGTTCTTTGTTGTTACACCAAACTGCCACAAGATGGTGCTAAAAAATAACAAACGAATGTGTGACATGACAATATTCTTTTAAAATATATTATTTTTGTAAGTACTTTTTAAAGTATGCTAAAATGTACATCTTTTTCACAAGGGTTGGTGATGTAAAAAAAAAATAGTGTTTGAATTTTGCAACATTTGGGTCACATATTGATGTCCTTTGTGGCATCAGGGTCCAGTTGAGAACTACTGATATATTTTCTGGCAAAAAGAGTCCATAATCCATAATAATGCTTCCTCCAGTGGAAAAAGTCCATCCCGCTGTTGTTCTCTCACATCAAAATCCACCGTCATATTTGTTTTGAACTGTTTTGGGCTGTTTTCTCTTGCAAATGGTGCTTGATCTGTGCATATTTCTCTCCTGATTCAATCGTATTTTATCCAGAAGCAATGGTTTGAAGTTAAAACCATCTTAATAATGTATTTGTTACTTAAAAACATGCAGCTTTTTGCTTCACATGTCATTAACCGATTAACTGGAGTGGTGTGGATTACTTGTGGATTATTGTGATGTTTTTATCAGCTGTTTGGACTCTCATTCTGACGGCACCCATTCACTGCAGAGGATCCATTGGTGATCAAGTGATTTAATGCTACATTTCTCCAAATCTGTTCCTATGAAGATACAAACTCATCTACATATTGGATGGCCTGAGAGTGAAAAGTTTTTAAGCAAATTTTCATTTTTGGGTGAACTATTCCTTTAAACTATATCACTATTTAACTTTATTAAAATGAAAGAACACATTAGTATGACATGGCCACAATTTTACTAAAACAAGGGAACCAATTAATAAATCATGGCTGCAAAGGAATAAATTGTGGGAATTAAATCTTAATTTGTGGCCATTTTTTTTTCTTCTGCATGTCATGCGCAGGGCTCTGGAATTTTATTACTGAAATACTATCTGTTCATCTTTCAAGATTTCAGTCAAGACAGTAAATCTGGTGGGCTGCAGAAAGTCTACAGTGGGTTAGCATTGGAGATTTCAATTTTAAACCACACAATAAACACGAGAAGGAAGCCAGTATGGTATTCCATTGTAAAATGGATCATATGAAGTATGTGGGGGTGGATTAGTTGTAATAAAATGGTGTTTTCGACTGTATATGATGGTAATACTGTGATAATCTTTGAAGTGCCTTGAAACATTTTAAGCACCATGACCTATGAAATGAATACCATGATATATATCAAAATACCATGGTATTATCTGATACCACCACATTATTGTATATGGTACCATACGGTTTTGTACCTTTTGTATTTCATATGAAAATTCATTACATTGCTGTTTTCCCTTGTGAAAATGCATACTTTCAAAAAGAGTGCTTATTACTGAAATATACTTATGTGCAAACTGAATATTTCCATGCACTGAATTCCATGTTATTTACAATTAAATTAAAATGTATTATAGTTAAAATTTATATGAAATACAGTCAGCACTAGTATGAAATTAGTTCAAATTACCTGACAAAAGATTGTTTAAAAATGTCTCTTACTTAAAAAATTAAAACTATTTAAAATGTCTCTTAATTTTTAAATGTGTACTTAAGTGTTAAACTGTCATGAAAGTGAACCATCTTTAAGTACACTTAAGTGGCCTTTAATTTCATTAATTATATTATGTCCAATATAACATTATATTGTCTGCAAGTACAGTTTTTTGTTTTTATATATATATATATATATATATATATATATATATATTTGACGTACACTAAAATTGCACATTCAGTACAACTAAGCAGACTTCTTAATGTGCAATTCACACACTTGTCTATAGCCCAGTATACGAAGGATGTGCATGTGTATTGGACTGGACAGCCATAAAAATGGTTGTTTAGTTTACATGTTAGATGTTGACGGTCAGAACGGCTCGTCCACAGCGCGCGCACACGCACACACATACACTCCTTCTCCCTGTGGCTGTATGGAAACGCTCATCTCTCTCAGATGTGTCTCTCGTTTGTCAATCGAAGCCGTGGGGCAGTGAGTACTTGAATGAGTTTCTGACAGCGTGTGTAGTTGAGTGTGTGTTAATGTGATCATGTGGGCGGCTGCAGCGCCCTGTAATAAAAGGCAGTAGTTTGGAACTGAGCTGGAAGGCATTACTGCTTGTTTGTGTGTGTGTGTCTCTAATCACATTTATTGGAAACCAATAGAAGTGCTAGCAGATGTTACAGCTGTAAAAGCTTGTAGTGTGTGAGTTGTAATAGAGGGTCGTGGATGTTGTAGAACAGCGTATGTATGTGATGTTTGCTTTTGCATTTTTTCATTGGAGAGACCTGCAAAACTGTTCAAGCTCATAAAAATCTGGACTGTTTTGAATGTAATACTGGTTTACTGCTTATATGTAAATATTAGATTGCCTACTATATAATGTACATTTCAGACAGTAGTATGTTACAATGTTGTCACATAACATTGAATGTCTACTTCGGTGAATGGTGTCTAGTTGTCATCTAGGAAATAAAATTGTGGACTACTATTCAAAAGTTTGGGGCCAGTAAGATTTTTCTTTATTATTTGAAAGAAATTATTTGTTTTATTTAGCAAGGATGCATTAATTTGATAAAAGGTGAAATTTATAATCTTACAAAAGATTTTATTTCAAGTAATGGCTGAAAAAAATGTGTCATAGTTTCCACAAAGATATAAAGCAGCACAACTGTTTTCAAAACTGATAATAATCAGAAATGTTTCTTGAGCAGTAAATCGGCATATTGGAATGATTTCTGAAGGATCATGTGACACTGAAGACTGTAGTAATGATTCTGAAAATTTGATCACAGCAATAAATTACATTTTAAAATATACGTATTACAAAGGAATTTTTTTTTTAAAATTGCAATTATATTTTTACAATATTACTGTTTGTTACGGTGGCCCAGTAGTACACAACACAACGAAATCTCCACAACACAACAAAATCGATGTTAATGTTGTGCTAATTTTGTTGTGTTGCTGCTTGTTTCCATTGTGTTGTGCTAATTTCATTGTGTTGTGGTTTGTTTCCGTTGTGTTGTGGAGAGTTTGTTGTGTTGTGGAGATTTCGTTGTGTTGTGCACTACTGGGCCAACGAAGTTTATACTGCATGTTTGATCAAATAAATCCAGAGCAAAAGAGACTTGAAACACATTCAAAAATGTTGCCAACCTCAAACTTTTGAACAGTAGTGTAGCAGGTGAAGATATTCATCTTGCATACAGAAAAGTTGCTTACTGCGCACAGTATGCATACTGTGTCCAGAAAATTAAGTACAAGTAGTACCGTGGTGTATTCCAGACATAGTCATTATGTCTAATAAGCACTGCGCTGAACATTTTCTCTCTATTTTCTCCTGCAGGCGAACTCTCCACCAGTAGTGGTAAATACAGACACACTGGATGGCTCACCTTATGTAAGTATTATGCATGTTTTAGTCTTTAGAGCTAGAAATAATTAGTGGTGCAGACATGAATGACACCTCGAACCAAGAATACCCTGACAATGATAATAATAATGCCCTGGCAGCAACCCGCAGTGCCATTGTTGCAGCTCACAATACCTTAGCAACCACATATCAAGTTTTGGGTTTTGGGTCGGTTTGATTTAGCCTACAAATCAACATTCCTAAATTTGACATTAACTGTAAACTTGAATCTCAAATCTGATTGGTTGATTGGAATGTTTTTCTAGAATCAAGAAGGATGATCAATATCAGTAACATTCATGCAAGTTTTGAACAGTCAAGCAACCATATTTCCTTCAGAAAATGTAAAAGTCTAGTTATCCGTTATAATTGCTGTTGTGGTCTCTAGTGTAAGGTGTGATAGACTATTTGTAGGAAAATAAATGCAATGCTCAATTATAGAAACCTGCCTTTTAGTTAAAAGAGCCAGCTGATTTTAATAGCGGTATCGCATGTTTGAATACTCCAGAATACGCATTAACTGGAAAACAGCCCAAAAAAATACTGAAGCTCTAGAGAAGAAAATGTGTGATTCAATTCACCCTTTGCTGGGAGTTTGATTGACAGGCGATCTAACCAATCATAATGCTGAATCTGCCATTTTGCCCTACAAACTAACTAGACAACAGTGTTAGTAGATTAACAATATTTGCATGTCTGTTGCTGTATAATGCATGTCTTGAGCTGACATGTCTTAAAGGTTCTGACATTGTGCATGTGTTGTCTTGTAGGTCAATGGAGCAGAAGGAGAGATTGAATATGAAGAGATTACGTTGGAAAGGGTAATCTTGCAAACAATTACAGTCTTGTATTTTTAGCATAGGTCATTCTATGTATGGGTGCTGTTTCCAATTTGACAGTTTTACTTTTTATTTTTAATATAAAGTAATATTTTACATATCCCGTGTGAAAAAGAACTAATGGTATGTGTACTTCAAATCTTAAAATATATTATTACAAAATTGTACTTGCAAATGATATAATATGAATAAGGCCAAGTAAATAAGGCCACTAACTTAAAGGGAGACATTTTGATGACTATGTTTCTTTACACTTTTAAAAAGTAAACGTCTTTAAAATGTAAAATTAAAAGGTTTACTTTAAAGTACATTTTAAATCATTATGTTTTAATAATCTTTTGTTGATTATTAAGGAAGCATACTTATTTTGATGTATTGACTAACATGCTGTAGTACTTGATTATAGTTTTATTATAAGCTAATTTAACTTTTGTGTGTTATTTAGTATGACATTTAAATATATTTTAAATGTATTAAATTGCAACTTCATTAGAAATGTGCAATTAAATACATGGCATACAAGTTTCAATAGAAATGGCATTAAGGTACATTTTACTTTACCATAAAATTTTGTCAGTATGTTCAGAAGTACACTTTAACTTTAAACAATAATAATAATAATAATAATAATAATGATTACATATTACATATAAAGATGTACTTAAGGGGATTCAAAGGCACTCTTAAGTTCACCATATTGCATTTAAACTTTAACATATGTTTATTTAATTGCAATTAACACGCAGTTAAGTGTCTGAAAACGTTACATTCAGTTCACACTTAACTATACTATTCTTTTTCACAATGGATTCTATAAATAAATAACATGTTTCAGTGTTAAAAAAATTGCATTTGATATCTAAAGCTAAATTAATGCATGTGAATATATGTTGGCACCCATAGCAGAACTTCACTGTATGTAAATGAGAGACTCTCATTCTGTCAAATGAGCCAGACGTGTGTGTGTGTGTGTGTGTGTGTTTGTGTGAGTAGGGGAACTCTGGGCTAGGCTTCAGTATCGCCGGAGGGATTGATAACCCTCATGTCGGAGACGACCCCAGCATCTTCATCACCAAGATCATTCCAGGAGGAGCCGCCGCACAAGACGGGAGACTCAGGTAACACACAGCCTGTATGTGGTTTGTATGTGGTTGGCCCCAGAAAGTATTTATACACTTAAGTCACATTTATAAATGTATAATGTCATTGCAATAGATAACATTATTTGTTTTATCTTTAAAAACCTTTTTGTGAAATATATAAAAGTACTGTATCTTTCTTTGAAATGAATGCCACTTGCTTTGATATTTTATAATGCAATGACATTCATATATTTTAAATGTGGCTTAAATAGGGATGCACAATGAATTGTATTTTAATCATTATCAAGATTTCTGCTTCTCTCAATTTATTAATTGTGATTGTCTGCGATATTTGGCGACTGGTTATTTATACGTATTATTTTAATTTGGCATTTGCTTTATCTTGCATTGGTAACAAGCATCTACAAGCTTTCATGGTTGTGGTTGCCAGATGTCAAGGGCTTAAATCCCCCACTCAGACCTTTTTTCGAATATCGATACATTTTCTGCCCAGTGGGTTACTTAATCTTCATAACCTGGCAACCGTGAGCATGTGCTCTCTCAGCATTTTGGAAAAAGCACTGATGAGCTGAAAACACCAGTAAACCTGTAAGTTGGAGTTAGCGATCTCTGTTGCGATTTTCTGCTCACATGAAAGTGTAATACAGTCTGTTTTCTTTCACTTAATCTTTTCTGGGCTTAATTTTTTGGTCACTGTATGTATACTGTACAGGGACATGTATGCTCACATTCATAATCACATAGTCGCAGTTAAATATCTCTGTGGATGTACTAGTGATGCATTTATAATGGGACCAGCTGGGGTTCCTGCTAACAAATGCAGTTTTACCCCAGAGCATTCCAGCACATCCACACACGCGTTTGCACACAAATTCACTCACACTGCAGGAGAAATTAAGCAGAAAATAACAGAAATAGCACAGAAGAGAGAAAGAAAAAGAGAGAGACAGAGAAAGACAAAGACAAGAGACACAGAAATAGCAGCTTGAGAGCGGTAAGTTCACCTGAAAATGAAAATTCTGTCATTACTTTCTCACCGTCATGTTGTTCCAAATCCGTACGAGTCGAATCTATTCAGTGATCCAATTAACGCAGCAGTCTGAGTGATCGGTGCTGGAGTGATTCACAGCTCTCTGGGGGTGAAGACTGTTAGTGAATTATGATTTATTTCAGTCTGTTCGTCAAAATCATACGGGTTTGTAGTGACATGTTGGTTACTTAATGATGAGAGAACTATTCGCTTTAACCACAGCCTGAGTTCAACACACACACACACACACACACACACACACACTGTCAAAGCTGATGGACTGTCAGCTGTTTTATGCTGTCCTCTGCTCTTCTCTGCAGACAGTTGGGCTTCATTGCTAATGGCAGTTCTGGGACCAAATGGACTGTAGTTTAGAGAGACAGAAACATTTTTCTTTGCCCCCACAGCGTGATTTTACTGTAGAATGTGAATACTCATTATTTTAGAGTTAATGTAATACTTTGAAAAGATATTTTATGTATGTTCATTCTCTGCACTGTAAGTACTTACATAGTACAGGCAAATTATAAAATTATAATCAAATTATATTATTATTATGTAATATACATGATACTATACGTAATATAACTGAATTAATCACATATATGAGTATATGCTGAGAAACTCCTCAAACAAAGATACAAATATAGAGACATTGCATAATTGTCACATTTCATACACACAAACACACACACACACACAAAGAAAGAAAGAAACTCTTTGTGTTTTGAGTGATATGTATAAATGATAATGTTTTCCTTTTCATGTGAACTATCCTTCATATAAATGAAGTCCACACTGTAATTTTTTTGTAATTCTTACAGAAAAATGTTTAAAATGCTACAGTAAAAAGCCTATTAATTGGTTAACTTTAAATTAACTTGTCATATATGGTGAAAAACTTTAAATGGCTAACACTGTATAATTTTACTGTAAAACAATGTTAAATTGAAGGATTTTGCATGTAAAATGTATGAATTATCATAAGTAAAGTAAAAGTAAAAGGACATCCCCAAAAGCTCCTGTATGGCACATCATTTATGAATATATTTTCTTAAATAGTTTTGTTTCTTCTTATTTTTGTTACCAGTGAGGTATGTCAGGGTGTTTCGTTGTTGATACATTTTCTGTTTTAAGTTAATGATTATAGCATTATTTTTGTGACGTGTGTTACTTTTGTCTTTGCATGTTTGACCCTGTGCACCATCTGTTATTGAGTATTGGCAATGTTTTATGAACTTTAATTCATAATGTGGCTTTCTACCATCTGTGTTAATATATGTTTTGTTAGTAACATTTTAATGTTAAAAAAAGTATATCGGTATTTAACCAATTAATGAAATATATGGTTAAAATCGTAAAATATACAGGTACCAACATGCCATACTGTAATACCTGAAATATTGTTACTATATTTTTGTGGAGAATTTCTGGAAACCACAGCTGCCATTTTGTTCCCCATAAATTTAACAGGATATTTATACAGTGCAATAAGCAGACTAAAATGGCTACAAAGTAATACAGGTGCTAGGAATATGGTTGGGTGACAAGAGATTGTAGATATATTTTTATACTTTATTTATACACGTACGCAGCTTCACTGTAATAAACAGACAATTACAGAATTAGTGATACAAACTTCAAGTATGAGACAAATTCAATAGCTTATTATTATACAATTGTTAATAGTTTATAATATGTGGAGGTTGCGACAAAATTGACATTTGACATTTGTTTAATTGGACTAGATTCTACAAAGTGACATAAATTTGGGTTAAAATACTGCATTTGATTTGACACAGCTTTTGTCATCAATAAAAGCATGTTCTCCTCCTCTTTAAAAGTCTGTTTGCATATTTAACCTATGCATGATTGAATTGCAGTTGCATTTGCATTCACCATTGTTTTTCCCAGCTGCCCTGACCTTATCAGAACAAACATAAAGCCCATTTTTTGGCTCAATATCTTTCAATAATATGATAACCTGATATAACCTGATTTTTCTAAAAAATTATGTCTGATAATCAAGTAAACCTGCTTGAGTCCAGTTTTGAAATATTACAAACAATATAAAAGTTATTCTTACATTTACTTTATAAAAATCATTGAAGATTTAACAGCATAAAGACACATGAATGACCTGAAGAGGGTGACTAGAGCTGACAAAATTGACGAAAAAATAAAAAACATCTAAAATACCTTAATTCTTTTTTTCTACTTTCTTGGTGGTCAGTAGTAATTAGAGGGCTTTATGATGAATATTTATGAGCAGTTATTTCCAGAAAAATGTATTGACAGTCAGTCATGGCACGATGGCACTTATACTCCCACTCTCTGTAATCTCTGCTTTATGTTTCTGGATGACAGCACAGCTAGTGCTGCATTTGCACTTCTGAAAGCTAAGGAATATTTGTGGTGTTTTGTCGAGTTGTCAGTTTCAGTGAAATGTCTTTTGTTAGATGGTGTTGAGCTCTGTGTGAAAATGCTCTGCTTGAGAAAAGAGCAGGTAAAAAATGAACACAGTATAGTTTACTGTACCGCCATAAACATAATGCTGCTTATTAAACAATTCATGTAAGAATTACTATTATTTCATCACTTGTTCAACAAGTTGTTTTAACTTATATCATTTTTCTTCTTCTGTGGAACACAAAAGAAGACGTTTAGTAGAATGTCCTGGCTGCTGTTTTACATAAAATGAAAGTGAATGGGGCCTGGTGCTGTTGAACTCTACTAAGGACAAAATGTACTGTAAAATGACTCATGTACAATAATACAAATCTTCTAAAGTCATACAATAGCTTTGTGTAAAGAACAAGCCAAACTTTAATCTCACCCTCCCCCGTAGCTTTCAAATCTCAAAGCATGATGTAACAAGAATTACCCAAATAAGGCAAAAACAAGACAACAGAAACAAATGTCAGAATCAAATGTCACGGGTGAAAACAAAGCACATGGTGCTTCATAAAGAGTTTCAAACAAGCGTATCAAACTGAGTCACATATTTCAGCACATTTTAAAACAATGTTACAGTATGATACCGTTTCTATTTTACTGTTTTATTTTATTTTTTTTTTTGGTGGTTTATCACTAGTGTCAAAGTGTCAAATGCAATTTCATGACACATTTCCTACTGATCAAACATATACTCACAAACATTTCAATATTGCAATGATTCATCACAAGGTTTCACCACTGATCTGGTGGATCCCATGAAACTTATCTCTGGTCAGTTTTGTAATGTAGGTTCAGTTTTAATGCCAAGTGAGAGTTAGACAAACTGTACCTAAAAACATAAAATAAGCACTACAAATCAATAAAACACAAATTATATTTATATTATATTAAACACAAACACTTCATATTTAACCCTGTAAAGCCCTGACATATGAAATAATAGAAAAATCTGGGAAAAAATAGAACAGTTTATTTACCAATGTTTTTTTTTTTTTACTAATATATATATATATATATATATATATATATATATATATATATATATGTGTGTGTGTGTGTGTATATATATATATGTATATATATTATCATATGCATCATGTAGTATAGTATAATTGCAATATGGAGCTTAAAAACACCTCGTTTTTTTTTTTTTTTTTCAGAGACAAACTGAGCAAAAAAGTGCAAATATTATTTAGCTTGTAATGTAAAATTCAATGAGATCTTTAGTATAACAGACAGTATCACAGACTACTTACATAAAATGCACTGTTCATCTCCCAATAATATGTCTTAAAAAGATGATATTTAAATGCTTAGTTTTAGGATCAAAGGTCTGTAGTTTTTATTGTGGAGGACAACAATGATGGAGTCAATTCAATGCTGATTGAAAGATGAATTGATGTATTTTTGATATTTATATTTTAACATGAATTTTCAAAAAAAAAAAAAAAATCTGTCAAATTTGATACAGCAGGCTTTATAGGTTTAATGATATTTAATGATTTGTACATTGCATTTAATAAATTTAATTGACTTTGCAATTGATGACTGTGAATAATTTTGTTCAGTGAATCATTTTGCAATTGATTCAAGGTTTTGAAAAGCTCAGTTTCTTCTATCACTATGATTTTTAACCGAATTAATAAGATTTGGCGGTCCAACATAAATGGTTGAAACAAATTGTTTAGAAAGTTATGTTTTCCAATAACTACATCAATGCCAGAACAACGGGAAACACAAGTCATAAATACAAAACATGGCACAATACTTAAGAACATGAACTTTCAAAATAAAAGAAAAATTAAAAATACATGTACTCCATGAAACCGGCGAAAAAAAAAATACATTGAAACAGCCATAGTTTCTGTAACTGAAATTTTTCATCCATAGATGCAATAAAATAGAAAGAGAAAATATGCCAAAACCCATAAACCATCCAATAACATTATCTTTGATGTGGAAAAAAGCAGCATGCAGGGTGAAACTGAAAACAGAACTTGTTTATTATACATTGACAAATCTGTCATTGGATTCTGGAGCTGATACAAGGCAAAGTTAACGCTTCTGACAGTCAGCCAACACCCATGGTTATTGCCTGATGTCCATAATCTCAAAATGACCAAATTTTAGTCCAGTTTGTTCATGTGTAAATACTGCCTCAACGTGCTTCAGTGTGTTAACACACTGTATATTAGCCATGTGATTGTGTATTCTGTGAGAAATAAAATCTCTCTAGACAATCAAATTTAACTTAACATAATTTGAACATAGCATCTTTTATATCTCATATGCCAGTGTGAGAAATGTAATTGTAATTTTTAAATGCAAAAATTCTAATTTTGTGGCATCTGTCAGTTCAAAGGTATATATGGATGCGTTCATATATGACAGATGTTGCCGTAATAACTTCTTATTTCCATTTCTCTATCTTTGTCTTAGAGTAAATGACAGTATTCTCTTCGTGAATGACGTCGATGTTCGGGAGGTGACTCACAGTCAGGCGGTGGAGGCTCTCAAAGAGGCAGGCGCTATCGTCAGGCTCTATGTATTACGCAGGAAACCTGTCGCTGAAAAAGTCACCGAAATCAAGCTCATCAAAGGGCCAAAAGGTATGGACTATAGTTATAGTAATAAAGCGTATGTGATTATCAAAGATGCACTAAGTGATCTTTGGTTTGCCAATACAACACTAATATTGGATGTTGTAGTGGAGCAAATGCAGTGTCACACAAAAGCAAAAGTTTTGTTTACCAGATGACTTTGGCTCTATTTATCACTTACATTTACTCATTTAACAGATGCTATTATCCGAAGCAGCTTACAAATGCAGAATACAACAGTGATTCATTACAATAACTTATAAACCTGCTGTGAGCTACAAGGTTGTTAATCAATCCTATATGCTTTTGTCGAATCCATTCATTTGCATTATTTCAACAGCAGTGGAATTTGTGGTTAAAAACTACATTAACCAAGATGCTGTATAGAAAGTTCCACTAATCAAGAGTCCTAGCAAGTAAATGGTGCTAAAAGAGCTTGCAGGGAAAGCCTAGACATATGAAGCAAAGCAAATCAAATTCTTTAAATATTTTTAAACATATGCATATTTTTCAATAAGTTTAATAAACATAAGTTTCTCCAGATACAATCAACAACTTAAAATTATTAGTTTTATATTACTCATATAATTTCTCTTTTTTAATCGTTTTTAATTTTGATAATATTATTTGCAATGCTTTATGGCATTGTTGTTCTTCCACTCATTATAGTCATTAAGTACATAGTCTTAAGGCCCTTTCACGCCAAGAACATTAACAATAAAGATAACTATAATGATAATTATATTAGCATCCACACAAATGCATAATAAAGTTCTGTTTATTATAAACATGCGCTGCAGTTTTGTTGTTGCCACTTTAAATGCTCAAGCTCTTTAAAGCCAGGTAGATTTTGATTGGCTGTCAATGAAAATCAAAAATCATTGTAAAAGTGATTCCAATGATATTGCTCCTCTCTGATGTTATAATTATAGTTGTGATGTGGACTCTGCTATTTAGAAAGATTTTTAAAACTGTCTTTATCGTCAGTGTTACAGTTATCATCCTTGTTGTGAACGGGCCTTTATACCTTTGTCTTTTTGTCTGTTTTTCAAAAATCGTATCACTTTATATCACTCTAACACTTTTTCCCAATCCCTAGGGGAAAAATAAAGGATAAAACCTTCTGGAACCAGTAGCCACTATTGCCCTCTTTTAAAGGGATAGTTCACC
Organism: Spinibarbus caldwelli; assembly: GCA_039654775.1. Classification (NCBI taxonomy): domain Eukaryota; kingdom Metazoa; phylum Chordata; class Actinopteri; order Cypriniformes; family Cyprinidae; genus Spinibarbus; species Spinibarbus caldwelli. The sequence goes on from CM077223.1 coordinate 10,049,432, forward strand.
CAAAAACAAAAATTCAGTCATCATTTACTCACCCTCAAGTTGTTCCAAACCTGTATGAATTTTTTCTTCTGTTAAACATAAAAGAAGATATTTTGAAGAAAGAAACTCACAGAGGTTTGGAACAACTTGAGGATGAGTAAATGACAGAAGTTGCATTTTTGGGTGAACTGTCTATCCCTTTAAATGGTTTTGCAACTGTCAGAAAACATCTAAATTGTTACTTAGTGCATCTAGTTCAAATAATGGTGAACTGAAAGCTCTGTTCATAAAGGGAAATGTCACTCGTGCCTTTGCTGTCCCAGGGCTAGGCTTTAGTATAGCGGGTGGTGTGGGGAACCAACACATCCCTGGAGACAACAGCATTTATGTCACAAAGATCATTGAGGGAGGAGCAGCTCATAAGGATGGACGACTACAGATCGGTGATAAGATACTGGCGGTAAGACGAGAACACATAAATCACTGATTAGAACTGACATGTGTAAAGATGTATTAATGTATTAGTCTGTATTAGACTGGAGCAACAGCTCATCACACATTATGTGTTACTGGCTATTCAATGCTGCCACCTGCTGCTCACAGAAAGAACTACAGTTACATTTTAGAATGCAGTAGAAAAAGCAGTAGAAAATGTAGTAGAAAAAGCAATCAATTTATCATCTGTAGTGTTTACTTTGATATATATATATATATATATATATATATATATATATTGCAACTTTAAACAACTTTAATATCCACAGTTCCTACATTTCTGCTTTTAACTTGGTACGCCTTTTGAAAAAGAAGCGCACTTAATCACTTAAAAAAATAGTATAATAACAATAAATATAATAGAGATAATATACTTCAAAATAATGTATGAACGTGTGAAAGTTTTCAGGCACTTAATTGCATGTTAAGTGCAAGTAAATGTAAATGTATTAGAGTTTAAATTTATAATAAATGCAATTAGCTGAGCTTGTTTTTGTTGACTGAATTAGGACTTAAGTACACCTTTATATGTCATTTCTAAATTCTATTGTCTTTGCTGCCAAATGTAATGACAAGCATTTATTGTAAATTAAAATACGCTTTAGTGTCATTTCTGCTTTAAATTTGTATGTCATGTATTTAAACATATTTGTAATGATGAAGTTGCAATAGTTTGTTATAGTTTTTATTGATATTTTGAAAGTTTTTATTTTTCTATTTTAATTTTAATTTGTTAAAGTTTTATTGTTTTGTAATTTTTAGTTGTTTTGTTTTTTTATGACTGTATAGTTTTTTTCTTCAGTTTTAGTTATTTTACTATATTAAGTTAAACTTTTATTTTATTTCAGTTAATGTTTATTTGATTTAATTTTATTTTAAGTAACGGAAATGTGTTTTAATGGCTTTAGTTTTAGTTTTAGTTAACTAAAATAACCCTGCAACATTTAAAATGTATAAAATTTAAATGTAATGTCAAATAACACACTACAGTTAAAATTATAATCATGTACTTTACATGTGCTTTAGCATGTTAGTCAACATCAAAATGATCAAAATAAGTGTACTTCTTAGAATAACAATAGATTATTAAAACTTAATTTCAATTGTACTTTAAAGTAAACTTTTAATTTGACATTATTACAAATTGCTCTTATAAAAATGTACTTAAGTGTGTTGAGAAACATATTCATGAAAGTTTACTGTAAGTACACTTTTATTTTATTAATATTATATTATCTACAAGTAAAGTTTTTTAAAATACTCTTTTAAGATTTGAGGTACACTACAAGTGCACGCTCAAAACAATTAAGTGCATTTCTTTTTCACAAGGGACACTTGCCCCATAACATTAATCTCTGCATCTGCAGGTGAATAATGTGTGTTTGGAGGACGTGATGCATGAGGATGCGGTGGGCGCGCTGAAGAACACAGCAGAGGTGGTCTACCTCAGAGTGGCAAAGCCAAACAACCTGTACCTTACCAACAACTACAACCCACCAGACCTCACAAGCAGTGAGTACACAGCACACAGAAGTGCTGTTTCACTGCAAAGTATGTTTCAAGCAAAACATCCAGCTTTCACTCACTCCTTTGTGTGTGTTCACCCTTCAGCGTACTCTCCGCATCTGGACACGGACCTTGGACATCCAAACTTCCTGGCTTCGGATTACCCACAAGCCCTCACTCCCACCTCACCAAGCCGCTTTTCTCCTGTGCTGCATGGCTTGATGGGAGATGACGACTTACCCAGGTAACGCACTCTGAGTAACTGGAAGCTCATGATTCAGCAGTTCCTGCACAATCGCTGGGTTAAATAAATTGGAAGGATTTGAAATAGAGCTCTCATCACCTTCCATCAGTGTTATTTTAGTATTGTGTAATAAATGATTATTACAGTTTTTATTAACATTTTGAATTAGCTTTTATTTTTATATTTTCTATTTTCATTTTAATTTTAAATTAAATTAAAATTGTATTATTGTATTGTATTAAATTTGTGTTAATTTCATTTTATCATTTTGAGTAGTTTGTTTTAATATCGCTCTCTATATTTTTAAATGATATTTGGTGTTAAATTATTATTATTATTATTATTATTATTATTTATGTTATATTTATTATTAGCTATTCAGATAGGTTTAGTTATTCAATTTAAGTGTTACACCAGTAGGTGGTGAGCTGTTCATTGTATTACTCAGTTAAAATATGAATTCAGAGGCATATACCAAATTCATGACCAAAAGTCGATAAGTAAATCCTTTAAGATGAGATCCAGTTCTGCCTGAATATATTTGAGTCTAACCCCCCCCCCCCAACCCCCCCCCCCCCAAGTTATACAAAACTAATAGAACAAGGGAAATAAAGAAGGCAAAAAAAATAATTATGGTTTTCAGTAACTGAAATAGTGTTTGGAAAATTATTTTGCTAGCGTATTTCCACATGTGCACCTAAGCACTGCATTTCTAGTATGCTCGTTGCAATGCATCATTTTACATGTGTGTGGTCAACCAATATTTTAGTCAATTTGGTAATGCTTTAAACTACCAATAAAAGTGTAGTGCCAGGTCTTTTTAATGCATTACACCTTATTTAAATCCATTCTGCATAGAGATTTCCACAGATTTTCTCTATAATTAGAGCAGAAAATGTTTACTTTGTCTAATTTTGTTCCTTGCCGCTGTGCCTCTGGCTTCACTGAGGGACTGAAGGACTAAAGAATTATGGAATCATTTTCTCTGCTCCCTAATAAAAAAAAAAGTGGGCAATATGACCAGAAGCTTTTACCACAAAATGAGTCATTTTCTATCACAATAATGATGTATTTCACAATATAGTAATACAATCTGAAATTAGTTTTGTCATTATACCGAAACGTTAGTAATTGAAATCAAAACCATGCATGTTTTATATGTTTGCAAACTAAATGCAGTAACTTTTAAACTCACAGCAGCCTTTTTGCCAACTGGTTACACTCAAGATTTCATATTTAGTTACGTTTTCTTGCTTTTAGAAGTATGGAAGCTTGTTTTTGCCGATGAATAAAAAATAAAAAGGTAATTGTGAATTTTTATTTTAGAATTCTAACTTTTTTTCTCAGAACCGCGTGATATAAAGTCTCAATTGCGCTTTATAAAGTCAGAAATGGGAGATATAAACTTGCACTTGTAAGAACATTTTTCCTCAGAATTGGACTTTATAACTCGCAATTGTGAGTTTATATCTCACAATTCTGACTTTATTTCCCGCAATTGCAAATTTACATCTCGTAATTCTGGAATTTTTTTCTCATAATTGCTGTCATGGTTGTTTTTGTCACTTTTTTTGACCAAAAGCTGTTAAATAGAGCAAAATCTCAACTGGTCGGTCAGTTATGTCATTGACATACATTATCATATTGCTGAGCTATAAAACTGCTCATTGGATATTATAAGCCATTATTGAACTATCAATACAATTTTCAGTAAAGCTGTTTTGAAACAGTGTGAAAAGCACTATACTTGATTTAATAAAACAGCATGCTTTAGCTAAAACAGCTGTGTATCTAAATCAACAATAGTTTGAAAAATAAATAAATTGATAAATGTTGGCTTGCTAGCATAAATGTGCATCAAATCACTGACCATATCTGACTGACAGAACTGTGCCGCAGTTTCAGGTTCAGTTATATATGAAATAATGTGCATTTAAATGATTATTATCATCCTGGAATTCTTTTGTAATTTATCTTTACCTTCTGTTATTTCTTTGCTCTGTCTTGTGTCTCAGGGACCCGAGGCGTGTTGTGATCCACAGAGGATCGACGGGTTTGGGGTTTAATATAGTTGGAGGGGAGGATGGTGAGGGAATATTCATCTCATTCATCCTGGCAGGAGGCCCTGCGGACCTGAGCGGAGAACTGCGCAAAGGAGATCAGATCTTAAGTGTGAGAACATGCAAACGCATACACATGTACTCATGTATAAAAAGCATAATTGCAATTTGAAATGAAAGGCTCTGTTTCACACGTGCTTTTGCATTGTGGGGATTTAACCAGCAGGTGCAATCGACTTGCGTGTTTTGAATCAATAATTACAGTACAGAATTTAAAGTGATGTCCCTGTCAACTACATATAATTCTAGCCATGATGTTGGTCAGTAGATAAATATGTTTAATGATTATTTATACATACTGTATGTTTTAATGGAGACTCCATCCCATTAATCCTGACAAGCTTCTTTGTCCATGTATCCTAGATATATATACCTGACAATCAAAAGACAAAGTGCAAAGTATAAGACACAAATGGTCTTTGCACCGAAAATAGAAAATAAAAAATCCAAGAAAATTCCATATTGTGCCGTTTTTATACTCCCATATTGTGCATTTTTATTATATTGCTGAGCATGCTGATTGTCATAATGTTAGGTAATTTAAAGGGATAGTTCACCCAAAAATGGAAATTCATTTACTCACCCTCAGGTTGTTCCAAACCTTTCTTTCTTCCACTGACCAGATGCTGATTCTGGTAACCAAACAGTTGACAGTAGCCATTGACTTCCACAGTATGGAGAAAAAAATACTATGGAAGTCAATGGTTACCAAATGTTTAGTTACCAGCATTCTTCAAAATATCTTCTTTTGCGTTCAACAGAAGAAAGAAACTCTTTCAGGTTTGGAACAACTTGTTGAGTAAATGACAGAATTTTTATTTTTGGGTGAACTGTCCCTTTAAGAGCTGTTTGGATTAGTTCATGCCTAGGGTTGGGTATCGTTTGAATTTTATCAATTCCAATTCCAATTCTGCTTATCGATTCCGATTCTTATCGATTCCCAGTTTCAATTCCAATGTGGTTAAAAAAAATGAAGTCAAACATTTAGATATCAAACATATTTGTGTCTCTTTTTGCAAAACATTTATTTGCTGCTGAATACCATGAACAAAAATCAGCCGGCTACTTAGAGCACAATTCTGGATAAATTGAGACTTTTTTTTAATGGAGGTTGTAGTTCTCTCACAATTCTGAAGAAAAAATATTAGACAAGTAAACAAAATATCATGGAATTTATGAATGGAATGATTCAATGACTCACTCAAGATTCACTTGTTTTATTACTGGATGAATCGGTGTTTTCGAATGAATCTCTTGAATGAATCATTCAAAGACAAACAATTTTTAACAGCCCCTTTTCGCCAAATTAAAAAAAAAAAAGATACGCACACAGGAATTGATAGGTGGAATAGGTATGCAATAAAAAAAAAGTAAATATTGCAATGCAGCAGTATTGATAATTGTGAAATGTTGCATGTCTTGCTGAAGTGTAGTTTGGCAGTAATGTTACAGTAATATGTTAAGGCTGTAGTGATGTGTGTGATAATTGATTGTAATGATATGCATGTGTTTCTCAGGTCAATGGCGTGGATCTACGGGCAGCTACACATGAACAAGCAGCAGCTGCCTTGAAGAATGCAGGACAGACTGTAACCATCATCGCTCAATACAGACCAGAAGGTCAGAACACACACACACAAACACACACACCTGACTGAAATGTCTTGCACACTGGGTCCAAAGCTGACACTTGCCAAATGCAGGTGAAATGGACTGCACAATTAATCTTTTAGAAACTGCAATATAATGTGTTAGAGCTATATTTTGTTTTTTACAATAAATGACACTTTTTTTAAATACATTTTTAATTCTAGCATACAGGTCCATCTCAATAAATTAGAATGTCGTGGAAAAGTTCATTTATTTCAGTAATTCAACTCAAATTGGGAAACTCGTGTATTAAATAAATTCAATACACACAGACTGAAGTAGTTTAAGTCTTTGATTCTTTTAATTGTGATGATTTTGGCTCACATTTAACAAAAACCCACCAATTCACTATCTCAACAAATTAGAATACTTCATAAGACCAATAAAAAAACATTTTTAGTGAATTGTTGGCCTTCTGGAAAGTATGTTCATGTACTGTATATGTACTCAATACTTGGTGGGGGCTCCTTTTGCTTTAATTACTGCCTCAATTCGGCGTGGCATGGAGGTGATCAGTTTGTGGCACAGCTGAGGTGGTATGGAAGCCCAGGTTTTTTTGACAGTGGCCTTCAGCTCATCTGCATTTTTTGGTCTCTTGTTTCTCATTTTCCTCTTGACAATACTCCATAGATTCTCTATGGGGTTCAGGTCTGGTGAGTTTGCTGGCCAGTCAAGCACACCAACACCGTGGTCATTTAACCAACTTTTGGTGCTTTTGGCAGTGTGGGCAGGTGCCAAATCCTGCTGGAAAATGAAATCAGCATCTTTAAAAAGCTGGTCAGCAGAAGGAAGCTTGAAGTGCTCCAAAATTTCTTGGTAAACGGGTGCAGTGACTTTGGTTTTCAAAAAAACACAATGAACCAACACCAGCAGATGACATTGCACCCCAAATCATCACAGACTGTGGAAACTTAACACTGGACTTCAAGCAGCTTGGGCTATGAGCTTCTCCACCCTTCCTCTAGACTTTAGGACCTTGGTTTCCAAATTAAATACAAAACTTGCTCTCATCTGAAAAGAGGACTTTGGACCACTGGGCAACAGTCCAGTTCTTCTCCTTAGCCCAGGTAAGACGCCTCTGACGTTGTCTGTGGTTCAGGAGCCGCTTAACAAGAGGAATACGACAACTGTAGCCAAATTCCTTGACACGTCTGTGTGTGGTGGCTCTTGATGCCTTGACCCCAGCCTCAGTCCATTCCTTGTGAAGTTCACCCAAATTCTTGAATCAATTTTTCTTGACAGTGCTCATAAGGCTGCGGTTCTCTCGGTTGATTGTGCATCTTTTTCTTCCACACTTTTTCCTTCCACTCAACTTTCTATTAACATGCTTGGATACAGCACTCTGTGAACAGCCAGCTTCTTTGGCAATGAATGTTTGTGGCTTACCCTCCTTGTGAAGCGTGTCAGTGATTGTCTTCTGGACAACTGTCAGATCAGCAGTCTTCTCCATGATTGTGTAGCCTAGTGAACCAAACTGAGAGACCATTTTGAAGGCTCAGAAGACTTGCCGGTGTTTTGAGTTGATTAGCTGATTGTCATGTCAGCATATTCTAATTTGTTGAGATAATGAATTTGTGGGTTTTTGTTAAATGTGAGCCAAAATCATCACAATTAAAAGAACCAAACTTAAACTACTTCAGTCTGTGTGCACTGAATTTATTTAATACAAGATTTTCACAATTTGAGTTGAATTACTGAAATAAATGAACTTTTCCACAACATTCTAATTTATTGAGATGCACCTGTAAGTGTTCAAATATATTTTGGAGCCTCTGTATACATTACTGTTAAAACATTTGGGGTCAGTAAGATTTTTTTTTTTCAATCAATCTATTCATCAAAATAAGTCCATCTATTTATCAAAAAATCCTGATAAACAAAATCACGGTTTCCACAGAAATATGAAGCAGCACAACTGTTTTCAACATTGATATTAATGATAAATGTTTCTTGAGCAGTAAATCAGCATATTAGAATGATTTCTGAAGGATCATGTGACACTGAAGACTGGAGTAATGATGCTGACAATTCAGCTTTGCATCACAGGAATAATTTACATTTTACAATATATTCACACAGAAAACAGTTATTTTAAATGGTAAAAATATTTCACACTATTACCAATTTTAATGTATTTTTGATTAAATAAATGCAGCTTTTGTGAGCAGAAGAGACTTATTTCAGAAACATTTGAAAATCTTACCGACCCCAAGGTATTGAATTCTAGTGTACATGGAATAGATATTTTAGACTCTCACACACATCACATTAGTGTCCAAACTGACACAAATGGTTGATTTCTCATGAATCTAGCTTTTATTTGCTGTACAGGGTTGGATAACAGTTGTGTTTGTTTGTTCAGAGTACAGTCGATTTGAAGCTAAAATTCACGACCTCAGAGAGCAGTTGATGAACAGCAGTATGGGCTCCGGAACAACTACATTACGAAGTAACCCTAAACGAGGATTTTATATCAGGTAAACATACAACATACACTACAACTACAAAAAAGACAATAATTTGACATTTCAAAGTACACTTTTAAAGTTCACTAAAGTGTGAACTCTCTCTTAAGTGGCCTTTTATTTCATTAAAATTATTTGCAGTTACAGTTACCACGTTTTTAACATCTCTTTCTCCATATTTAAGCTTTCATTTTTAAATGCTTGGGTTGCAACATAAAGGGATCATACTGCATACTGTTTAACATAGTCCACACTGCACAGTATGCAGAAAGCAGAAGGCTAGTATTCCATTCTGAACAGAGCCAATGAATAAAAAAATGAAAAAGGGCCAAAAATAAAAGGTCTGTGTTGCTCAATTTCAACCCAATTCCATGCTTTTCCTTTGATGTTTTCCTTTACAACCCCCCTCTCTCTCTCTATCCTCCTTTATCCTCTCTTTTCCCCATGACTTATGTTCTCTCTCTCTCTCTCTCTCTCTCTCTCTGTCGTTTGGCAGGGCTCTGTTTGACTATGATAAGACAGCAGACTGTGGTTTCCTGAGTCAGGCCGTGGGCTTTAAGTTTGGAGATGTGCTGCGTGTTTTGGACTGTGGAGATGAGGAGTGGTGGCAGGCCTGCAGAGTCAGCCCACAGGGGGATGAGGAGGAGGTCGGCTTCATCCCCAGCAAGAGGAGGTGTGTGTGTGTGTGTGTGTGTATGTGTGTGTGTCACTGCTTTCTCTTGTGTTATCTGCTCTGTTGTCCTTGAACAAAATAATATTCAGACGGCTTAAAGAGGCTTTTTAGCTTTTAACTCTCTCTCATTCTAACCCACTGTTACAAGGACGTGCTCTAGAGACATTTATCCGCACACACATTTCTCTCCAGTCATTTTAAAAGAAAGTTCTGGGATAAATATTTCATTTAAGCTCTGTTGACAGCATATGAAATACTAAAAAATCTTTCTGTAACACTTTCTATGAAGCCCATATTTAAAATACGTTATAAGGGTATTTTTAAGGCATTATAATGAATGCATAATGCATTATAAAAAACCTTATAATATGTTATATTGCCTTATGAATATTCATAAGAACAGTTTTAATGTATTATAATATTTACTTATTAGTGGTTATAGCTTTTAAGAGTATGATGATTTATAACACAGTGAACGTTACATCCACTTAAGTTACAATGGATTAAATTTCTCATAGTTATAATGTATTATGAGTCTCATATCTTGCCATCTTTCTTATGCTACTTTACCACTTATAAGTATAGTAATAATAATAGTAATATTTTTTTTTCTCTCAAACAGCCATAAGATCAGATATCAGATCAGATGTATGTGTAATATGACACATTTGCTTTTGAACTATTTTTATTTTAATATCAGTTTGATTATTTTGATGGTACCCTTTAGACAGCTGTTGATAAGTAACTCTGCAACTACGTCAACTAGCAGTCAGTGGAGTATTAGTAGTATATCTGCTAAATATATGCTAACACTTTATTTTGATGGTTCCCCAACAGACAAATTAACTATAAGTAACTTTGCAAGTACATCAATATTCTACCTACACTAACCTTAACCTAAGCCTACTAATACTCTAATGAGAGTTAGTTGACATGTAGTTGCAATGTTGCTTATAGTCAATAGACTAAGGGGACCATCAAAATAAAATATAACCTAACATATAAACATTGCATTTTTTTTCAGTTGAATGTATTAACTAGCTCACATCAAAATTAATATTAGCTTCACAGGGAACACTCAAATAACACTCCACACCTAACCACTTACAAGATGTACTGTAGTAAGATACTATGCAGATCTTAAATAATGTCAAGATATATAGTCCATTATCAATGTAAAAGTAGATTTAATATGGTGTTCATTGTGTTATAAATAATCATAATCTTAAAAGTTATAACCACAAATGCGTAAGCATTATAATGTATTATAATTGTTGGTATGATTATTTATAAGACAACAATATAAGGTCTTTATATTGCATTATGCATTCATTATAATGCCTTAAGAATACCCTTATAATATATTATAAATATGGGCTTCATAGAAAGTGTTACCAATCTTTCTGACTCCCTCAAAAAGAAAATTACACTACCATTCAAAAGTTTGCTGTCAGTAAGATTTTTTTAGTGGTTTTGAATGAAGTCTATTATGTTCACCAAGGCTGCATTTATTTAATCAAAAATACAGTAAAAACAGTAATATTGTGAAATAGTATTACAATTTAAAATAAAAGTCTTGTATTTTAATATATTTTAAAATGTCATTTATTTCTCAGTCATATAATTTACGCCAGGGAAAAAAAAAAAATTGGGTTTTCATTTCTGTATTTTAGCATTGTATCAAATCTGCTAGTTACCAAGTTTAATCATTAAACACCATTTGATATTACAAAGAAAGTCATCCCTGGTGGTGAGATTGTTAACTATGTTACAGACAAAGTAACGTCTCGGTTATGTATGTAATCCTCGTTCCCTGAAGGAGGGAACGGAGACGTCACGTCGGTAATGACCGACTTTGGGATCTCGCTTAGAGAGACCAATCCATTTCGAGTGTAAACTAAACCTGTTCACTTGGAACAGGAACATGCGGAAGTCCCATCCTTCCCAAAGGAGGTTTCGGAAGCATTTACACATATTAACAACCGTTTAGGTGCATATGGAAGATTAGTGTTGATTGTAACTCTCTTAAAATGGCAGAAGTCTGCCGGGGAACACGGAATTTGAGGCTATACCGTGGAATTTACACATATAGGATCCATTTAGGTCTCTACATATGGAACCCAGCCCTCTACCGGTTCTCACAGATTCATCAAATGAGGGCATGGCGCCGGACATTCCGCCATGTCTGGCTGCCGAGGGGACGGAGGAGCTCGACAGGGTCTACAGACGGACTCTCTGGAGCAGTTTTAGCAAGCCGACTCGAAGCCGGGGCCTCTCAGTGTTTCTACCCGTTTGAGGTGAGAACACAGGAGGATACCAGCTCCACATGAAAGCTATAGAACCTAGCAAACCTGTTGGGGGTCGCCCAGCCCGCAGCTCTACAAATATCTGCCAGCGAGACACCACGAGCCAGCGCCTAGGAGGATGCGACTCTTCTAGTAGAGTGAGCTCTCAACCTGAACGGGCAGGGCACACCCTGTGCCTGATAAGCCAGGGTGATGGCATCCACTATCCAGTGGGCCATCCTCTGCTTGGAGATGGCATTCCCCTTCTGCCGGCCTCTGTGACAGACAAAGAGCTGGTCTGAGGTCCTGAAGCTTTGTGTCCTGTCTACGTAGCATCTCAATGCTCGGACGGGACAAAGCAAAGCTAGGGCTGGGTCTGCCTCCTCTGAGGGCAGCACTTGCAGGCTCACCACTTGATCCCTGAAGGGAGTAGTGGGAACCTTGGGCACATAGCCAGGCCAGGGCCCCAGGATTACCTGGGAGTCAGCCGGCCCGAACTCTAGGCACGAATCGTCTACCGAAAATGCTTGCAGGTCCCCTACCCTCTTGGTGGAGGCCAGTGCAAGCAGGAGCAGAGTCTTCATTGACAGAAACTTCAGCTCAACTGACTGCAAAGGCTCAAACGGGCCCTGCTGTACTGGTCTGAACACTAGAGACAGGTCCCAAGAGGGTATGGAGGGTGTCTGTGGAGGATTTAGCCTTCTCGCCCCCCAAGGAACCTGATGACCAGGTCATCCCTTCCCTTCCACGAGGTCGTGGTTGGCAGCAATCGCAGCCACATAGACTTTAAGGGTGGAGAGAGACAGCCTTTGCTCCAACCCTTGCTGTAAGAAGGACAGCACGACAGATCGACAGGAAGGACAGATCGGCATCTTCGGGAGTCTTCTCAAGCACCATTCGACGAACAGGTTCCACTTCAAGGCGTAAGCGTGTCTCATAGACGGTGCTCTCGCCGAAGTGATGGTGTCAACTACCTCTTGGGGTAGGTCACCTAGAGCCTCCGCGTCCCATCCAGGACCAGACATGAAGTTTCCAGAGGTCTGGACACGGGTGCCACAAAGTGCCCCGTCTCCAAGGAGGGGCTGTCACGAGGAGCATCAGTTCCGGGAACCAGGTCAGAGTGAGCCAGTACAGCGCAACGAGCAGGACCTGCTCCTCGTCCTCCCTGATCTTGCACAGAGTCTGCGCAAGAAGGCTCACTGGGGGAAATGCATACTTGCGAAGGCCCCGCGACCAGCTGTGTGCCAGTGCGTCCTTGCCGAGTGTTCCCGCGGTTAGGGAGTGAAACAACTGGCAGTGAGAGTTCTCTGGAGAGGCAAACAGGTCTACCTGAGTGGCTCCGAAACGTATCCAAATCAGCTGAACCGTCTGGGGATGGAGTCTCCATTCCCCGGGGGGCGCAGCTCATGACAGCTCGTCGGCTGCCTGGTTGTGCAGACCCGGAATGTGAATGGCACAAAGCGACCTCAGATGCTTCTGACTCCAGAGGAGAAGGTGGCGGGTGAGTTGTGACATGCGACGGGAGCGTAGACCACCTTGTCAGTTGATGTACGCAACGGTCGCAGTGTTGTCCGTGCGGACCAGCGCATGCTTGCCTCGTAAGCGCCCTTTGAGATGGATCAAGGCAAGACGTACTGCTAGCAACTCCAGACAGCTGATGTGTCAGTGTAGATGGGGGCCTGTCCAAACCCCTGACACTGCATGCCCGTTGTACATGGGCCCCCCAGCCAGTGATGGAGGCATCCGTGTACACCACAGCATGCCTGGAGACCTGTTCCAGGGGCACTCCTGCCCGAAGGAACGCAGGGTCTGACCACGGGATGAAGGTTTTGGCGGCAGGCCGGTGTCACTTGGACCCGGTGAGTGCCGCGTTACCACGCCCACCTCAGGACTCGGCCATGGGGCCAGTGTTGAGGCGGCCTTATATGGAGCACTCCCAGCGGCGTGACTACTGCTGCAGCTGCCATATGCCCCAGGAGCCTCTGAAACTGTTTCAGTGGGACCGCCGTCCTCCTCTTGAACGTATTCAAGCAGTTCAACACCGACTGAGCATGTTCCTGCATGAGACGTGCTGTCTGTTCGACCGAGTCCAACTCCATACAAAAAAGAGATCCTCTGCATCGGGGAGAGTTTGCTCTTTTCCCAGTTGACCCGAAGGCCCAACTGGCTGAGGTGCGAGAGCACCAAGTCCCTGTGTTCGCACAACTGATCCCGAGACTGAGCTAGTATGAACCAGTCGTCGAGGTAGTTGAGAATGCGAATTCCCTGCTCTCACAGGGGAACAAGGACTGCCTCCGTAACTTTCGTGAAGACACAGGGTGACAGGGACACCCCGGAGGGCAGGACTTTGTACTGATATGCACGTCCTTCGCACGCAAACCACAGGAATGGCCTGTGGCACGGAAGGATCGACACATGGAAGTACACGTCTTTCAGGTCGATCGCTGCAAACCAATCTCGGGGATGAATGCACCCGAAGATGCATTTCTGCATCAGCATCTTGAACGGTAACCGATGAAGGGCCCGGTTCAAGACACACAGGTCCAAGATCAGTTGTAACCCACCGCCTTTCGTGGGTACAATGAAGTAGGGGCTGTCAAAACCCATCTTCATATCGGCTGGAGGGACCGGCTCTTTCGCATCCTTCGACAGTAGGACTGCGATCTCCGCATGAAAGACAGGAGCATCGGCCGCCTTCACTGATGTGAAGCGGATGCCGCTGAACTCGAGTGGACGCTGGGCGAACTGAGTCGCATAGCCAAGTCTGATGGCCCGCAGGAGCCAGCGAGAAGGTTTGGGTAGCCAGGCACCCAGACACCGTACAAGTTGGATCAGCGGGACCACCGATGTACCCGCGGTGGAGCAGCGAAGTGGAACGCAGGGACCCGGTCCGTGGGCAGACTGAAGAGGGGTCTGAGTGTGTGGTGCAACGCTTACCTGGTTCCCTGGTTTGGCAGAGGGTGCGCGAGTAGGGCCTTTGATGATGCTCTCGAACCGCCCGCTGCTGCCCACTGGCGAGAGAGGAGGATGAGTGTGGTCCGGTGTTGGTCCGTCCGCAACTCTCCATGCGCTCAGAGACCATGGGACCCAGAGACAGAGAAAACTGCTCTTTTGTTGAGATTTTTGGAAACAAAAAATCCTCCACCCGGCCCTCCGGGGGAGGGAGAGATGCATTCACCATCTCCCAAAAAGCAGTTCCCTCTCCCTCTGGGTCGCCCGTCCCAGGGCCTCTTGCTCTTCCACTTACCACCAGGTTTGACGGGGGCCTGGACGGGCAGGGCGGCCTGCCTACGCCCAGTTCCACGGTGCTGCTTGACTAGAGGCTGCTGCAGATGCTGCGCGGGAGTGGGGGCGGACGCAGGGGGCCGCCCTTGGCGACGAGCAGGCTGGGGTGCTTCAGCCGGAGGATGGATAGTGGTAGCAGCTGCCCGCCAGGGCAGGACGTGTTGGATCGCCTCAGTCTGCTCCGGTGCAGCCGAGAACTGCTGGGCCATGTTCTTGACTGCGTCGCCGACGAGGCCGGTCTGGGATACAGGGACCTTGAGGAACCAAACTTTGTCGGCGTCCCTCATGTCGACCAGACACAGCCAGAGGCTGCGCTCCTGGACCACAAGTGTGGACATCGCACGATCCAGAGAACTCGCGGTGACCCTCGTCGCTCGGAGCACGAGGTCAGTTGCGGTTCAGAGCTCTTTCAGAACTTCCGGATCGTGACCACCCTCGTGCAGGTCCCTCAGTGCTATAGTCTGAAGAACCTGCAGTAACCCTTCTCTACAGGCCGCATAAGCATCGCCGGACAGACCAGACAAGTACCTACAAGCCCGGGAGGGGAGGCATGGTTTGCCCTACCGGGTGAAGGCGGTATTAGGACACAACTGCATCGCAACCGACTGCTCCACAGGGGGGACCCCCGTATACCCCCTAGCTGCACCACTGCCAAGGGTGGTGAGGGAGGAGGAGCTAGCAGGTAGGTTTCTGGCAGTAAAAGGTGCCGTCCATGACCTGGTAAGCTGCCCATGCACCTCCGGGAAGAAAGGTACCGGGCAGGGCGCTGAGAACCAACGCAAGCTACCCCAAGAAACCAGTCGTCCAATCTCGAGGGCTCGGGACACGGTGGAGGTCTCCACTCGAGCCCTACCCCCTCGGCGGCCCGGGAAAGCATAGCCGTCATTTCCGGATCAGACTCATGCATTGCTGCCGCCCGGAGATGCAGCGATCGACATCCGGTCATCGGGAGGAGCGCCGAAGGATACTGCTGGTATGCTCTTTGAGAGGGCCCAACGCGTTCCCTCGGCCGCACAACTGGTTGCGGAGCGCAAGAGGAGCGATGGTCCCTCAAGGGTTGGTTCCCTGGAGGGTTTGCCACCACTATAACCCTCAGACCACCCGTACTACAGCCTGAAGTAGTCCTCGCCTGGCTGCAGCCAGGACAAGAGCCAGATCGAGGCAGGCAACGGAGCTCCGCCCCGTTTGAGGTAACGGAGCCTGGTCTGCAGCTCCGAGATGATTATCTTCCCACAATGGGAAGATAACTCATCCACGAATGCCACCTCAGCGTGCTTTATGCCCAGACACGTGAGGCAGCGATCGTGACCATCACCCAGTGCCAGGTAACGACCACATCCAGAAATGCACGGGTGGTACGTTGTCTATAGCAAGACCCACATCATCTTTACAAAGACGTAACGTCGAGTTTGCTAGACGCAACATCGTCTTTAAAAAGACGCACCCGTGAATGCTCTTTTAGGGAAAAAGCTCTTTTAGCATGCTGAAGCGCACAGGGGAGATGGCCGCCTGCAACACAAACAGGGGGTAGTGCAGCCTGATGTGTGCAACCCACTCGACACGGGAAAATCACCATCACTGAAGCGCTGTACTGCCAACACGGAGAGCTCTCAAAGAGCGCGCTGAACTCGTTCAGTCTTCTTCTCTCAGTAGAGTAGTCAGGAGCAAAACGATGTGATCGCTCGGCTCCGAAGCGAAAAGGTGAGTGTGCTTTGCACCTGCTGCCTATTTATGCTCGCGCTGTCATCAGCGGCAGCTGGATGCAATCATCACATGCCAATGTGCATTGGCTCATTTAGTTTACATTCAAAGTGGATTGGTCTCTCTAAGCGAGATCCCAAAGTCCGTCATTACCGACGTGACGTCGAGAGTGACTGACTGAAAGGGAACAGGTAATATAGTCGACAATTTAATCATTTTGACTCATAATTCTGAAAGCATCAAGCTAATGCTATTTTCTTGATCAGGTTAACATCAAATTGTAATACTTATTTGAATAAAAATCATAAAAATACTGCAAACCATAACAATGTACTCAACACAGTAGATGGGCAGTTAACATATAGGTCACTGGAGATCAAATATAGAAAAAATTTAGAGGACATTTACCATAATGTGTTCAAAATGTCTGCTGCAGAAGAAAATGACATCGCATGATGCTGGATACAGTTGACAATTTTTGTGGACATGAGTAAAATGAAATATTTTCTTATTTGAAAACAAAATTAAATTTAAACTCAATCTATTTTCCTGAAGCATTTCGATAGAAATAAATTTAATATAGATAATCTTGAATTTTTCTCTTTTTTGAAAAGAAAAGAAAAAAGTTACATCGCATACCTTCTGGTATTCATATATGAATCATGACAGAAATAAGATATTTTATTATACCAGTCTCGTGTTAACGTATGTTTTCTGGCTATATTCACTAAACATTTGTGCCATTTTTGCATGTGCTATTTCAGCTCAAATTACTATTGAATTTACCAATCCAGTTTAACCAGGTGCTTTCTGCACCAGGGGTGTGAGATATGTGTCGGCTATGATAATATCTTAATTGCAGTTTTAACAATGTGTGAGCTGACATTATCCAGTTTGTCACTCACTTCACAAAAACACACCATGAGAGTCCACAAATTCACTGCATGATGTAGCCTGTTATAATGCAGTTAGTATGTCCTCAAGATTTAAGATTTTGAGGGAAAAAAATGAGTTATGTTTTATAAGGTATAGTATAGTTAAGCAATATCACATAATATATACATCATAATTAAACTAAAAAATAAACAACAGCACAATTTATTCTTGGTATATCCTGGGTTATTCATTCAAACGAATCTCTCTTCCAGGGTTGAGAGAAAAGATTGGTCGCGGTTGAAGTCAACAGAAAGGGTAAGATCCTTGTTAAAACACAAACAGCTGCTTGCAGTTCGTCCCATTCAAATATTTTCCTTTAAATTACTACAAAAACATTTGGCGGATCTCCTATGAGATTTGTTTTCCTTCCCTATAATCAGTTGTGATGTGTTTAGAGTAGCAGTGGTGTGTGTTTGCAGCCCATGGGAGTCTATCAAGCAGTTGTTTTATGAAAGCACTGAAACTCCTGGGCATTGTGAGCTTGTTCTGCATGTAGGGCGCATGCTGTAGATACAGATCACTGAGCTCAAAAACACACACATGCATTCAGCACATGTGCTCAGTGCTCTCTGTAGGTTTTCCTGGGAAGTTAGTATTTTAAGCTCCATATCTTTTACTTGGGCATTTTAGCATTGTGGTGGTATTCATGTATAAAGTTCCTTAATTGACATTTGCAGAAAAAAAAACACATGCTAATGTTACACTTTGTTACATTTTTTTTTTTCAGATGTAACTATAGGATTACTATAACTATAGCCCTTTAGGCTACGACAAATGCTGCAATAACTGGATGTTTACATCTAAACTGATGCAGAAAACAGTCTATTACAATTTAATAAGCATTGTACCCTATATTTCCTTTTGACAGGACCGAAGTCGAGACAGTATAGGTTCACAGGGTGAGTTACAACCGTCATTTTGCTCGTAGACAGCACAGTAGAGCCCTGAATACTGATACAGAGTTAAATGTTTTGTTGTTGCATGTATTACAAACTAAAACTGATGTATGTGTATTTGTTGTCTTTCAGGAAGGGAAGAGCCAGTACGAAGTTACGAGACAGTTGCACAAGTGGAAGGTTGGATAACTCGACTGAGTCACCATATGTTGTGTCATTTATACGCTTGCTGTGATCCAGACCCTAGTGAAATGCCTTGCGTTCTGCGGTCTATGTAGGCAGCATCCTAAATGAAACAGAAACCTCAATTCAAATAATAGACAATAGACATTACATTACATTTACATTTAGTCATTTAGCAGACGCTTTTATCCAAAGCGAATTACAAATGAGGACAATAGAAGCAATCAAAACCAACAAAAGAGCAACAACATGCAAGCGATATGACAAGTCTCGGTTAGCCTAATGCAGTACACGTAGCAAGGTTTTTTTTTTTTCGTTTTTTTTTTTAAACAGGAGATTGATAAAATAAAATTAGAAAAGAGAATACTAGAGTTAGAGGGTCAAATAAAGATGGAAGAGATAGCAGAGATGAGAGCAAGACAAAGAGGACAAGCAGTACACTAATGCTGAAAGTTTATTCTAATAGTTTGACTTTTGTCATTATATTTCCTATTTTTAGATGTAACTACTGTTATTGATACATTTCAGTACTGAATAACAGTATGTTCAAAAAAGTTTTTGTGTGGGGAGTATGAAATGTGTAGGGCGATTATTAGAACGAGTTATCAACTAATCTTCGATTATTTCACTGATTAATCAGTAGGTTTTCATCAATTATTTAGCTTTTCAATTTGTTAAAATATTGAGTTATACATATTTTATATATTTTCATATACACACAGAGCTGCTTTATAGCAGAAAAACAAGTTGTAATTCTAACTGAAAAGGACACTGATATGGTTTTATCATGTTTAATACTGTAAAGCTGCTTGCTTTAAAGGGGACATTGGATGCCCATTTTCCTCAAGTTGATACTTTAGGATCTTCATGAAATGTCGGTAACATACTTTGGTTAAGATTCCTCACTGGTCATGTAAAACAACACCTTTTGTACCATGTCAAAAAGTGACTTTACTGTAGTGCCAGTTGCAGAGCTCATGCAAACATATCCACATTGCTATGATCAGATGCTTTCTTAACTGCTGTTTTCCAATGCTATAAATTTTATTGTCTTTATTTTATTGAGAGGAAAGCATGCAGCACATATTACACATTCATCATATTACACATTCATCAGGATGTTCGCCAACAGTAAAGAACTGTTTCTGGGTATCATACTTCTTTTTACCCTTAAACGAAAGAACTTCGACGTGAGGATATCAGGGCCTTTACACATAACAACTTTTTTGATTGTAGTTTTGTAAAACTTTCCCACACTCTACTGGATCGGATTCATTTGTACGTCTTCTTCTATTGGATTGCATCCGGGAGGCCTGAATTACAGTGTTGTGCTACAGCACCACACTAGACAAACCACGTTATTGCAGGCCCTTACTTTAGGTCATACAAGATCAAATGGTTATTCGACAACAAAAGTAATTATCAACAATTTTTTATTGTCAACATTGTTGGTGATTGTCTTTGTAGGCAGCTCACTGGGGTTTGGTAACTCAGCCACTGATATTTCATATTGTTGCTATTATTTCTCTTCACTTCCATTTTGTACTCAGTCTCTCTTGTGTCTCTCATCCTCTTCAGTGCACTATGCGAGGCCGATCATTATTCTGGGCCCGGTGAAGGACAGAGTGAATGATGACCTGCTGTCTGAGTTCCCAGACAAGTTTGGCTCTTGTGTCCCTCGTATGTATTCTTCAACTCTTTTGTCACACTCAGATGCATATTGCTCACAAACATGACAAGAGCCTTCTGAACATCAGCCGAAAATCTGATTTGGCTTTACGCAATTTCCGGGAGTTAGGGTGCAAAGGTTTTTAATCAAAGGTTTTAATTAAGTTTGTGAGTTTTGTGGAATCAAATTTTGAGATGTATCCTCGAGCAAAAATAAGGTCCTTTGAAATTCATTTTATTTTTTACTGAATTGTATTTTATTTTTTCCCAAATTCAGTTTTTTTTTTTTCAGTTTTAATTGTTCTGGATGCCATTTTAATGATTAAATTAAATTTTAGTAATAAAAGAAAGTCTAATTTATTGAAATCATGAAACTTATACAATTTGAAAACAATTTATTAAAAGTTAAAGCATGTCTAATCAATTAAGTTCATAATTTTTTTTTTTTTTTTTTTTTTTACCATAGAGCCCTTTTTTTTTCTTCATTTTTTACGTTTTCGTATAATTTTCATATAATTCAATTCACATTTATCATCAAAAACGGTGGTAATCAAATGAAGGCATAAAATATTAGCAGATTAATTAATCTTTTAAAATGTAGTCACATGAAAATTAACAATTCCTTCCTTAAACAGAGGTTTACTGTTAAAATTAAGAAGTTATGAAGACATTTGAGTTTGTGTGTGTGTGTATATGACGATCACTTTTAATCAAGTGAAATCCTCATGAAGTGACTCTCAGAGCAGCTCTGGAGATAAAGTTCTTGTGTACATGTCTTCATATAGTGAGACGGCAGACGCTGAAAACACCATGAGCATTGTGTACCAGACAAAACTGCACCATTAATTTCCACAGAATTCATATTTAAATAGGTTTAAAATTCACAGACACTAGTCCATGTCATGATTTGATTCAGACAGCCCTACTTTTGATTTATTCATCCAAAATTTGCCAAATTTCTTGACATTCTGCTTTAATACTATAAATTCCACTTTTATGACTGGATTCCATGAATTTGTCCGCATTTTCTACATTGGCTAAAAATTTTCTGCAAAGAGTCTCTTCACTTACGAGAAGCAGTAAAGAGCTCAAACAAAATGAGCAATTTTTAACACACGTCACATTAAGCGTAACTGATATCATAGTCGCAAGATGATGTTATCGCTCTTCTCAGATACGACACGACCCAAGCGGGAGTACGAGGTGGATGGGCGGGACTACCATTTTGTATCATCACGGGAACAGATGGAGAAAGACATTCAGAACCATCGTTTCATTGAGGCGGGCCAGTACAACAGCCACCTATACGGAACCAGCGTTCAGAGTGTTCGAGAAGTTGCGGAACAGGTTAGATCTGAGTTTTGGACAAAACAATAAACTTGTGTATCATTTTTTGTAAATCTTAATATGGATGTCTGTGTGTTTATGAGCAGCAGGGAAAGCACTGTATTCTGGATGTGTCTGCAAATGCAGTTCGTAGGCTACAGGCTGCACAGCTTCACCCAATCGCCATCTTCGTACGGCCCAAATCACTGGAGAACGTCCTGTACGTAACGACAAACAACTACACAAATACTTCAATCAACCCAAAATGCCCCTGTTTAACAACAGTTGTTGGGGTTACTTCATCACAAGTAACGCAAGTTACGTAATCAAATTTTTTTTTCTTTTTTTTTAATTTCCTTTAGCCTGAGGCATATTCATTTTATTTTTTTGGTGTGAAAAGGTTTTTACCTTTGCCGAAAAAAAACTTTTTTATATTAAAAACAAACAAGCAAGCCCAGCCAAGATTTAAAAAGTAACGCAAAAGTAAAATAACGCATTACTTTCCATAAAAAGTAACTAAGTAATGTAATTAGTTACTTTTTAGGGAGTAGCACAATATTGTAATGCATTTTATTTTTAAAAGTAACTTTCCCCAACACTGTTTAACAACTGTTAAATGACAAAAACACTGTTTAACTGACAATTGATGGGGTTTTGCTGTTTAATCCAGAGAGATCAACACACGTCTAACTGAGGAACAAGCCAGGAAAGGTATGGACCGCGCTATTAAACTGGAGCAAGATTTCCTGGAGTGCTTCTCTGGTAAGACAGTCTGACACATTGCCCTCTATTGACCTGCAGGAAAACTCATTTATTAATTACTAGGCAATACCTACTGTAACTGACATGGAGCTTAATTAATTTATATGAATTTTCCAGGTCTAGAAATCACATTTTTATAGTTCAATTATGGCAACTCTGAATAGTTTTAGCATAATAGATATGACAGTGTTAACAAACTGTATTTGGTCTTGGCGGACTGAATCTGCTATGCATGTAGTAGGGGACTTGCTACTACCAATAAATACACAGACATACTGCTGTGAGCATGTAAAATATTCTGCTGCTGTATGAATAGGATATAGACAGGTGGAACCGGGGAGGTGGAGGGTTTGAGATGCAAGTGCGCTGTAGGACCAGCTTACAACAAACACTGAACCAGACTATTGAAATATTGAGCAAGCAATCTAATTGGCTGCAGATTCAGCAGAGGCCAATCAGCTTGTGCCACGTAGCAAATGATGTGATTGCTATCAGGCTGCATGTAAAGGACCTCTTAGTCCTAACATATATATGATATACTGAGGTTTTCCAAGACCATGGTGGCCCTTATTCTTCAAAGAAAAAAGTTGTTGAGAGGGTCGATTAAGATGACAAGTATCTTAATTTTTTAGCTTGTTTTGTAATTTTTTTAAATAATTTTAAGACATCTTGATGACCCCTTGGAAATTCCCAGAGGACCCCTTGTTACGAACCCCTAATTTAAACAGAGCATTGCATGAATGTGACAGTGTATGCAAGTTTTTATTAACTATTTTACTAAAAGGTTTATAGATTTATACATAGACATCACATTGATGCAACAATTTATGTTGTATCACATTGATGCAACAAATTATTACATACACTTTTCATTCACAGTTCATTGTGGTTGCAGGTACAGTTTTTTGCAATTTTTTGACACTGTTGCAATCATACAACAATGTATAACTGCTTTACACAACTTTTAATTTTACACAAAAATTAGTTGTGCTTGTGTTGCATGAATAATGCCTATTCAAGGTACATTGATATTGCACATCTTTAATGTGCCATATCGGGCTGTTCCATAATCTTGTCATAATGTTTTACATGCAGTTGGATTTCAGTTCAGTTTAGATCACACATGTGCTGAGTGGCTGCATATATATAGGTACATCTGTTTGCATAATTTATTTGAGTAATTGCTGCAATGATTTATACCTGCCGTTCTCTTTCTGTATCGCAGCAATCGTGGAGGGCGACAGCTTCGAGGAGGTTTATCACAAGGTGAAAACTGTGATCGAGGAGCAGTCAGGGCCTTATATCTGGATTCCCTCCAGGGAGCGTCTGTGATAGTCCACCCAGAGCCAAACCACCTCGCCCAGTCACCATTTGGCCTGCCTGCCCTGGACTGTGGAGCTCCGACTCGTAGTGCTCGCGAGAAACAGACAGAGAGAGAGAGGGAGAGATGGAAAGAGTGAAAGCGAGGGAGAGAAGTCACAGAGACACCAGGAAATGATGGAGTGGAACAGCACAGGAGCTGGCCACACCGCATCTGCCTCTCTTTTCCTCCTTTTCCTAGCTTTGTAACTTCCTTTTTCTGCTTTTAACTTCCTTTCTCTGCCTTTCTCTCAGTCCTTCTCTGTTTCTTTCTGGCTTTCTCTCTGAATAACGTCCTTTCACACAGGACTGGTGAGCTGTTTTTACTCTGTCACGAACTGGGATGCTACAAAGAAATTTTGTATATTGTCAGATTCCCTCTCGCTCTCTCTGAACAAGACAGGAAGTGGAGAGAGATGAGCGACTGCCTTGGCTTTTACTGGAATGAGACGTTCAAGAGCTATTCCTGATTAAAGGAGCTCGTTTTACAGTACTAAAGGTGAATTGAACTGAAATATGAAAGTATATTTATCAGTATCAATAATGCGCTGAAATCTTCAATATCAAAGATATTACAACTACTCAGAGACTGACGTTCACCCACAGTTATCAGCATCAAGGGCGTTTAATTCCTTTTAGAAATTTGAAGTGCTTGACGAGTGCTTCCCGCGATCCAGGAAGTACCGAGCGGGCGAGACTAAAACGTTTGCCTCAGTCCTTCGAATGTTCCCCTTAAATAGTTTGCAGCTAGTTCATCACATTGAATGGATAAAAAGCAAGGAAAACGGGAAGACGCAGACTGTGACTTTCATTCTGCACATCATAGAAAGCCACATGCTTGATATTCCGGGGTGTGTTTTCTTTGATTTTTCTTGCGCTTACATGTAAACATGCACATTTAGACACACGCCAACATAGATTTTGTAATGTTTGCCTTCTTCTATCTGGATCTTCTTGCAACAGCCAGATTGATGTTTTCCTTTGAGCTGAAATTTATTTGCTCTGTTGGATTATTTCCCTGAGCGCCACAGCTCTCAAACATAATGACTCCAGGCTGCTCTTTAATGTGCAATATCGGGCTCTTCCATAATCTTCTCATAATGTAACAAATTTTAGCCATGCTTAGATCTTGAACTCATCGGTAAATTATCAAACCGCTTCACCGTTTTTTTAACAGGATTTCAGTTAAGTTTAGATCACACTCATGTGCTGAGTGGCTACGTTCACACCACAATCAAATTCATATATATATATATATATATATATATATATATATATATATATATATACATACACACACACACACACACACACACACACACACACACACGCATCTATATAAAATTATTTATTTAAATGAATTTCTAAAAAATTATAAATTATGTATTCAATAATTATATTGGGACATTTAATTATTTATTTAGTAATTTATTATCTGTTATTTATTTAATACCTTGCCTTCCTTCATGCCAGTGGTTGTTTTCACTGTTCTCTGTCTTTTTCACAGCAAAGGTAAATCAAGCATCATATTATGACAAGTAGTAGCTTATTTTGATGAAATATAACTTAAAAATGATTTAAATCTCATTGTATAATAGTAGATGTTTTGTTAGTGGCTCTGTTTTGGAGAATGCTTTTCTCGTATCAGCTCAGGATAGGTGTTAGTGAAGGCACCGGGATGGTGTACATATCTGTGGTGTCATCAGAAAATACAACACAATCTCATGACAATTTGTAACTATTTTATATTTTGGTGAATTGGTGGCTAATTCGTATGAATTCGTACCATCCCATTCATACAGTTTTGTGCGATCAGCCTACTGACAGTTAAGTTAAGGGGTGGAGCTTCATGCTTTTTTCTAAAAAAAAAAAAAAAAAAAAAAAACCTGTACGTTTTCGTACAGTCTACATCGTAAGAATTCATACGAAATTGACACCTTGTGAAATAGTTATGTTTTCTCATAAGATCGGGTTGGAAAATCTGCAACGTTAAGTCATTTTTCTGTGACTCCAGAGTGATTAGTCACATGGTGTTTATGGCTCCAAAAAAATCATAGTTAGATCAGAGTTGAATTCAATGTGATTTTTCGTTTCTCCCATTCAGCTGCAATGTGAACGTAGCCTTACTGGCCTTTCATTCAGCCCATCTCTAAACTCTCCGTACACACACACTTACACACACACACACACACACACACACACGAATACTATCAGGAAAATGGTGTATTGTACAAAGTTTTTTACGCTGTGTATCAGATTATAATTAACTCTTATAATCAGACCAATGAGGCTACTTTGATGCATCTCAAAGGCCAGTCAGTGGACATCATCACACCAGTTAATTGGTGGGTCGATGATGCTGCCGTCACCGAAGTGAAGAGGATTGGGTCTTAATGATGCTGGAGTTTTATTGGAATACGATCGTGGGTTCATTATGTTTGATGAGATAAATTAATGGCTGTAATGCCAGAGAATAATCAGCTTAACAATCCAAGCCTGCCTCCAACTAATTACCCTTCTCAGAGCGAAACACTCATTTGTAAACAATTTTACCCATAATTCTGTGAGGGTTGACAAAGCGCCCACTTCAGCCCTGGCCGACATGAGAATGGCAGAATGATAAATTGGCTTTTTTACCCTTTTGTGCCGTGACAGCGATGCGGTAAAAATCGATACGGTGCTTTGAGCTCAGAGGGCGTCATATTCAAGGTCTAAAGTAAGGATGACAACGATGGTTTGTCCAGAACGCAGTCCAGGGGTTTGCATTTGATTTAGTGAGATTTCCTGTAAATCAATGCCATGAGCATTACTATGGTGATTTATGGAAACAGACTTTGATTGAGACTATTGTGATTGAAAAAACTGGCACAATTTGTGTCAGGCCAAAAACGAGTCTACTAAGAAGATGAAGTGAAACACATTTGCACTTATTAACGGGAAGATTTGATGAGACGTGATGAACAACAGAGGGTTTCTGGTAGAAAGCAGAGGAATACAGAGCGATCTGGTGGCTTGTTTACTTTCACTTATTTTCTTTTGAATTTTTGCGTTTGAATTTCAATATTTAAGTGTGTTTGGAGTGCAGTGCCAGTTCTTTTCTTGCCGTTATTTTTATTTATATATTTTATATAATTATTTAATTGTTTACTGCTTTGTTTACATCTGGGTTTTGTGTGAAGACTGCACACAATCAAAGTGGGGCTGCACACAATCAAATGTGAAAACTGAAACTAAAAATTAAACTTTACTGTGAAATTAAATAACAATAATAATAATTTTAAAAAACGAAAGAAAAAAAAACTAAACTTGCACGCATTACACATACTGATACTTTTATAAACATAGCCCATAAATAAATTTCCCAAATTATATTATTGGTCACACAAGTCATGAAAAATAAGAACGTATATTGTGGTTTGTATGAGCTGCACAACAGTACAGTGAGCTGCACACACACACACACACACACACACACACACACAAAATGTATTACCAAGAGAAATATATGACTTCACTCTTACTAGAATGAATTATGAGTTGAATTTATTTATTTGAAAGAATCAAATGTATTTTATCGATTTGTATTTGCCATAACATATTATTCTAATTATCCTGAACAGATTGAACATATTGCTTTTATTTTGAAAAAAGAATAATTCTGAAAATACAACAATGCCATCTGATGCAAAGTATATTTAAATGATTTATCTTAAAAGAGAGATTTACCAATGACAGTATCGGATTATACAAATGTTTAATTTCAGTGAGATGCTTGTTGTAAATTAGCTACAAAAATAATAAAACTAATTATGTTAACAAGTGTTCTGTTGAAGCTTTTGTTACGGTGTGAATGGAAAATAACAGTATGGCTGTAACCTCAATTGCATATTACCATACTACACATACTATTTTTGCAGTATGCATAATGTATTCCAATATGTAGATGAGTTTGACTGTTCATCAGAACAGATTTGGAAAAATGTAGCTTTCCATCACTTGCTCACCATTGGATCCTCTACAGCAGTGGTTCCCAAACCTGTCCTGGAGGCCCCCTGTGATGTTTTATCGGTCCTTTGGACTCATTCTGACGGCACCCATTCACTGTAGAGCAGTGGTTCCCAAACCTGTCCTGGAGGACCCCCTGCCCTGCACATTTTGTATGTCTTCTTAATCAGACACACCCAATTTAGTTCTTGCAGTCTCTACTAACGAGCTGATGAGTGGAATCAGGTGTGTTAGAAAAGGGAGACATACAAAAGGTGCAGGGCAGGGGGTCCTCCAGGACAGGTTTGGGAACCACTGCTCTACAGTGAATGGGTACCGTCAGAATGAGTCCAAAGGACCGATAAAACATCACAATTTAACATCTTGTGAAAAGCTTTATGTTTGTAAGAAACAAATCCATCATTCAGACATTTTTAACTTGTTGATTCTGGCTAAAATACGAGTCCTGTGTCCAAAATATTGCAAATTTTGTTACTCTGACCATGTATCATAAGGTCACTGTGTTGTACCTGCCAGCAGGGTGAGCTGTCGAGCTACTTGTCAAATTCCCTGTGCACTTTTACTTTCCAGAATTTTTCAGGCCTCTTCTGAAAACCAACTAAATTGAATCTGTATTTATTTGATACTCATTTAATTTACTCTTAACAAAAGCCTGAACAAAAAAAAAACCAGTCTATTCTGTGCTTGCTCAGCTATGTTCAACTTAAATGTATATATATATATATATATATAGGGGTGTGCAGCTGTCCAGTAAGTGAAATTAAATCATATGGTGAGATTACAGTGAAAGTGTGAAGGACGGACTGGACATGTGTGTGTGTGTGTGTGTGTGTGTGTGTGTGTGTGTGTGTGTGTGTGTGTGTGTGTTGAGTCTCACCTGAGGGATGCATTCAGACTGTCAATTGCTTTATTTATCAGCTATGGCTGTCAGAAAGCATTCAGTCATGCCTCTCAGTCAGACTAAATGTGAATGCAACAGAGAGAGAGAGATGACTGCAGTATAAAAAGAGAAAGACTGGAAAAGGGGTCAAGGAGAAACATGAGGAGTGAGGAACATGAAAGTGTTTTCTAACAAACTTGTGCAGGGATATGAAAGAAAACACAGATTGGGGATTGATCTTAGACTAGTGATATTATTATGTATTCATCATGAAAATTAAGGAAATCTATTAATGCAAAAGAAGTAGTTTGCCTAGAAATGACAATTCTGTCATTTATTCACCCTCATGTTATTCCAAACCTACATTACTTTTCTTTCTTCAATGGAACATAAAACATGTTGGGTAGAATGTTATGGACTGACAACTTCATTCTTCGTTACCTTTCATAGCATCATTTTTTTCCATACAATGAAAGCGAGCAGTGAACGAGGCTGTCATTCTTCCTAATATCTCCTTTTGTGTTCAAAAGAAGAAAGACATATGGGTTTTGAAGAACATGACGGCAAGTAAATGATTCTACTAAATCAAATTTTCATTTTTGGGAGTAGGCTACCATTCCTTTGAGACACAAAGAACTGAAGAAATGAACATTTAAAATGAATCTTATGTAAGTATAAAAGTAGAACAGTAAAATGAAAGATGGTAAGCAAATGGCTTTATCCTAAATACAAAAGTGGTTTCTATAGTTTATTTCTCGTTTCATTCTCACTGTTGATGCTGTTCAATTAAATTCAGTGATTTATTATTTATTTAGGCCTATAATATATTTATTAAAGCCACACTCAATATCTTTTTTATTAAAAAATAAAATGTTAAAGGAAGAGTGCAAAAATCCATCTTCCAAACCATGTCTTTACTTAAATACATTTTGATGAAATAATAATTATGATTTATATTTTAGAGCTGTCGGGACGGATTTCGCGGGGATTTGCATGCATACGTCATCATCCATCCGTGCATATCCAAATGTAGCTCTGGTTGTGGGTAGCGTGAAGCTGAAAGTTTATTGTTAAAACGAACGAGAAAAATTGGTAATGGATCGTTCAAAACGCCAAAACTCTTTGGAATTACCAGCTGTAAATCAAAGAAACCTTTATTTATGTGTATTCATCCGCGCAGAGGTGCAGAGTCGAAGCACAACCAAAACAATGTTCCTCCACACGACGCAAGCCGTTTTTTAACCACTAGAGGGATAAAAGTTAGCGTAGCTTTAACTAGAATTTAAAAAGAACGCTAACAAAACGTAAGATATAGTAGTTTCCTTATCAGCAGTACATAGAGACGACAAAAAATGTGCCAAAGATGTCGCTGAACATTTGATTAACCATAGCAAAAGTAAATTTCTCTCTCAGTTTAATCTCAGTTTTTAGTGTTTATTTGAAATTAGACAAACCTGCTATTATATTAATCTCCAATCTGTTATTTAGCGGTTTAGATAGTTCTTTAATGCTTCTCTAACTAGCAGACGGCACTAACCAGTTGTGCGGATTGGACATGTTGTAATATTCTATGACATTAGCAATGTAATTTCATGAATTTTAATGAGAAACCATGAGAAACAGGTGAATAGTCAATGTTTAATGTTCAGAAATTATTATTTCAAGAAATAATAAAACATTTTGGTTTGTCTATTTGTCTGTGTGTGGAGGGAAGGGAGTGTTGTGTTTATCTCTGTGTTTTATCTCTGTGAATGTCCCCAGCAGGCACCAGACGTCTATGTAATGTCAGGTTGACGTTGGACATGACGTCGGACAGACGTTGCATTTTGGTTGAAAATGAAAATCGGGTTGACGTCAATATTTGACGTCAATTTGACGTTGACTTAACGTTGGATTTTGGTTGCACAACCTAAAAACAACAAAATCTCAACGTCAGCTGACGTCGGTATTGGACATCAATTTAACATTGACATTAGACATTGAATTTACGTTGAAATTTGGTCACCCGACGTCGCAACCGAAATTTAACCAAATATCAACATCTTATGACGTTGTGTGCCTGTTTTGTGCCTGCTGGGTCTGAATTTGTTTCTTCATCGTTTTGCCCACATTGTTTTGAACTATGCTGTAAAGCTGTGTGTTGTGACCAGGGCTGTCCCAAGCATGGGGCCCTGGTTGCAATGTGTTCACTGTCAAACTCCAAAATTAGTTTATTTTTAATTCTTAAAAATGCCATTATTTAATTTGAAAACAAGAATATTTTATTGACAAAATATTTTAGTTTGTCTTGCGCATACATACACACACATACATTTTATATATATATATATATATATATATATATGTATATTTATATTAGGGATGGGAAGATTCCCTGATTCGTTCGGTACACTGGCAAAAAAGTGAACGATGCGATGCATCGGTTTTAAAAGTCTTAAAGGGACAGCATTCCTAATTAAATACCTATCTGTGTCATTGATGTTAATCAACAAAAGATGTTAAATAAATGTAAACGTTAAGTAAACCTACTGTATCTTAAAAAATAGTTGAATTTGTATCTCAGCCCAAAAATGAAAATTGTAGTCATTTATTCCAGTTTTTCCAAATTCAATCCTTGATTCAAATCTCTCATGAGCTTAATTGATTTGGTCTAAAGAGAGAAGAATTAATGACTATTTCTGTTAGAAGACTACATATAAAATAGCTACCTAAATAAATGTTGGTAACTGCAGTTTAACTAAAAGTAATGACTAAAAGTTGACAAAAATGTAATGACTTTTCGTCAACTAAAACTATGAAAGACTCAAATGACTAAAATGTGACTAAGACTATTAAGCATTTTCGTCTCAAGACTAAGACTAAATCAAAAATGCCTGTCAAAATGAACACTGATTTAAATAAAATCAAACAGATGCAAATATTTAATAACAATACCATGATTATTATTTTTTTCGCGTAACTGGCAGACTTGGCAGTGCGGTATTGGAAAAAATGAGCGGGATCGCCTCACCCTAGCTTATAAGTAATTCCTAATGGTGTTTGAGTTGGAGGGGAACCTTCTCACTCACACATTCTCACAAACACAGTTTCCAGTGCCTTCTGATTGGGTCATCTGCCCATTGTTTGAAACAGGAAAAAGGTCATGCGGTGTGAACAGCAGGGGGTGGACGGTGGTAAACGTGTGTGTGTGTGTGTGTGTGGGAAGGAATTTCTCCATTGGCCTTTCTCTAAATGGTGTCACAATTCAGCTTGTAAAAACGGTTCTTCAATGGTTCCTTGCAGTTCCAGAACCATTATCTTTTATCAAGAACCAGTTTGAGTTGGCTATTTGATTCTTTACATATTAAAAGTTCTGAAATGTGTCATTTTTCAATATGTTATTAACTATTCTGTTCTCTCTTTCCTGCAGCGTTCAATTTGAGAACTCAAACCAGTTTAACTATTAATATTTCTCAGGTTTCAGATTGTACTTTCTGCTCTTGAGGTGTTTGTAGTCAGAATGGGGTCAGTCTAACAGAGCAGCAGTGTGTTCTGGGTAATCCTGCAGGGAGAGTGAAACCCACACAGACTTTTCTTTCGGTATGCCATCAAACAGGTATGATACTGATACCCATCACCAGATCAGGTTGAAACGAGGCTTTTGAGAATGTGTATGTATGTGTGTGTGTGTGTGTTTGTCCCACAGACACACAGAAAATTCCCCTCACTACACTTCTCCATCCTGGCTGGTCACCATGGCAACAGAGCATTTTCATGTGTCGTCTCCATTCTAACGTCCCTAATTAAAATGGGTCTGGTTGAGTGTAAGCCGGCATGTATGTTTTGCGCAAACATGTGTGCCTGTGTATGCAGATGTTTAAAGGCCACTAAGGAAAAGTATAAGTAGCAGGTTTGCTGCATTAAAACTGTAAATGGACAGAAACATTTACATAACATTCCTGAAGTGATTACTCCCTCTGGCACAGATCACCAAGAACACCTTAAGTGTGTGCAATCCATCAATATATATATATATATATATATATATATATATAATATTAAAATAAAAAGATTAACTAATTGCCCAGATATATGTAAGTAATCACAATTAATCATATCTAACATTATAATTTGTAATCATAAATGTATTTTCACATTGCCTGAACTGCAAATTATCAGGTTTTTTTATTTATATAGTTTAATTATATAACATTTTAATTTATATGAATGTGAGCATTATTTTTCCCACCTCAAGTTACATGTAGGCTGCAACAAAACAATGATATCTATCAAAAAATCAGTTTGTTATAAAAACATTACAGCATGTGTATCCATGAGATTTTCAGAATAGTTCTTTAAAGATAAATCAGAAAAGATTTGTGTTTTGCTTAAACCCTTACCAGCTAACAAGGAACATTCTCAGCACTAACATTCTGGCAAGGTTCTCTCACAGTTATTAACAAACATTCTTCCAGTAATGTTCATAGAACATCCATTCAGTGTCTTTAATAATGTTCCCAACATGTTAGCACAAAAACATTATTTATACATTGTCGATTAAACATTTTAGTTGGAAGTTCATCTAAAATTATTTAGAGGATATTCAAGAGTAACATTCCCATAATGTTTGCAATTATAAATTTAATATTCCACTTAATGTTTGCGTAACCAAGGAAAAACTTTTTTTTAAAAATCAATTTAGAAAACTGAATGTTTTGAACATTCAGTGGACATTCAGAAACAGTGTTGGAGAAAGTTACTTTTAAAAGTAATGCATAAAAATATTGCGTTACTCCCTAAAAAATTAACTAATTGCGTTTTTATAGAAGGTAATGTGTTACGTTACATTTGCATTACTTTTTCATTACGTTTTCTCATCTGGCCTGGGCTTGCTTGTTTGTTTTGAAATATAAAAAGTTCTGTTTTTGGTAAATGTAAAAGACCTTTCACACCAAAAGTGAAATGAATAAACCTGAAGAAAATGTAAATTCAAAAAGCAAACAAACCTTTCAGCTTTGCTGCCATTCTGGATTGCATGAAGAATAGAATAGGACACAAGAGAAGAAAGAAAAATAAAATAAATCAATAAAACAAAGAACACGAATCTTATGTTTATCTAGTCAGTTTTGCTTATTAGTATGGTTGAATTAGATCACTGAAGGTCATGTTTATAAAGTGAGAAGAGTAAATACATGTTCAGATTTAGTCTGGAACTACAGTAAAATCATTTTTTACATCGCACACACAACATCTCTGCACTTACTGCTGATTTCTTTCAACATGAGGATAGGAGAGCTGTCAGTCAATAAAAGTAACTGGCTTATTTGAAAAAGTAACTGAAAAAGACATTTTCTTGTAAATTAAAAAGTAATGAATTACTAGTTACTTGAAAAAGTAATCTGATTACGTAACTCACGTTACTTGTAATGAGTTACCCCCGACACTGTAATTTGAAAGTTTGACTTAATGAGAACTATTGGGAATATTTTTGTTAGGTGGGTTTATGTCATTTCCTAATAAAACAACATTGTTGAAGGTGTTTGCTTGAGCATATTAATCAAGTAGGTGTAAGATTATGCAGGAAAAACACAATCAAGTCATTTGTAGTGTTCTCTGTGGATTGTAGTTTTGCTGATCCCAGTGTTTACCCCCTAATATTTAATCCTAACAATCCTAAGAGAAAACTTAGATACACTTTGGTTAAAAGATAATTAAGTCACTTAGTTCACTAATTATTGAGGCAATTACACCAGTTTGCGCAAAATGTGGTTACTTCTGATGTCACTGATGTCAAACCATAATAATCTTGACATGCATATTAGAATTTAATGGCCATGAAATTTCACAGCTACTGTGGAAGGGAAGTTTTCTGAAAACAAGTACATTTAGGTAAACTATCATATAGCTTCAAAAATATGCAATACAGAGCACAAGTCATATTGCCTTGTAATGACATGCGTTGTGAAAAACACTATGCGAATAAATTACATTTTAGTAGTTTTGACCATATTCATCCGTTTTTCACTTTCTTTGTATGGATAAGATTGATTAACTAGACATTCTGGATACCTTTTATACAACATTTCATACTAGTACTGGTTTGATTTACAGATGTGCGCTGGATGATCAGCTTTGGCTTTATTTAGAAATATTTTCATTGGTGGATCGACAACAGACAAAGCTGAATTCAGAGTAGCGTACTATCGTTCTACTCTTAATATTTCAGCCATATTTATGCCAGATATATTTATGGCAAAAATAATAAGTGTAGTATGCTATTTGAATTCAGCCAAAGCAACTCGCAATGTTGTCTAAAATATTAAGTATTCAAAAATGATCCTTTTAAAATGCAGTTTTAGAAATGTTTTATCAAAAGTGCATTCAGTAGTTTCTTAGCTAGCATTAGTATTGCTGTTCTTTGTGTATTCTAAGTACCGATACCACGATTGTGTTAGATGCTGCACCACCATCTATCGACGTGGATCAGCAAGAATGTCTTTGAGTTTTATGTAAATTACACTGATACTAGTGTGTTTCAGATAGAGGTCTACACAATAATTAACTTACCTTTCCAACAAAAAAGATGTAACTGGAGCATCACTTGGGCAAACACTTATATATACCTTGTGTATGCCATACTGATATTTATGTTTGTTTTTTTCTTAGAAGCAAGTAAACATGATATCCATGACTGTAAATTCCAGGATTATATTCATATTTTATGTTTCCCTGCTTCTAAATGTCCCACAAAACCAACAAACTGTGGTTGTCAGTTAAAAAGATATGTTTTCCGGTCAATGTGGGCAGTTCTTGATTATAAAAGTCTGTGGACCAAACTTTAGTGTTCAAGATGAGATTGAGAATAACATCCAATGTTAGCATTAACCCTGTAAACACTTCAGTTTTATTCTGAGGCCCAAACTGGCCAGAAATATGGAATTTGATGCAGATGCTGATAATTATATGGCCAGAAAGATATATAAATGAAATCAATAAAAAATCTGTGAGATCTCTTTAACAGTATAACAGACTACTTACATAAAATGCATATGAATATCAGATTTCACTCTATATCGAAAAAGTCTGATGATTATATTTGATACTCAAAATCAAATAAAGCTCAGTTGCTTCAGTCCAGTAAGTGTTCATCTAGAAATATTACTGACAATATAAAAGTTATTCTTAAAAGAGAGGCATGTAGTAGATTGTGTAAAACAGGACTTTCAGCGAAGTTTTGGTCATGTTGATAATTTAGAGGCCTTAGGAATTTGTGTAAGAAATATGATACAGCAGGTTTTATAGGGTTAAGGCAGTGCTGTCATATGACATGCAACTGTAGCCACATCCCAAAGGAATAGGTAGCTGCAAGCAGAATTACAGCTTTAGGGTGTGATCAGTGCTAACAGGTATAACTGCTCATTTCACTGTAATATATATATATATATATCTCGAATATCAAAATTACTTAAATTCATACAATAACAAAGTCCTCCTATAGAATAGGATAGGAGCTTTCTATCTGTCTTGTCCCTTGCCTCACACACACTGTTGTTGAACTTGTCCATTCACGCCTTCCTCTCGCACCTCTCTCCCTGTGACTCCCAGGTCTTCACACCGGGTTTCTCCTCAGACACGTTTGTCATTATCCCACTCTTCACACTTACTGGAGGCCAGCACACACTCCAGA
Source organism: Spinibarbus caldwelli (assembly GCA_039654775.1). NCBI lineage: Eukaryota > Metazoa > Chordata > Actinopteri > Cypriniformes > Cyprinidae > Spinibarbus > Spinibarbus caldwelli. The sequence goes on from CM077223.1 coordinate 10,085,516, forward strand.
CAGACAGAGAAACTTCCATTGAGAATTCACTAGTAGCTGACCACAGACTGATACCACAATTATCATTATGATCAGTGCTGTTTGCATCCATATTAAAGTCAACCTGAAACAAAACTGTATGTTAGAGTAGGAAGGGATTTCAGCCAAAATGGGAGGTCAATTCAGAGACAGATTTGTTTTAGTAAATTTGTAACTAATTCGTATGAATTTGCCTGATCTCATTTGTATGTTTTCATACAATCTATTCACGCCCCATTGATGGTTATTAAGGATGGGGTTAAGGGTAGGCCTCTATGCCCAATTTCTTCTAAAAATCATACGTTTTTTGTACGATTCACATAAAATATGAAATCGCCAATTCATAAATAGTTACATTTACCAATGAGATTGGGTTGTTATTACGACTTAATGACAGATTACAAAGACATTTTTCGTTTTGGAACAACAATCATGCACACTAAAGTTGAGGTCACTAAATTTTGCAGACAAAAATGCTCCATTTTCCAAGGACAATAGCAAAGTATAAGGCACTGCTCCCACAGAAGTCACTTTTAAAACCAAGCAGCTTTCTGTTAGCTGGTGCCTTACAGTGCAAAATGCATGGATTCCTACTGAAATTAATCGATTTTGCTGCAAGATTTCCAGTGCAATGGCAAATGTAACCACACCTTAAAATGTGTTTAAAGAATAAAACAGGGTCCATTTTGATTCTGTGTTGACCTTAAAAGCAGAGCACTAGCAAACCCCATTTTGCCTCAAATTTTGGTCATGCCATTTCGGTCCTCCTCCTCCTAGTAATCATTGCATGAACTATGCTAGTTTTTTGTTGGTCACAGCACATAAAGTGGATGGAGGGAAGCGCTTAACGCATGTTTGGCTATGCTCCATGTTGTCAGGATAATGTCAGCCAAAATGGAAAGTCAGAGTAAGTTATTATATTTTCATTAAAATGAAAAGGTTACGAAGACAAAAATTTTCAATGGAATGAAAATTGTGAATAAATGAATAAAACGTAAATATGCTCATTTTGTTTTCAAGCAGTAACAGTAATTTGCAATGGCAAAAAAGTCTGTGTATGCATCTCTTACATGTGTGTATATGTGTGGGATTAGGTCTGGATTCACAGCAGAATGGGGTTTAGACCCATTTACTCACCAAAATTATGATTAGAAATTGTTTTTGAAGGAGGACAAGAAAGCTCAAACATCGAGTTCCAATCCAATAGTGAGACACTTTTGCTACTTTGTCACCCATAAACAGCTTATACAGGAGATCTGTGACAGTAGCCACATTCAACTGTGAAGACATGTCTGTGTGCATTCCGTGATTAAATGCTGTTGCTGTGATTTTATCTATTTATATGAACCAGCAGAATGAACATTTTACATAAAACTATTTCATTTTGGATACATATCAGACAATGCCATATAACCAAACATAGTATCCAGTCTTGTATGTACTGGTGTGTTTAAAAGCAATGAAAAATGATCTTTCAGAAATGTCTTTCAAATTTCCAGTAACGGCCATTTCTGTTTGGTGTAATCACTTAAGAATATCATTAGCTTAAAAGAAGAACCTCATACACATTACATAAGGTAGCCTCAGATTTCTCACACTTGATCGTATCGTCCTCATATGCATTTAACAACTTGTTAAACATAAAATAAAACATGTCACGGCATGATTTTGCTTCCTTTTCCAGTGGCTCGTCTCTCAAAGTCCCTCACACTTTCTCCCTCCAAGCTTTTCAAGTCTCACACTTTTCCTTCATGGCCTTCCTGCAGCAGCTAATGGTTTACAGCGAGAAGACAAGTGCTTGAATTAGCATGACAAGAACCTGAGTGAATGTGCAATCCTTGAGCCAAATAACACGCCAGTCCACATAGGTGTGATGAAGAGGGCTCCAGAGATACATTAGCATTGGAATTAAAGAGGAGAAAAAGCTCCCTGTGTGTGGTTTCATCTTACTTTTTAAAGAAAAAGGTTGTGACGGCTTATTTGAAGCGGTTTTGCTCTAAATTAAGTGGTTGCTGTGGTCTGGGTTTTCAACAGAAAGAGCTGATCTAAGTACTGATAAGATTTGTTTACAAGAAGTACTGTGGTGGTACCATGTTATAGTGATGGTATCAGATAATACCATGACACTTTGATATACCCACCATGGTACTAAATGATTATCATTTACCGTACAGTGATTTTAAGGAACTCATGGCACCTCAATAGTACATTACTTTTCCATAATTTTGCCAGACAATCATGGTTAGCAGATAAGGACATTTTAGAGATATATTCAATTGATTTCCATTACTTTTCCAGTTCAGAAATCACAATTTTAAAAATTTCCCTGGCTTTTTCAAGGATTATGGTAGCCTACATGCCCAAAACCTCTATAAAGCAATGGTTTTCAATATCTGACTTTTTCACTAGCCAGGGTTCAGGACTAACGTTTTGTCACAAGGAAAAAATCAGTTTAAAGGTCTGTCTAAAGAGTTTGCTAATCATGACAGACAGAGCAAACAATAATGGCATAACTTCAAGAGGAACTAATGTGCAACTTTACAGATCCTACAAACAACGACCTGACTAACTGGATGGACAAAACATTATCATAAACGCATCTATTTTTCGTCCACATTGGCTTTTTTGACCGGCGTGGTGAATTGGCCTATAGTGGAGGGGCTGCTCGTGGAGGAGGTGCTTTGAGAGGAGGGGACTGCTCCTCAGTCGCATTGACCGCCTCACATCTACCGCGAGCGGCTGAAGACTCAACGCCTCGTACCAACTTCTAGGATTTGCCGAGATTTTTTCCCATCTCGAACGCGCATGTTTTGTTAGTATCTTGACGAACTACACCGCGATTTGCCTGCGTTCTCCATTGGATAAACAGCACGATGTTCGCTCGTTGAGCCGGCGTATGATCGCATTCAAGCATCGCTTTTATTTCGCAGGATATTCATGTTTTTAAAGATACAAAAGGACGCGGTGGATTCGCGGACGGAAATCAGAATTCGGGCGCTGGATGAGGACGTCGATGTGATTTAAACCAAGCCGAATACGAACATTTCTTTTCGCACTGTCAGTAAATTAAGTGGCCTGATGGATTTGTTTTGTTAGGTGGATTTTAAAAAGCCATTTCATTTCAGAGTGGAAAATTAGGACAAGTCGACCTACACCCCCCACAAAGGGGTTCCACGCAGCCGAGCGCACGGCATGTTGTTGCTCCATATGTTTTTGGCAAAACTGGCACATGTTTGCGTGTAGATAGATAGATAGAGAGGTCGTTTGGGAGATTTGGTTTGTTTTTGCGTTCTTTAATGATGTGGACAGTATTATAGAAAGTTATGAGTGATTTTTAAATCTCTATTTTCCCACACTATCGCTTAATGTGTTGGGCTACTAAATTCCATAACAGACTTAACTGATACAGTAGTAGATTTTGTTTTTCTCAATTTAATTAAACTGTTCTCGTCTGAAGTTAAAAGTTTTTTTTTTTCTCTCTCATGACTTGGTGGCTTTTCTCTGTCCTGTGAAGACTCCCACCGTGCGATTGTTCGTTCCTGATGGGTACAAGACCCAGCTGACGATTCTTAAACCTTTGCACTGTTTGCCTATCTTTGTAAACATTCACCAGTAAAACACTCGTGATTTCACGATGGAGCTCTTCTCCAGGAATGTGGGCGCGCTCTGGATTATCCTGCTGGAGGTCCTGCTCAGATCAGTGGCTGAAGAAGGTAACTCAATCATTTTATTTAACGCAACTACCTGTTGACTCCTTAGAGAAAGACGCGTTGTTACATATAAAAGTGGCATAACATTGGGTGTAAACCTATGATGTACATATACAAAACAGAAGCAGTGTTATTTTATTCACTATGCAATGTGAATAAAATACTATGCAAAATTCCCAAAAAACTGGGAATTATGCCCATTCCTCTGTTTTTACAAGTTAATGCGACTCGAAAGCATTCATAAATCCCATGTATAGCAGTACTCTGGGTTATGTCTAGTAAATAATTTATTACACATGGTCTGATCTGTTACTTTGTGACCAGAGGCACTGAGATTGAGGGTTTGTAAAACGCTTCTGTTTATTGTAGTTGGCGTAATTGTTTAGCTTTATTGATGCAAAGAACAATTGAATAGATTGGATTTGTTGAATTGTTTTTTCCTAAACGAATCAGTTTTTACAAAAAGACTCCTCCAAACGGGAAGGGTGGGGGTGTTGCTTTAAAAGTAATAATTATCTCCCTGAAAGTGGGGATTTAAAGACAATGTGGGATTTTTTTTTTTTTTTTTTTAAGTGCGCTTATAATGGTTACTACGCCCCTGCTTTCACATTAGTTGCTTTCAGAGTTTAAAGTGCCCTTTAATAATCAATATAATTACTATGCTCCTGTAATCACTATAGACTATGCACTTAATAACATTGATTTCATTCTTAAGCCATTCCTTTGTCTTCTTTCCTTTCTGAAAATCGCCGTTGGGTGGATCAAACAGAGGCACAATAAGTGCATCTCAAGTAACACGCAAATGTTAAATTACAAAGAGGATGAGCGATAAATGGATGTCTTGGGTCGATAGAAATTTGAGTCCTGTATTGTCAGGGGGCATTCCATCCAGTAACCTCAATAAGTAGTCATTTTGATCAATAGTATGATGAATGGCTGTTCACGGTGGTTTCAGTCTGCAAAGGCAAACACAGAGAGAGGTATATGGTGGTAGATTTGGCTAAAGGTGACTATACGCACCTGTTGTAAGTCTATCAGTTTGCCGCAGGCTGCTTAATCGATGGCGGACGGACGGTTCGGATTAGTCCCGCATTACACGGCGCGGTGCGCACACCTGCTCCCCGCTCGCCGAAATCAATTAACCGACCTGTGTGACAGACACACGCAGGTGATGCTCTTCCAACAGCAACACTGGGTCCAATTAATGAGTTATTGACGCATTTCTGTCGCGGTAATTAGCTGATGAGTGTCAGAAATCACGTAGTTTGCGCTCTGAAGTGAGATGGCGATAAAGCGTTTAATCCGGAGCGGTGAGGCTGTCTCGATCTGTAGGAAAGATCTATTTATGCTATTTGATGTAAAAACTTTAATGTACTGGCCAATAAGCAGTACTATTTTTTTATTACTTAATTAAAACGCTAGCTATATTTTTATGCAGCTAAAATATTCCTTCTTTTTTAATTAACATGATTTAGTTCTTAATAGAATTGTGACAATACAAGGAAACAATTGGTTTCCAAGGAAAATACTTTTAACTTAAAAGCAATTCAGAAAAACTTCTATTTGTCCCTAGATCTGACTAGACTAGAATTAGAATTAACTCTATATTGGTGTGTTATATTTCTCACCACTTTCCTATTGGATTTCTGTGCAGTGGTGTGTTTTAACACATTGAGCTTCTCTGGTAAATTCTCTCTGTTATTCATGAGGTCTTGAACGTTTTTTGGAAAGTGTAATGAAAAGCTGATGGATAAATTTAAAGTAGTTTAAAGACAAGATATTTTTGAAGTTACTTATGTTTTGACTGTTTTAGGCCCTGCCTCTGTTTTAATTAGTTTGTTGTTTATGTCCTGATGGCTTTAACTAGTATTTTGCTTTTATTTCTGGTTTTTACTCACCTTTAGCACGTGTTAATTCTGGCCCCCATTTCATACCAGAATATTGCTAAATTCAGTACGACCTGATTGGGTAACTGTACCTGGTAATTCGCTGAGTTGGGGGACTGGGGGGAGTTGCTTTGGCAGTTGTAAAAACTAATATGGTGAAGTCAGTAACAGAAGTAGCAGGGGGGAGATTGGATTTGATTCTGTAGTAACTCAAACCCCTGCGTGAGATTAAACTAATGCCAGATCTGTGAGGATCACTGCACTGATCTCTAATTCCCTTTGTGAGGAAATATCAGCTAAAAGAGAGAGAGGTAACAATGGCTTTCATGTGAGGTCAGAGCTCAGGAACTCTTCTGTCTTCCATCTTCTGTTACCCTGGAGCAAAAAAGAGCTTATCCATTCCACCTTCTGTCACTTATTCACTTATTTCTCTCTGTCTCACTCTTCTCATCTCTTCTGTCTCTCCTTCATACGCATGTGCAGTCACTCTCACAGTCATGGATTGGATATGTTTGGAATGGAACAGGAGCATACTATGGTGTATAATGTATGCTGGTTTGTGACACAGCATACAATTAACTTTTCAAGTGGTATCACATGACCACGCTACAAGCAATAGTTGCTTTTCTGTTTTAAACCAGTTTTGGCAATGCAATCATGTTTCGCAATAGAAAAAATCAGCAAGGCATCCAAGTAATAAGTGCATACATGAAACATGCTTACTGTGCAAAGTATTCATACCACAATAATAGTAAGAATTATGGATCACAGTTTAGTTTGGGGACCAATTCTCCCTGTAAACTATATGACATTTGCCTTAATAGACTCCCAATTTGCTGCTTATTAATAGTTAGTAAGATAGTTGTTAAATTTAGGTATGGGGTCGGATTAAGGGAAATATGATCATGCAGAATAAGGCATTAATATGTGCTTTATAAGTACTAATAAACAGCCAATATGCTATTAAAATGCATGCTAATACACAACTAGGTAATAGTGAGAATTGGTGCTTAAACTAAAGTGTTACCAAATTGTGTTATATGATTGTGTGCCATTTTGAACACATGTTTAGTGGCGCAATGATGCAAATATCAATACTGACACAGGGCACTTTTAATTCTTCTCTCTTCTTTTTGCGGTTCACTTGTTCTTTTTTGGCTGTGGTGAAGTTTCCTCTACTTCTCTCCCACTGCAGAAATGCACATCCCTCCTTAGAAATCCTATTAAATGGAACTGATTTTTATAAGACAGGGATTTGCATTTAAAGCGGCAATCTCCTCTCTCCCCCGCTCCTCACTCTCTCTTTGGTTGTTAATCCTGTGATTAGCCGCTTGAAGATTTAAACTGCAGCTCCGCGCTTCATCTCTAATCATCAATCCCGCACCTTTACTCTCTACAGAGTTACCACAGTATGTTTGTCTCAAACCCAGAGAGCTTCCAGTTTCATATGCATGGTGGATCTCACGTGGAAGGAATCCTTTTTCAACTTTTATTCTTTCATGTGTGTTTTTTGTGTTTGAGTGTGTGGTCTGCAATTGCCCCAGTTGCCGATCCAAACACTGTGCAGATTGATAGGATAACAGCTCTCAAGCAGCTCTTGTTGGGATTGGACTCCCTCTCCCTCTCTCTCTTTCATGTCTCTTCAGCCAGTGCATCAGTGTCAATACCGCCCTGATGGATGAGGGCTGACAGCCTAAGAGTCTCTCGTTTGATCTTTTTTTTTCTCTCTGTCTCCATCGTTCCCTCCTACACGCCTCTAAAAGCGGTTGAGAATCACTGTTTAGAATGAGAGGAGACCTTTGACCTTACACAGACAGACACAATCAGTGTAGAAGGAAGAGGACCGATCAGGTGATCGAGGAACTCCAATAATGCAGTAGGTCATTTCTGTACGTGGTGACACGTTTCATTATAGAGTTGCAAAGGAAGATTTGGAAGGAGCGTACTCGTGTAATCCAACCAATTACAATTTAACAGTGGTCTAGGATTGATTGCAACCAACTCACAAAACCGTTTAGAGACACTTGACTGCCCTGATGGGATTCTTGGCAGCCCTCGTACACTACAAAAATTATATTTCCAGTCTTGTTTCCAATAAAAATTACTAAATATCTTTAAAACAAGATAACTTCAGACAAGCAGCAAAATTACGTAACATAATGAAATAGTTTTTTAGAGAATCTTGAATTAAATTTGTTCCTACCTCATTGGCAAATCGTTTTATGTTGTTTTATGGTCATTTAGATATTTGTGGAAAGAGAGTGAATTTGCATTTTCATTCAGCACGTCTGCTTTTGTTGCCGTCAGTGTTGCAAATTTTAACCATCTGGTGGAAAATGAGAACAATTTTGATAAGGTATCTAGAATTATTTGACTGTTTGATTCATAGATTAAGTATTTCAAATGGATCGCACACAATGTTTTTGACTGTCTTCTGAGGGTTTCATACTTTTAGACTAGTGACTAGTTGGTTACAAATTTTCAATTTAAACGTCAGTGAAATTAGTTGCAGCGCACTTCCCTAGTAGGAAGTTAATGGTGATGACGCTGATTAGTTTCAACTAGTTGTGTGGACCAATGCAACTTGTGCCAGGTTTAAAAGATTAGTTCACTCAAAAATTTTTAGAAAATTCACTCACAGTCATGTCTTTCCAAACCCATAAGTCTTTCGTTCCTCTTCGAAACACAAATGAAGATATTTTTAATGAATCCTCAGAGATTTCTCTCCCTCCATTTAACTCTCAGATTTCATTAAAAATATCTTCTTTTGTGTTCTGAAGTTGAACAAAAGTCCTATGGGTTTGAAATAACACAAGGGTGAGTAAATGATGACAGATTTTTCATTTTTGTGTGAAACAATCCTTTAACACAGTTTACTCAAGTAGAATGTTTTCCAGCATCCTTGATCCTGGAACAACATTCTTATTAATCTGGAATTTTGGGGTTAGGCTTTAGTTTGCTGTTAGAGGCTTGAACAACTGCCTATAAAGTTAGTAGCAGGACTAGGGTCATGATTAGGGTTAAACTATGATTGTTTGAAAGTAATGTTGTTAAACCAACAAAAGATTTGTCGTGCTTGTGTAATTGTACCTATTGCCAGAGAGTCAGATGCCGCACTGTTTGTCATTTTCACCCTTAGGAGTGACATTTTGCCAGCCTGAAAATAAGTCCATTTACTCTCTAGTTTTCAGGTCTACTGCATAGAAATGAACTGCTGGTTCTGGTATCAGTTGATTGAGCAGCTCCTGAAATACATTTTCGCAAAATGCTTGGCTTGTGTGACACGTAATATTCCACAGAACACCAAAATGAGATTGTCTGTTTATTGATTAGGTGCTCATACAAAGACATCAGCCCCTGAATTCATTCTCTTCAAAAACAAAGCTTAATTGCCCAACACTTTTTATATTTCAAACTATAAAAGCTGTTTTGATTATGAAAATCCTATTTTATATCCACTTTACTTTGCTACTCCAGTACATTGTTTAGTATCCGTAAACATCTCACTTTCTGTCCATGTCCTATTGTGAGCTCCAAAGAGTCCTTGAAACCTTTCAGCCTGTTTCGATTCCTTACAAATCTGTTCATCTCTCAGGCGTCTATGCGATGAAAGATTACTTGACCAGTTTTCTTGAAGAATTATATCACATACATCAACAAATCTGCAAAACAGCCATGCTTTGCAGGATGTTTCGTGAAGAGATAAAAAGGGCAATGTGTTTCCAAGTAAGGTATATGAACGTTTCCACTAATCTTGTCATATATCACATATACTTTTCAAACAGAGCACAAGCTTTCTCGTCTGAATCGCGTGTTAGATCCCCCATTAGGGCCCAGTGTGAGATCTCTCTTATCCCAAAAAAATGAGCCTCATTCTGTGCCTCTCCCGAGCTTGCACTCCCTCACTTGCCCCCCGTTGGCGACTGCACATTCAGAGCCATTCGTCTTCTCTGCAGTTCACAGCACGTGCCTCCTGCTCTATCCTGTATACCTGCATGACCCCCTCCATTTCCTTCCTAATGCAACCTTGCTGGTTGCGTTTTTGTTGTTTCTTAATTAAATTCACAACCGGCCCTAAACCTAATACTAATATATGGTTGGTTGATAGGAATGATGTACACATTCTTCTTTGATAAATCACATTAAACACTATTAACATGCTTCCTTCTGAATTAATTACCCTGATTAATGCATTCAGATAATTTACTCACGAAGACCCTTTGTTAAGACGGATAATTAAAAACAAAGAAGAGACACGTATTACTAAAAGATCTGCACTAAGGTGTTTGGGTGCTTTTAAAATAGGTCAGGTGTGTGTGGAGCGGAAGAAGTGTGGGCATTGACAAAAACATGGAAGCTTATGTTTCCACACACATAAGCTGTGGTGTCCACAAGCATTCTGGGTGATACAACATAACTGCATTTAGATTTTCGGTTCTCTTGACTGTTGTCTTAATTGTTCCATGTAACACTCCTTTTGCCAGTTTGAATTTGTTCGTTTACTAAATGCAGAATGCCTCATTCAGCCAATAAATTCTTCAAGGCAACTACAGGTTTCTTGTTCAGCAAATTTTCAATTAGTAACACATTTAATATGTTAAATGAACGGTGTCTTTGTTTCTGAAAGGGCAATTAGCTTACAAATCAGATATCTGGGATATTATTTTAGAAGTTTGTGTATAGACTTCAACACTTGACACGCAAACTTCAAGACTGGCTAAAAAAAAAAAAAAAAAAAACTAAAACCTCTAAACATCACAACACAACAAATAACTAACAATAATGACCAAAAAAAAAAAAGAGCTCTAAAAGTTTAACTCACAAACAGCATTTCTTAACTTTGTTCAGACAACTGTGTTTGACTAATAGGGCAACAGTTAACATGGGTTTTTATGTAGTTTAACCACTTATTTTGTATTCTGGTCTTTTGCCTCAGAAGATTTTTTTTCCCCCAAAAAATGCTAGTTATTGTTATCGCGTTGGACTAAAACCTACTAACTTTGCTCACACAGGGCATAATTTTTTGATAATTTTGTACTTTCAAGATTTTTCCCCCACCTTGTTACACTTGTGGTGCTCAAAAATGACTGGCCTACCAAAAAAAATGGTTATAAATTTCATTATGTTGTGAATTTATTATGAGTGAATATTGCCCAAATTATTTATAAATAATGTTTTTTCTGTAGTGCATGAGCTCAGATCAGTGAGGCCAAAAATTTTTAATCCAAGATTTGGTGATTAATATAGCATAATGATAAATTTACAATCAATTTTTAAAAGGCTGATAGGATTTTCAGCACAGCAAAAGGGTTAAAGTCATGCAGTTTCTTATGGTTTGTGACTCAAAAGTTCCCATAAACTGGAAAATGTTTTTTTCCCCCTTCTTCTTCAGAAAATCTACCACTTGGACTTATACACATATTTATGTAGCTGAATGAGGACGTCGAAATTATTTTTATATAAAGGTAATTATAAATACTACAGAATAACTTACCCTAAGTATATCCCATTTCCATTTAATTAAAACAGATACATTTAATATATGACACATTAGGATGTCCCCAAAGGGGAATGTTTGTCATATTTTGCTTACTTCATGGGGACAAATTTGACCCCAAAGAGTAGCTAAATAAACACACACATGAATGAAGCATCATGGGAAGTCATGATGCTTCACTATAATGTGTTTTTTTGAATTTGTTCTGTGTAAGCACAAATGTTTTTGTCATGCTCACACTCTCTGATCTTCACTGAAAGCTTGGTTAGAAATTGAGGGATCAGAAAAGAAAGGAGATGGAGGAAGCAAAAGATTGAAAGAGGAGAGTCATGCAGAGAGTGTATTATGTATCAGATATCTGCTGGGGTTATGCTGGGCCAATGTGTGTGTGTGTGTGTGTGTGTGTGTGTGTGTTTGTGTGTGGTTGCGTGTGTGTGTGTGTGTGCGTGCAACAGACAGGAACAGTCTGCTTTCTCTGTTCACACACCGATCAAACCAGCACGCCTCCTGGCTCCCACTGACACTTACTCAATGAGTATGTGTGTGTTGGAGTGGATATGATTAAGGGTCAGTTTTTGTGTGTGTGTGTGTGTGTGTATTCGTGATATACCGTGTGAGTAGCCATATGGGGATGTAATGATAATAAAAGCTGTTATGGTAACTGATGGCCTGCACATCAATACAGCTCAAGAGTTCAACAGATTGCAAAGGAAGTCCTTGGCTATGCTGGGAATGAAAGATTAGCTTACAGCATACTGTGCACTATATACTAAACAGTATACTTTTGTGAATAGTTTCTGCTTTTTTATCCAATTTCATGTAAAATATTTTAACTTACACAAGCTTACCAATTAACTAATAAATCAAAAAGTGGTTGATATTACTTCTGGTTTATTCATCAAAGGGAATGCAAGGTCAAGTTGAGTGCATTGTACAGTAGTATATGTGAACGATTTGGCGAATGTAGATGGTTATTCAGATACTTCATGTAAACAGAAATTCGGATGTTGTGCACAGTAAATACATATAAGTATTGTGATAATCTCTTTTTGGACATGGGTGCTTCACATTTAAATGCATGTAAACTTCACATTTAAGGCCCAAAACTTACTTTATTTTGTTCGGTCTGTGAATGCAAACGATTCTTGCTACTCAAGGTTGACTTCAAGCATCTTCCAAATGAAATTCTTAATGCAATGCAAGGACATTTTTGCCATCCGTGAACAAAACGTGTAAGAATCATAAACTTTTGTTGGTCACAGAGTTTATTTTCTTCAGTAATCCAAAAGCCACTGGAAAAATCTTTTGGGTTTTTGTCAAGGGAACCAGGGTGATGCAAACTCATGGGGTTGGCCTACAAAACGTTTTGTACAAAAACTGTCACCTCAAGTACTGAAGTTTGCTACTGCCAGAGTAACGCAATAACGCAAGTTAAATATGTACAACAGACCATACGCTTTCAATGCACTTGGCAAACATTTGCGTTTGCACGTACATAGAGTATGCTTCAGGATTTACAGTGTTTTTATGTCCAAAAGCAAACAGTTTCTGTCTTTTTCACTCTCCTTCTTTGTCATTTTCTCCCAACAGCAATACAAGTGCAAACACTGTCTAGCGTGCGTTTGCTCAAAGGCTGACTGCTAGGAAACGAATCCACACGCAAAGATACGTCAGCCTAAATGAAATATGTAAACATGTTGAGACGAGAGAAGTATTGTTCATTCGTTTAGTGTGGACTTAGGAGCGGTCCGCTTTCCTTTCACCTATCCCTGTCCGATGACACCATAGTAACAGGAGCAAATCATTTCTCATGGTGGTCTCTTTCAGAGACAAAGCCTTGTTTTCATAAGACAGCTTGAGAAGTTGGATTCTGTCTGTGCAAGTTGCAGATGTTTCATCGCTTTCACTGAGTTAGGCAGGCCGGCTTATCTGCTTATGTTTTAAAAGGTGTGTGTGTGTGTTTGTTTTGGTAAAGCTCAGTAGTCAACTAAGATATTAAACATATTTTTTGTGATTTCTCTTTCTTAGTGGTGTAGAAGCTAAGAATTGGCTGGTTAACTTAGTTTCCTTAAAGAGAGTCCACTTTCATGACTATGTTTCTTAATACACTTTCTAAAGTGCACTTTTTGCTTTAGTTTTGCTTTAAAGTATATTTTAAATCATGTTTTAATAATCTTGTCATGCTTTAAAGAAGTACACAGATTTTGATGTGTTAACTAACATACTAAAACACATGTAAAGTACTTGGTTATAATTTTACTGTAGTGTGATTTTTTGATATTACATTTAAAGTTAATACATTTTAAATGTACTAAATTGCAACTTCATCATTACAAATGTGTACAAAAATGTTAAATACATGACAGTTTCAATAGAACATTTAAAGTATATTTTGTCAGCACATTCAGCTAACCATATTTCAAAGACAATAGCAGTAATAATTATGAAATTACATATAAAGATGTACTTAGGTGGGTCAAAATAGCAGTTCAGATAATTGCATTTAATATAAATTTAAAATTATATAAATTTAGAAAGTAAATACGGTCCGTTTTGATCTCCACCTAATCGTTTAGATGGCGATTTTGCAAGTGTGTGGTTTTGCACATTCCTAGTAGAAGCATCTGTAGTCCAGGTGTGCTTCGGTAATAAACCATTAGACACACAAACACACCGTCACGCTACAGTACTCAAATTAAATGCTCATCTCTCTTCACTATCTGTTCATCTCCATCCATCTCGTCCTAATCCCTGTTTTCCCTTTCATCTCCCCTCTGCCACTCTTTCTCCTTGACTTCCTTTTTTCACCCCCTTTCCATTTTCCATCCCTCCCCCTCCTTTCACTTTATCCCCTCTCTCTCTCTCGCTCTTTCAGTAATTGGCACTGTCTCTTTTCCTTAATTAAAGTGAAAGACTAATTGTAGCCCAGTGCTGGTCTTCTGTCATTTACCTTTGAGAGAAAGTGAGGATGTGTCTATAATTAAAGAGGTTTGAAGTGCACACAGGAAACACTCAAGGCATAATATCAGCTCAAGGTCACGTACCCCAGTGTGATTTACAATCAAGATTCCTGTAAGAAAAAAAAAATCTAACTAAATATCTCATCTGTTTTTCCAAGATATCTATAAGATTAAGTAGTGGGTTAGTTATTTCACAATAGCGTCTTCAACTTTGCTCACATCTCACAAAATACCAATGTCTGGATAGTTTGATTAGAACTTTGAGGCATTTCTTATCAAAATCTCCTAGGCCTAAATTAACTTCTTGTCTTATTTTATATCAGCAGTTTACTGTATATCAACATTTTTCCTACTCGATTATAAAAATAGCTATTTTAATGAATCATTTTGAGAACTTCATTAACTTCTCCAGCGTTGAAAAACAACCTCTGACCATTTTTCACTGAGCTTTTCTAGACACACACTCATACAGAAGACAGACATAAATGAGACAGAAACGTAAAGCAGACAAACACTCATATTTTCCCTGCAGAGGTGAGAAACAAACAAGGCGCTCATAAACACGTCTTTACATGCTGACATGCTCAGACACAAATACAGAGTCACGTTTGCCATTATTCATATAATAAAAGTCAGGAGATATCAAACTGTTCACACACACACACACACACACCCACACTACCATTCAAACATTTGGGGTCAGTTAGAGTTTTTGTTTGTATGCTTTTAAAAGAAAATAATACTTCTATTCAACAAGGAATGCTGTTCTTTTGAACTTTCTATTCATTAAAGAATCTGGATTAGTAATGGTTTCACAAAAACATGAAACAGCACAACTGTTTTCAGCATTGATAATAATGAAAAATGTTTCTTGAGCAAATGATTTCTGAAGCTTCATGTGACACTGAAGACTGGAGTAATGATGCTGAAAATTCAGCTTTGGATCCCAGGAATAAGTGTAATTTTATTCAGATAGTTCTTTCAAACTGTAATAATATTTTAAAATATTACTGTTTATTGTATTTTTAATTGAACATATGTGGCCTTAGTGAGCAGGAGAGACTTCTTTCAAAAACTTTTTGAATAGTGCTTTTGAATAATAGCGAATACACCTGGTCAAACCTACAGTTGTCACAATAGCTTCAAGTTAACTTTTTTTTCCTAACCCACTGGAACATTATATTGCTCTTTCAAAGCTGAGGAGGGATAATGAAGTGCACAATTTCTCAGATTCTCTGATCGCTTTCTTAAAATTTCTTAAATAAGTACTGTATTGTCTAGATAAAATAGCTCATATAACTTGGTAGAATTTGATGACAAATGTTTATTTAAAATTTCTAATATTTTATTGCAGACATGGCATTTTGGCAAATCCGAGTATAGTTTGAGACATTAAGATCTCTGAAACTCACACATGAGATTATTAGGGTCTTTTCCTCAAAAATCACCAATAGCTCTCCATTTAACCTCATTGCTTCCTAGGAGACACAGCTGAGATATAAAACAGTCTCACTTGTGAATTTGCTGCAAGTTTATCACTGACGTGCATTTAGGTAAGATTTCGTGTAAGAGCTATGTGTGTCTAAACGGGACCACTGCATTAAACGGGTCAAAAAAACAAACAATCAAAAAAAACAGGCACAGACAGAAATTGCCCACCGGAAGCCTAATCCATCAGAACAGCAGCCGCTGCTGATGATATCAGGCCAGAGACTCACGGACAGATGTGCAGGTGTGTGTGTGTGTGTGTGTGTGTGTGTGTGTGTCAGGTGAGTGATAATCCTGGTGTCAACTTTAGAGTCACACTGTGTCTAACCTATTTTTTGAGACAAGCCGTAAGGAGAAACACACTTTTTTTCTGCCCCATTATGAGTAATGATAGAGTAGACAGCAGGATATAGACCACTGTAATTACATACAGGCACACACACACACACCGTAACAGACCATGAAATATCACATCACACACCGTAGTCCTCAATAACCTGGTGCTCATACACATAAACTTCATGGATGAATCTCCAGGTTATAATTCATACCAACAAGAAAATTAATAAATAAAAAAGGAAGAAATGAAAATGAAACTTATTTTATTTTATTTTATTTTATTTTATTTTAGGATTTATGCATTCCGAAATTTTACTTTTGGGTTATTTAAATTTCTATTATACAGTTTGAGAGTATAACAAAATACAATATGTACAAAACAAAAATAGTACTATTAACTTCAAAAACTAAATATAATTCATTATGTATTCACAACTGTTATTTTAATATTCTATACAATTATAATTTTTATTAATATTTTGAATGAACTTGTATTTATGTTTATGGTTTTCCTTTTAATTTTTGTAAAATTTTTAGTAATTTTATTATGTACTTTTGTCTTTTTTAAATATTACTTTTTTTTTTTTTTACTAAAAAATCCGAAAGTGAAATGAATTTTAAAAAATATTCATATTTAATTTTATTTCAGCTTAAATGAACAACGTTTTAGTTCTCTTTAGCAATAATAACCCTGATTCATATCATATTGTAGTCGTGAGTTATTAATATTAATATTTGTTTTTTGTTATAGTAATGATAACAGGAAGTATTTTTTATAAATTACGCAAATGTGACCCTGGACCACAAAACCAGTCTTAAGTCGCTGGGGTATATTTGCAGCAATAGCTAAAAATACATTGTATGAGTCAAAATTATTGATTTTTCTTTTATGCCAAAAATAATTAGGGTATTAAGTAAAGATCATGTTTCAAGAAGATATTTTGTAAATTTACTACTGTAAATATATCAAAACTTAATTTTTGATTAGTAATATGCATTGCTAAGAACTTCATTTGACAAATTTAAAGGCGATTTTCTCAATATTTAGATTTTTTTGCACCCTCAGATTCCAGATATTCAAATAGTT